>JACEEZ010001253.1:0-160000 GCA_016584305.1 Chionoecetes opilio | reverse complement strand
TAGATAGATAGTAGATAGATAGATAGATAGATAGATAGATAGATAGATAGATAGATAGATATACTAGCCGCAAAGCCGCCCTCCGGGCGGCCTTTTTGGCTAGCTCCTGCGGAGGGCTATTGGGTGGACTTTCGGCCCACCACCTGTGTTTGGTGGGCCTTCGGCCCACCAAACACAGACTCTCCAGATAGCCCCTTCTAGCTTTCCTGAAATCATGGATGTAGAAATGTATGTATTAACGCCAACCCATTCACATCACCCCCAACCCATTCACTCACCCATTACCCATCACCCCCCACCCATTCACTCACCCATTAGGGCTATTGGTGGGCCTTCGGCCCACCAAACACAGACTCTCCAGATAGCCCCTTCTAACTTTCCTGATATCATGGATGTAGAAATGTATGTATTCCCCCCACCCATTCACTCACCCATTACCCATCACCCCCCAACCATTCATTCACCTATTACCCATCACCACACACCCATTCACTCACCCATTACCCATCACCCCCCACCTATTCCCTCACCCATCACCCAGCACCCCTAACCCATCACCCCCCACCCATTCACTCACCCATCACCCCACACCCATTACCCATCACTCCAACCATTCACTCACCCATTACCCATCACCCTACATCAAGGTTTCCTCAATTCTCGTAACCCACATTTTTTTTTCACAATTCTCGCTAATAGGCTGCTAAAAAAAAAGAAAAAAAAAGTGATCGGATCATCTCATAAGTGGGCTTAAAACCTTCCCCTGGTCGAGCTGGTTCCAAAATTGTGACATATGATGGGATTCCGCCACGGGGGGCGGCACCTATCGCGGACAGACAGACAGACAGACAGACAGACACACTTTCGCTTATATTATTATAGATAAATAGATAGATATAGATAGAAAGATATAAATAGATAGATATATAGATAGACATATAGATAGATTTATATATATATATATATATATATATATATATATATATATATATATATATATATATATATATATATATATATATAGATAGATAGATAGATAGATAGATAGATAGATAGATAGATAGATAGATAGATAGATAAATACAGATCGATATATATATATATATATATATATGTATATACAGTCTCAGGGGTTCGGCTGAGGGCCTCCGAAACACATTGCAATTTTGTTATTATTGTAAACCGACTCGGCTGTTGAGGCTTGCTTCGCACAAGCCTCCCACCTCTTAAACAATCCTGGATTCACCCATGTATCCCCCTTCCTTTTTAAGGACCTATATACGCCACTGCTTCTGAGTCCTTCCTTCCTTCTTATTTTTATCCAAATAAACTCTTGAATTTTGAGGCAGTTTTTCTTTCATTTTTGTTTAAATAAAAATGTAATTTATTTTAAATTATTATCCAAATATACTATTCAAGATGAAGAGATATGCAAATGAAATGTCTTGGTGATCATATGTGGGACGAGTATACTTTGCATTCCACATCGAATATGAAACTTCAACGCAGTAAATCTATAAACCTTTGGAAATACCCTTGGTTTGTTTTAGCCATTATCTCATCGGCGGCAGATATGAAGCTTTGAACCCTTATCTGAACAGTAGCTTAAAGGATTCAGGCTTGCCAACCACGAGCATGTAACTGCGTTAGGATTTTTATAATGTTTCACGAGTTACATTTCATATTCGGACAAAACCTAGACACGACTTTAATTTTTTACTGTACATGAACATCCAAAATGATCACATGCTGGTAACATATATTTCATTATACATGTACAATTAATTGTACATATAATATTTACCAATGCCATAACAAGAAGGTCCGGGTGCCCCCGGCAGTGATGTACTTAATTTTAAGAAATAAAGGCACCACAACACTTCATACTTTATCTGATTACCAGTCATTTATATCACTGTGGTCGATATTAAAAACTCAAAAATATAGTCAAAGTTCTTCTTACAGTCAATATAATTGAGAAAAATTTAATCAGATGTCTTCTTTGGAACCTATTTTAGATTTTTTTTTCTTCGAAGAAATGCAGTCTATCATTCATACATTACTTTATTTTTATTTTGTCATGTAATATTATTTCTATGTTGAGGAACCCTTGAACCTGAAGTGCACCGGGCCCACCAAGATCTAAATCTGACCCTGAATGTAGGGTTGGCTGGCTGAGAGAAGTGACTTGATCCTTGCTGATGTTTGAGTTAGTGGAGCTCCCTGAAGCATTTCCGTCCTGTCCTCTCGTTTGTGTATGCTTCCACTTTGTTGATGTTGGAGGGATTGTGTATTTTTGCTTCTAAGATCTTTCAGTTGTATATGGTGGAATATATCACTCTGTGTCGTTGTTGATAGGCCTAGTCTTTTCAGTCTTTCCCAGTAGGAGATGTTATTTCATCCCTCATATTTGCCTAGTGTATGATCGTTGAACCAACTCAAAGGCTTGGATGTCCATAGCCGGTGGGGCATATTCAAAGTGGGGAGACCACAGTTGACTACAGTGATCCAGGGCAGGGATGCTCGAAAATCCCTCGTAAGGGACAACTTATGAGTGTATGGCTACAATAACCTTACGAGGGTGGGCTGAGGTTGATGCTCGTACCGAGCCGTCACTCCCGTACGGTTATCGATGGCCTCTGGGTGGGGAGTATTAGGGATATTCTAGGGATATGTGTGGGGAAATTCTGCTGACCAATCACAGAGCAGCGCCTCGCATGACGCGGTCTTATCTAGCCAATCATCCTGCTCTCAGCTGTCAGGGAGCCCGAAAAATAAATTTAAAGAGACACTTCAAATGCCGCCAGACTGTTATGATAATACCATATTAGCCTTTCAGCGTAATATTCTCCCGCTGAATACTACAGAGACGTACCCAGGGTATACCTTGATGCGCTGATCCTAGGTTCGAGTCCCGCGTGCCCGAAATTAGCATCTATGGACCACTTGCCGGCGCCGTACCGAGGCCTGCCGTATCCGTGGCCATGCCGTATCCGGCGGTACTCTGTTATAGTGGACGAGAACTACGCGTTCGCTCTTAAGGTCAGACAAGACACACTGGGGGGCTAACACCTCACTCTGACACACGTGACACTTGTGTGCAAGGATAGTATAACTTTATAATATCCTTGCTTGTGTGTGTGCGTGTGTACGTCAGACATTTGATACCACCACCAACGCATCATTATAGCGGCCAAACTTGTATGATGAACTATACGTTTTGATTCAAGAAGTCGACCGATATATATATATAATATATTAATTAGGTTTGCCCTAATATGAATTTATTACAAGTATAGGTATTGTATGTTAAATATGATATATATGGAGTCAATGATGCAATAAACACATCACATTTCAAACAGGCAAGCATGAAATGGCTCTATAATACACAATAAACATAAAATATAGTGATACAAATTGTATTTTATTGTTTGTTGATGTCTTGTCGCTTCAAATTTCACTCCCTTAGGGAGCTAAGGGTGGTCCCGACCACCCTTAGCCTCACGGTCTCGTAGCAAGGGAGAAAACGGTTTGAGCATCACCCGTAGAGGCACTACGAGGTAAAAGCCCCCTAGGGTAATACTTATGGTCCCGTAACTCTTTCGAGCATCTCCCCCCAGGATGACCTAAACTATAGTCTATTCACTTAAGCTGGATTCCTGGGGCCAGAGGCTGAGAGTGAGCTAGGGCGCCCTATCCACTAGGGCGCCTGTGGTAAGGCGAAACGCCCTCCCACCGCAATGCTCAGTCGAGATTGCTGCCTTAGTGGCACCGCTAAAGGCGCTGAAAACTAAGGCATGGTCAGACCCTGACTTAGTGAGCTGCTGTGGGCCTTTGACAGACATTCATCTTCTGTTTATATAGCAAATACAGCCTTGTTTTAGTTCCTACAACGTAATAATTGGTGTTTGCGTATTAATAGTGTTGCAAGGTGTGTATGAATTGATCGTGCAAGACTAATGCGGCATTATAGGGTGTTATATGCTGGTGATAAGAAATGTTGTGTTGTGTGTTGGTTAGGGGCGGGCGGCGGGCGGCGGGCGGCAGGTGCTCCGCCTGCACTAAAATGTTGTACTATTATACGGTATTATCATACTACCAGATGATATTTAGGACAGCTAAACATACCATCATCTTCACGAGACATTAGTGCATATCATGAATGTATAAAAATTGCAGTAAACTATACCTATAATAAGATAATGAGAGCAAAATGAAATCGTGTATAAACTTTTTTTTCACCTTTTTTTATTCATCTTCTCCTTATTCCTGGAATGTTGCTTGCATTAAATTTTCACTCACTGTCCCGGAATCGGCACACCTTAACGATTATCATGGTGTATGGCACGTCCTAATGCAAAAATATATAAGTGGTCAAAACCTGCGTTGAACGTCAAACTTGTGATGAAACAGCTTTTGGCGGGGGAGAGCGGTGTCTCCTTGCCATAAGTGCTTGGTTAGGGAGGGAGGGACAACATTCCTTGCTTCAGCAGAGACGTGTTCAAGCCTTGTGATTGGTCGAAGCTGCCTAAGCAGCGCTCAGATAGGCAACGTGATTGGCTAGTAGGATTCTCGGACCACGCCCACGCCATAGGCTTTGGAGGTGTAAGGCAGTGCAAAAGCGCCTGAACTTTCGACTGTACATGGGCTTTAGTCGGTGCCTTAGCCGGGCCGTTACAAAAGCACCTGAAGACGGGTAAGGCGCTCTTTTCGCCTTACCTCTATGGCACTTCTCAGCATCTACCCCCTGGGCTGGGAGCTGCTCGATGCCTACCCGAGTTTGTAAGAACGTCGCTCATTGGCTGATAGACTCGGGCTGGGTGGTGGTGGTGGTGGTACCTTGCCTCGCCGCTACCAAAACCCTTGCGTTGCCTCAGAAAAATATTCATATTTCTTTGCTTAACTCACCTCTTACACAAGATAGGCCTATTTTATTTGCATCAGTGAATCAGTCAGTGATTGGTCAACAATATCACGCTATTCGTAACTCAATAGGGTAAAAAATAAAGTCATGACTGAGTATCATAGGAGTAGGCGGATTTTCAGGTTTCAGTGCATTGAAATGTTGTACTCCTACCTGATATTACCAAGCTACCAGATGATATTTAGGTTAAACTGAGCCTACCATCGTGTTCAGGATACATTGATGCAGATCTTGAGCATAAAAAAAATTCAGTAAGACTACACCAATATTAAGATAATTGAAGGAAAGTAAAATAGTGTATAAACATTTTGTCTTGCTTTTTTGGCTTCAACTCGCTGTAACTCCATCAGTTTTGCTCGCATTAAATTTTGAATCGCTGTTTCAAAATCCTCACAATTTTCCGATTCTTAAGGTATGTAGCACGTACCAATATGGAAAATATTATGTGGTCAAGGTGGTTAATAAAGTAAAACTACTGAAACTGGCGCCGTGACTGGTGAGCCTCTGATAGCACTCCCCAGAACTCATCTCTCATGTGGGAGCAATGCCAAAGCCGTGCAATGCTCACCAGTCACAGCGCCAGTTTCAGTAGTTTTACTTTATTAACCACTTTGACCACATAATATTTTCCTTATTGGTACGTGCTACATACCTTAAGAATCGGAAAATTGTGAGGATTTTGAAACAGCGATTCAAAATTTAATGCGAGCAAAACTGATGGAGTTACAGTGAGTTGAGGCAAAAAAAGCAAGACAAAATGTTTATACACTGTTTTACTTTCCTTCAATTATCTTAATATTGGTGTAGTCTTACTGAATTTTTTTTATGCTCAAGATCTGCATCAATGTATCCTGAACACGATAGTAGGCTCAGTTTAACCTAAATATCATCTGGTAGCTTGGTAATATCGGGTAGGAGTACAACATTTCAATGCACTGAAACATGAAAATCCGCCTACTCCTGTGATACTCAGTCATGACTTTATTTTTTACCCTATTGAGTTACGAATAGCGTGTTATTGTTGACCAATCACTGACTGATTCACTGATGCAAACAAAATAGGCCTATCTTGTGTAAGAGGTGAGTTAAGCAAAGAAATATGAATATTTTTCTGAGGCAACGCAAGGGTTTTGGTAGCGGCGAGGCAAGGTACCACCACCACCACCACCCAGCCCGAGTCTATCAGCCAATCAGCGACGTCCTTACAAACTCGGGTAGGCATCGAGCAGCTCCCAAAAATCCAGCTTAAGTGAATATACTATAGTGCTCTCCATAGAGTCATCATGCACTCTTCTTCCCGGGAGTAGAAGGTTCTAACTATCCAACCTTCAATCCTTCTGGCTTTCTTCATGGTCTCATTGAAGTGGTGTTAGAAGGTACCATCAGTATTGAGGTGTATACCCATTCATTTTACATGTGGGCAAGTGGCTATCACCTTGCTTTCACTTAATAGGAGGGAGGTGTTGTTGATGAGCTTTTGATTTGTACAACTCCTGAGCAGTTAGAATTTTTCACCATTGCACAACATGTTGTTCATTTTGGTCCCTTTGTAGACTTTATCGAGATCCTCTCGGGGAAGGCTGATGTCTTCCCTGGCTCCAATGTTTTTGCATATGTTGGTACCATTGGCGAAATATGCCGTTGTTAGATGGGTCACTTCTCTGTTTATGTCCCCAATCATAGTGAAGAAGAGTAAATGTCTTATCACAGACCCTTGGGGGACACCGCTTTCGACACTGTTCCTCCGAGATGGCTCCATTCGCTTCGTGTTCTGTGTGCAAGGAAGTTAAATAGCCACATACCCACTTTTCATGATATTCCAATGTCCTTTATCTTGTGTATGAGGATGCCATGGTCCACCTTGTCAAAGGCCTTTGCAAATTATTCAGGAATGTCGACTTTTTTTCCTTCTGCGAGGTGGTGGAGGAGTTTGTCGTGGTATGCAAGTAGCTGTGATAAGCAGGATCAGGCCTTTCCGAAATCCGTGCTGGCCAGTGTTGAGAATTTTTTTTCTTCCAGGAAGGTGTAAATCCGGTTTCGGTCTATTTTTTTCAAATACTTCCACCATGTGTGAGGTGAGTGCTATGGGTCTGTAGTTTTTTGTTGATAAAAATCGCCAAGGCACTAAAGATACTGCGGAAGCAGTATAGCGCTAAAGATACTGCATTAAAAATACTGCTCTATTTATAGTGGATAATGATGACGATAATAATAATAATAATAATAATAATAATAATAATAATAATAATAATAATAATAATAATAATAATAATCTCAATAAATATCTCAAATTTATGCTTTTCCTCGCTCTCTCTTTCTCTCTTCTTTTTTATACCGAGTTACAAAACATCATACAGAGTGTGTTACTACTATTCACATTACATTAAAAATTGTAACATTTACTGGCTAAAAAAGACATAATTAGTGTTCCCTATCTAAAAGCCTAACTCTTAATAATTGTGATTTCCTTGCCTTCACCACGGCAGCCACGCGTTCACAAGTTCCTTGAACTCTTGAACAGTTGTACCGCCAAGGCGTGGCTGCGAGGCAAGGAGAGCATTCCACCAGCCGACGTAGACGCAGACGAACTGACGCTGGTGGTGCCAAGTACGGCAGCGGGGCTGTAATAGCTCTGCGGGGGCTAGGTCAACGGCCCTTGTGGTAACCTGGGCCCGCCGTAGGGGCTGCCGGAGTGTGTGTAGGTGATGCACCCGCTGCTGATGCACCTTGTACATCACGGTGAGGCCCATTACGTCTTGGCGGTGCTGAAGGCTGTGAAGTCGTGGTTCCTGCCAGGCACCGCTTTCCCTGATGAGCCTCACCGCGCTATCCTGTACTTTGTCAAGGAGAGCCAGGTGATTGTTGGCCGCGCCGCCCCACCCAAGGCACGCGTACTCCATAGAAGAGCGGACCTGCGCCTTGTAGAGGACTTCCAACCCCTTGCCGTCAAGGCGCCATGACATCCTCCTCAGGGATACCAGCTTCCTCGAAGACTCTCTGGCGAGCCGCTCAATGTGGGCTTTGAAGGTCAGCCTGCAGTCGTAGGTGACCCCCAGCACCTCCACCTCGTCCTGGGCCACCAGCATCTTCCCATCGCAGATAAGGCGCAGGACTGCACTCGACCTGGAGACATTGAGCAGCTGTGTTTTATGAGGAGCGAATTTTATTTGCCACTTGTTGCCCAGGCCACGAAGCGGCTCAGCGTCGTGTTCATTTGGGCAGCAGTGGCAGTCTCCTCCCCTGGGCCGTAGCTCTGCTGTGCGTCAGGGTGAGATCATCGGCATAGGCCCTCGAGCTGGGGATTAAATTCAAGAGACCATTAATATAAATATTCCAGAGCAAGGGGCCGGGGCAGCTTCCCTGAGGGACACCTGCTCTGATTGGTTGCAACTCAGACTCCTGCCCATTAATTGCCACCTTTAGCTGCCTTGCTCTCAGGTAGTCGCTGAAGAGTTGAAGGAGCCCCGTCCACACCTGCAGCGCGTAGCTTTGTGATGAAGGATGCGTGCCACACCCGGTCGAAAGTCCCCTCAATGTCGAGAGCCACGACAGCAGTGGCCCTCTCTTGGTCCAGGGCTGCGCTCCATTCCGTGGATAACAGCAGATACAGGTCTGCAGCTGACCTGCCCGGCCTGAATCCAAACTGATTAGTGTTGAGTAGGTGGTGCCTCTCAAGGTGCTCAGTGACTCTCGAAGCCACAATAGTCTCCAGAACCTTACTGTGCACCGGCAGCAGGGACACGGGACAGTAGTTTTTGGCCTCAGTCATTGCATTTTTCTTATGCACCGGGACCACACTACCAACCCTCCAAGCTTTTGGCCACCTGCTGGTTCGTAGGCAGTGATTGAAAAGTGTGGCAAGTGAACGCGCCAACTCCTCGGCACACTGGCGGAGGAGACGGGGACTGACGTTATCAGGACCCACTGTTTTCTGCACGTCCAGATTTAACAGCAACGCTTTCACTTCAGCCTCACTCGTCACCACTCTCACTAGTTTATCACTGACTATTTCTGGCAGTGTGGAAGGCGTTCTCCCAGGGTCAGAGACGCACATCTTTTTGTGTGGTCAGGAGATTCGCCTTGTCCCGGGCAGTCTGAGCCACACTGCCGTCCCCGCGGACGAGGGGAAGGACAGTGTTTCCCCGCGACTCACCCTGTTGCTCCTTGACAAGGTTCCACCAACTCTTAGGCCCGTACCGAGAGTCGAGGCGGTAGAGCGACGAATGACGACGTACCGACGAAGGTAAGGTCGCGGTAGAACCTTCAAATCGTTACCGAGAGTGAACAGAAAGGGAGGGTTGGTTGAGGTTTCACGCGGCGGTGTATTGGCAACAATGTTGCTTCAAACTGCGGAGCCAGCAGTACGACTAAAATAGTGTATAATGCGAATTTGCCCTTATACTCATCAAAAACATCAACAGAAACGTTGCGATCGGCTATGAAGTTGATGAAATATATATTTAATGAAGTTAATTAACAGTAGAGGCGTGTATACGTAAGTTTCTCTACCGCTCATGTGAACATATGCGGTAAGAGAACGTGCTGGCGGGTTCTGGCAGCGACCTTCATGATGGCGACGGCTCAAGCCACTACCCACCCCTCTATCCTGAACCTCCTTCAATATTATCACTAAAATCATTTATTGCCGCATATGTAATACCTAATAATCTTATACTTATACTTAAATACATATTGGCAAGACATTTTTTAACATATCTCTTAAACCCTCCAGATTAGGAATGTAATAAAAATTCATCGAAGGTTGCGGCGAAGACACGGGAAGACCCATGTCTTCAACCTTGACCGCCAACTGCGTCCTTGCTCTTCGTTCCAAAATTACAGGGTTTTTTATACGTCTTATGATAAGCGAAGGTCTGCCGTTCGTCGTTCTACCGCCTACCGTCATGACTCTCGGGTACGGGCCTTAGTGTCCTGATCGCTAGCCTCGCACCTCCAATTCCCCTCCTCATCCGCTTTGATATGATGCCACGCAGCCTTTATTTGCTTTTAGTCTTTTCCGTTGCTTGGAAAAGTCCGGTGTTTGGTATTTATATATATTTTTTTTTCCACAATGCTTGTATTCGTGGCCTAAGAACACCCATATGCTGCCCATTAACTGTACCTTCGACGGCGAGTGCATCAGAGGACACAAGGAAACATGAACCTCTAATATCAGGCACCACTATAAAAATCCTGCCTGCGCCACCACGGGCGAGGGCAAACTATCAGTGCCCTCAAGTGAACCGCCAGAGACTACCATCTGAGCCCTGGAGGTCACTTCGTAATATATATATATAATAATAATAATAATAATAATAATTGTTTTCATAGCGTCACCGGCATAATTACTTTTCTGTCCTCCACTTACCCAGAAGCCCACTTAACCACTATCCACACACATGCATGGGATCAACTGATCACTATAGCCATGACACTAGATTAAGTCTCTCCTAACTTATCAAGGATTAACTATTAACACCCGTTATACCAATACCAAATATTCATAAAACGTCCATATACAAACTACAGTATAAGAAAGAAGATCATTTGCAAAGATTACACGTAGAATCCTACACCTGTTGTGCCTATGTGGTCACTTATGATATCTGGAACAGTCTGCAGTCACTGTCAGTCTCAGAGGTCTGAACCGTATGGAAACCATACATCCATACACGTAGCAGACGTGATCTCACTCACATCATAATTATCACGTCGACGAAATACAAGCGTACGGACTACAGTCCCGACTTCAAATTACAATAAAGCAATAACAAAGCTTCGTGTATGGTCATTTTATATTATATAGGTGTTAATTAAATGTATGTTACCTTGGCTACATTTTTTGCATCGTCATTTTATTATAGATCCATTCATGAGTATAACTTTTTTAATTATACTTCATATATGCTCATTTCTATCAGGATGTTACCAATTTAGCTTGTTTTTCAAAGGTAGGGCACCACCCTGAAATAAAGGGGCATCCGGGGGGCACCACCCTAAAATTGGGGGCATGTGCCCCCCCCCCGTAGTTCCGTACCTACCTGAGTCAGGTCATTTGTGGAGGATATCCTGTCGGGATTTCAGAAATTTCCTGCGCGGCAAATGCCGTGTATTGTCCTATTCAAGGGGCTTTAATAAGTATACATAATTAGAATGTGTATGGTGCATAATATTAGATCACCCTATTACATCACTTCCTTCGGCATCCCCTCAGGAGACTGTCACAACGACGAACAAAACAATGAAGGAGAAGAACAATCCCCACAACCTCCCCCTGGCATTACAAGTTGACAAAGGACAACTTAAACATATATTACTTGGAATATCTACCAGCCACAACAACATGTCATCTCCGTGGTGTAGTGGCTAGCGCACCTAGCTACGAATCTGCGGGCCCTGGTTCGAGTCCGGGCCAGGTCAGTCGGCAGCCAGCCCAAACAGCTGTTTATCCTTCATTTCGGGGTTGGTTGATAAATGGGTACCTGACCCAGTTTCTGGGGCAGGTAACCAGGGGAAGGTAACTGTGGTAGCCCAGATGTCATACTAGCCCTGTGTCCCGGTGTAGCGGGTTGTCACCCACCACAGGCTTAAGGGCTAATGCGACGGAGATGAGCACTAAGGCCCGGTTCACACTTCACGTTTTTGCTACGTGCGTCTTGTTATCGTGACGTCACGATGACGTTACCTCGTCTCACTCCCGCTCGCTCTTATCAGAAAACATTGCAGTATAAAACCGCCTTGCTTTCCTTACTTCCTCCCTTTTGTACCCCATGACACACCTATTACTCCCTTCCCTATATCCCCCTTCACTCCCTGCCCTACCTATATAGCGCTACAATCGCTGACAACAGGCTATTGCAAAGGTTACTAGTGGATTCTGTATAGCGGGGGCCACAGGTGTTGCCACATATCGCAATCGTGGCGCTATTTTTCAAGTCACTAATAATTACTACCTATTGCACGGCCTGTAGAGGGTGTTGGTCATGGAGGTAGTATGGATGGAGGCGCCCTGAGCCGCGCGGGTTGAAGCCAGTGAACTGTCAGTCAGCCATCTTGCTGTGGGCTAAGGGAGCCCACAGCTCTACTGCCAAGTAGAGATAAATCATCCCATGGAAATATTTTGAGATTCCTGGGAGTAACGTCGGTCCATTCTAAGGTGCACATAGTATATGGGTTTCTTTCCCGTTATTATTTTCATGATGAAAATTAAACTGATCTCATAACATGGTGATATCAATATATGTAGGTCTCTCGGGTTTGTGGGTATAAGTTTTGCTACGTTAGGGTGGCACCATGTAGGTAGTATGGGAGTACTACAAGACCACCTCGCACACTACCTTCATGGGTGGCACAGTGGCTTCGTTGTTAAAGGTGGTGTGGTGAGGTCAAAGGTGTGAATCGAGTCGGGTAATTACTATAGTGGCGTATCTGTTTAAGGGTTGGGCTATGCTTACTCAGGTCAAATCCTTTCTACACGTCCACTCATACTCTCTCATTCTTCATTTAGTATTTATCTCGTGAGGACAAGTAAAGGCAGGAGTGTTGCGATCCTTGTGTGTTCTGCTATGTTGAAAAGTTGTGTTGCATTTGGGTGCAATGAAAAAGCGAACAAAAAATCTGACCCATCCATCACATTTCACCAGTAAGTTATGCATTTGTTGATTTCTAAAACTATGTTTCAAACAAATGTGCATGTATTTGTTAAACAAAGACAATGACCTTGTTAGAAAAGTGTGATAACTACTGCACCACTGGGTTGGTAATTGTGTTACTGATAGTAGTAATAGTGGTGGGGGTGATGTAGCTGTAGTAATACGTAGTATATAAGTGTTAGCGATTGTGTTCGTAGGGTTTATATTAATAGTAATATTATTGTAATTTGGGGCCACTACTAGTTTATATTTGCATCAACGACTAAGACAGTGGGATTAGCAATGATATCAGCAAGTTTGCTGATGATACTAAAACAGGTAGAATTATCGGGTCACAGTTTGATGTAACCGGTTTGCAGGGAAACTTAGATAAGTTAAGCGAGTGGGTAGTCAGGTGGCAGATGGAATTTAATATTGACAAGTGTAGCGTAATTAATATTGGTAGAAAATGGTATGAAAAATCATATGTCGGATAATGACCCGGCCAGTAATCATCTAATTTTACTGATCAAGGCTGTAGCTGAGACATATCTGCAGGTGAGATCTAAATACGCAGCCAGGCAGTTCACCGCCGGACATGCATATATTCAATAAAGGGACCCAATATGCAATAAAATGCAATAATATGATATGTAATATATGGTTAGCAGTAACACAGAAGTATAATTTCACACACCGTGATATCAGTAAGTGCAAACAGTGTAAAAAGTTAAAAGAAAGAGTGGGTATCTCAGTCACCCAGTGCGTGACATTGCCCACAGCAGTGTGGCGGGCGGGGGAGAAAAGTGGCTTCACCAGACAACACAGGCCGCGCGGCTGAGGGCGCCTCCATTCATACTTCCTCCAAGGTGTTGGTGATGTAGCGTGATGCTGTAGGAAGGATGGTATATAGTAGCTACTAGAGGGGCACGTGAGAGGGTTAGAACTAGAGAACACGAGAAATAACGCAGAAAAATACACCAGAGGTAGTGGTGTTGGTGGAGCTTACATTCAAGCAGCGTTGCCACTGTTCCGCCTTCAAGCAGCGGGGCACAATATTTTCACATCATGTATGTCTTCCATTACTAATATTGTCTTCCAGAATCACTGATAATAAATATATTTTAAATCAGACCTTGGAAAAAGCATTATTTTGATATTGCAAAACTTAGTTACGTATCTAATATACTATAGGAGTAGCCGTGTGTCTGTGTGTCTGTCTGTCTGTCTGTTTTGCGTAGTCGAAACTGTAAATTCAATTTTGATGAGAGTAGGCTAAAAAAATCGCAAATAAATCGTAGGTGGTAAGCAGCTTGGTCCCATGTTGATTGAATAATTTTGAAGGGAGATTTTGGACTAAAAACACTTTTCAGATTAGATTACAGGAATGAACTCTGCGGTAACGTCATGCCGTATTTCACTAATTCCGTAGACTCATGGACTTCCCGTTTCTGTGCGTGTGTGAGTGTGTATGTGTTGGAATACCCCGGAACACAAAGGGTTGGAATCACACGGAACGTGTTCTACCCCGAGGCACTTTGACCAGTGACCAACGACAGCAACAACACGATTGGAGTTTGCAATTACATGTTGTCTAATATATACTACTACTACAAACATCAATACATGGGTCCGAAGGGCCCACAAGCACTTGTAATGTTCTGTAAATTGTGGCACCACCGCTCCCGCATTCTGGAGAAAGCCCGCCAAAAGAATTGGCGGCTCCGAATCTTTTGAGCCTCGAGACGCACGTCTTTCAAGGTCACACAAGCAGGAAGTGACGTCACGGTGACGTCACGATGACGTCACGTTGACAAGACGCACGTAGCAAATACGTGTAGTGTGAACCCCGCATAAGACAAACGCGCAGCATCACGTATGCCCCTATCTTTACCTTACATCAAAAAGACACAACGGTCAGAAGTAGCGCTAAGTATGGAGACCTACGATCAAATGTAAACAAATTAGAAAGTTGGTCGTCACTATTTAAGAAAGAAGTACTATTTGTAAGGCTTTTGAAATACCGATGTATTAATTATATACCCTATTTCAGGGAATATCACACTTTGAAAGACTTCTGAACTGTAGATGTGTTGGTATGTTAAAAAGGTGTATTTTAAGAAAAGTGAGGATTTAATAACATCAGAAAATAAGGAAGCTACCAGAGGCCGTATGACACGTTCCTATAAAATTCCTACAATAAATAAGTGATGAGCAGCTTTTGGTGCATTTGATGCAAAAATGCGATGCAAAGATGCAGAAAACTTTGCAGTTTTATTACTTGTGTGGTAATTAGATGAATCATAGGAAGTAAGATATATAAGCAGAAATGTCTTTTAAGTGTTGATTACTACACTACATCCACCACGTAACCATAACACCCCCGCACCTCCCCCTCGATAACCAAAGGGGCTACCTCGATGAGGCTCAAGGTCTCGTGCATCATCAGTACACATGCTACCTTCAGCCTTCAAGTACAGCAACAAGAGAGTAAACAAATATTTTTTTTATGGCGATGTCCTGCATCATATATTTCCTATCACTAACATCGTATTGTTGAAATTTATGTTCTGGTCATTTATTGTGCACTGCGGGGATGCCCTGATTTCTCACTTGTTGCATTCGTAAGGTTGATAATAATGTTATAGAATTCATATTGTGAATTCTTCCAACATTCCATAATCACTTTTTCTTAAACAATGTCACGAAGCAGGAGCTTTAAGATCACATATGATTTAAATATAATATTATAATTGTATTTATATGATTGACAAACTTTTTAGGAGACCCATGGAGTACATTTAACAAAGGTCCATCTCAGTCACTTTAAGGTTTTAACTGATGACTTCAATATCATATAATATTCATGAAAATGATTTCTATATAATATTGCTTCTATCTTATATTATGTAGTAACAGACTAAGCTAGTAAACCACACACTTTTTACCTTAAGTGTGATTTCTCTCTGATTATAATGTATTTAACAGGTGGTCACCATAATGGAAGCTTATGCCTTACAGTATCCTATCTCCTACATTTTATGAGTGTTAAGAATTTGTTTAATTTCATTATATGTTTGTGCATGACATGTATATGATTAACATGGTGTTTTTTGTAGCTATGATTTTACAATTACAATAATTTATAAATGGATAAGATACAAATTGATTGATATTTTTCGTAGGTGAAGCAGACATTGGATGAAATTCTTGAGAAGCTGCCAGAGGAATTCAACATGACAGACATTACTGGCAAGGTGGAGGAGCGAACACCCTATGTTGTGGTGGCTTTCCAAGAATGCGAGCGTATGAACGTTTTAACAAGAACCATGCGCTCTTCTCTTAAAGAGCTTGATCTTGGGTTTAAGGTAAGATTGATTTTCTAACAGTGGCTTTATTGCAAACACGTGGAGTGACACAACACATGGTAGATTGCTCGCAAAAGTTTAAAACAAAGTGTGAACATTAACAAATACTACATTACAATAGGAATCAAATTTTGCATAAAATTAAGAAAGAAACAAATTTACTCACACACACACACACACACACACACACACACACACACACACACACACACACACACACACACACACACACACACACACACACACACACTTAAGGAGGTAAAGAAGGACATGCAGGCAAGCAAAGATGCAGACTGAGTAATATGGAAGTGGATTGAGACAAAACGCAATTGGACGTTTGGAGACTGAAGGATGAATTTGAATATATTCAGGAAATTCTTGAATGTATGAAAGGGAACTTTGAGGGAATGGAAAGATTGAAAGTTGAAATAGAGGATCTGAAAAGGAAGAAAAAACAAAAACACAGGAAAATAAGGAGTCGAAAAAATAAATGGAGAAATTCAGAAATGAAAATAGTGAACTGAGAGCAAAATGTACAAATGGTGAAAAATAAATGTCAAGGAACAAGTGGAACCTGTGATGAAAGGGGAGGTGAATAACTGGAAAGTAGAAAGATAAAGCCAAAGTGGATTTTCAACAAGTTATGACGCAATAAAAAAAGGAGCAAAGTGAACATGATAAAAATAGGGTAGTTAAAGTTTTCAAGAATAATGTTAATTTAGTAAGACATGCAAAAAAAAAAAAAAGTGTTTATATGTATGGTTTGAAGATCTTGTTAGAAATTAAGAGAGACATATACGAAATAAGAACGGTAAAGGAAGTCTTGATAAAACTGAATGCTGAAGAGGAAGGGACAAGACTTGTAGATGAAGTGGAAGAAGTAGCAGGATTGGGACCTTATACAGAAGGATGAGATAGGCCAATAAAACTATGAATAAAATAACAGACTGCAACCGAGGAAATCCTAGCAAGAGGTTTTAGGCTGAGATTGATATATAAAAAAATATAATTACAGGGTAGTGTATGTGAAAAAACCTGATGAATGAAGAGGAACGGAAAAGGTTAAAGGAAATTTAAGAGGAAGTAAAGCATAAAAATTTAGAAAGAACAGTGTAATGGTGATATTGGTAATTGTTAATATGTTGATATTCTGGCAACCGCTGGCTGTATACGTACGCTTGGCGTCTAGCCTTTGTCACGGGCCAGCTCATGTCACCCTGCTGCCCTCTGACCCGCTCTCACTCACTCATTGCCAACAACACAGAGTGGTCGCTCGCACTCACACACCCTCCCCGCTGAGGGTGGACGCTTCATTCCCTGGTGTCCGTTATCACCCCCTTGTAGTACATTCATCAACTGTACAAATAATATCAAATATACATACTTAGACTGTGTACAGTCCTATATATATTATATATATATATATATATATATATATATATATATATATCCTGCAACATCATCGTCCTTGGAGGTAACTTATGGTCACTCACCGGGTACTTCCTAGAAGAGGACGTGATAAAACACACCACGCTGCCTACCGCTCGCTACCCGCTACCAGCGTGGCTGCTTACACATGCCCTGCAGCCCACTACAACTACACGCCTTGATTTACCATTTCAACAGAGGAAGAGAAAGCCATTTTTTGGAGGGTATTAGACGACAGAGTAGGCTTCTTAGTGAACAAAGAACTAGCAGGAAATATTGAAAAATTATATAGTTTAAGTGAGCGAGTTGCAGGTTTAATAATAAAATTAAACAGATATAGAATGAAAATGACGATGAGATGAGGATGTAGTAAATTTTTATGAAGATATAGAAGCAACTATGGAATTGAACAAAACTCAGTATTCTTTCATAATCGGTGACTTTAATGCAAAGGTAGAGAAAAAGTGTTGGAATGACAGTACTAGAAAACTTCGGAAACTTTGGAACTCGAAATGATAGGGGTGCCATGCTCGTACGGCTTGCAGAGAGGAATAATTCAAAGATAATGAACACATTCCTTGATCGTAAGGCAAGCAAGAAGTGGACATGGAAAAGCCCGAACGGTGAAACTAAGAATGAAATTGACGTCATTATTACTAACAAACTGAACACAGTAAAAAATGTGGCAGTATTAAATAAATTAAAGTCAAGTGACAACAGGATGGTGAGATGCAAAGTAACGCTAGACTTAATTAAAGAGAGAAAGAGAGAAGTTGTTGAGGATGAAGAGGCCAAATACCCCAACAGTCAAAGAGAAGTCAGAAGAGTTTGCAATTATAATCCAGAACAAGTACTCACAAGTAGGAGACGAGGTAAATGAAAACATAGAGTTTAAATGACAAACTAACTATTAGTCTTAGAAGTATGCACTATAAGTAGGTGGGAAGGCACCCAAAGAAAACAGTGGAAAACTCTCAATAGCCACCAAAGATCTCATAAAAAAATGTAACAGAATGGTAATAAAGACACCAAGAGACACAATAGAAGCGGCTGAACTGTCTAAAACCATAAACAAAAGAAAAAATAATGACATACGAAAATACAACATGAAAAAGATTGAAGAAACTGTAAACCAGGGTACAAGTAAGAAGATTACAATTGGAGAACACGTGGCATTGGCAGAAACCAATTGTATGCTTTATAAGATAAACAAGGTCAAATCATAAATACAGAGACCCTAGTAGTAACGAGCCAAACCGAAGGCCCCACCATGGAAACTATGAACATTGAAATACCCTGCGTATTACGTAAACATGAGTGAAATAAAGATTGATTAATTTTATGCCAAAGTGAAATAAAGAAAGCACTAAAAATAGTGAACAGAGCAAAGCAGGAGGTGCAGATGGTTTATCAGTTGACCTAATTAAGGATGCAGGCGATTTTGTACTAGAAAAACTCGCAGTACTTTTTACCAAATGCCTGCAAACCTGTTCCGTACCAATCAATCAATCAATCATTGGGGGCATACGCCGGGGGGCGCGTCGCCTCGCCCACCCTACGACGCCACTCCCGGGGATCACCACGCGCGAGTCCCCATGCAGGCTCCCTTCCCATACCAAGCAGCTCTCGACAAGAAACATCAACTTGCCCCAGCCACGAGCCTTGTGGACGCCCCCTTGGCCTCCTCCACGCCGGATTGTCTCTTACAGATACAACCCGATGGGAAGGCCCGATGGGAAGGATTGGTTTCAGGGTAGCGTGTCACATGCCCATATAGCCGAAGTTGGCGCTGACGGACTATGCAGGTAATAGGCCTCGATTCAGTCTCACGGTGCAATCGCTGATTTGACACGTAATCATCCCAGCGATACCCCATGATTCTGCGAAGACACTTTTTACCAAAGGCATTGATTCGTCTCTTCAGGTCGCTATTTAGTGTCCATGTCTCACAACCATGGAGTAAGACAAGGATCACAAGCGACTTGAAGATCCGGATCTTTGTCCTTCTGCACAGGTACCGACAACGCCAAATACTCCTGCTGAGCAAGTCCATAACACCGTGGGCTATGCCAATCCGCCTTAAGACTTCTTGACGTGACCCGCCGTCATTATGGACTGCGCTACCAAGGTATGTAAAACTTTCCAAGATCTTAATGTCCTCGCCGCACGCATGTACAGACTGTACTGTTCCATCTAGTAAGCCTCCAAACACCTGGACCTTGGTCTTAGGCCAGGAAACCTCAAGTCCCAAAGGCCTTGCCTCCTCGTGCAGCGCCTCGAGAGCCATCACCAGGACCTTCAGCGACTCAGCAAAAATTACTGCATCATCGGCAAAAAAAATATCAGTGATCTTGGTGTTGCCGAGAGATGCTCCACAATCACTTTGATCTACAACTCTGCCCAATACCCAGTCCATACAAGTGTTGAAAAGTGATGGGGCAAGGACGCACCCTTGCCTCACTCCTGTATTAACAGGAATGAAGCTGGATACACCTTCCTCACACTTCACAGCACTCTCAGTCCCAGAGTACAGACCAGTCATCAAACCAATAGTCCTTGCAGGAATCCCGCGAAATCGCATTAGATCCCAGGTGACTCACGATGCACTGAGTCAAACGCCTTCTTGAGATCAACATAGGCTGCAAGCATCCCCTGTCGAAACTCTCGTCGGCGTTCCACCAGGAACGTACCAAGTACTTGGAAAAATGCTATAATAATACTAATTCACAAGAAAAGAGACATCAAAGACCTAAAAAACTATCGTCCAATAAGTCTACTGTCTGTAGTATACAAGCTTTTTACAAAAGTGCTCATGAATAGGATTAGTGCAACGCTGGACTCAAACCAGCCGACAGAACAAGCAGGATTACGGAGTGTTTATTCAACAACTGACCACAAACATGTCATTAATCAAGTAGTTGAAAAATATACAGAATACACCAAGCTGCTATGCATGGCTTTCATAGACTTTGAAAAAGCCTTTGACTCAATGGAAATTTCAGCAGTTATGAAAGCACTCAGGAGACAGGGGGTAAAAGAAATATATGTGAAGGTATTAGAAGACATCTATAAGGAAAACACTGCCACTATAAAGCTACATAAGATCAGTGATAAAATACCAATACAGAAAGGGGTCAGACAAGGCGGCACTTTTTCTCCTAAACTGTTCCCGGCGGTTTTAGAGGAACCTTTTTAAGAACTTGGAATGTGAAGAGGCAGGAATTCAGATAAATGGAGAATATCTTCATAATCATAGATTTGCTGATGATATTGTACTAATGAGCGAATGGACAGATGAACGAACTACAGCAGATGATTTTGCAGTTGCACAGAGAAAGCCATAAAGTGGGTTTAAAGATGAATATGAATAAAACTTAGGGTTTTGTTCAAGAATTACATACTAGACCATGAAATTTAAATATATGATGAATAGAATGTGTCCAGGAATACATTTACTTAGGACAGAAAATTGGTGCAAGTTCAGATCATGAAAAAGAAATCAAAAGAAGATTAGGGATGGGATGGAGTGCTTTTGGTAAACAACACAATGTTATGAAAAATAATCTTCCACTATCACTGAAGAAAAAAACATATAATCAGTGCATTCTACCAGCATATGGATCTGAAACTTGGAGTCTTACGAAAGTCCTGGAACGAAAACGTCAAAGTGCCCAAAGAGGAATGGAGAGAATAATGCTTGGCAAAACATGGAGACATAGAAAGAGAGCATTATGGATTGATCGGCTCGATGCATCTACTCGGCTCGCCGTTTTTACCAGAAGGGCTCGGCTATTAACCGTTTGCTCGTTACTTGGAGCCTTCCTCAGCCACCTCCCACGAGTGTCGCCTTTTGCTTCCTTCCCTGCCTACCATCCTGTGAATTTCGCAGGATGAAGGATGAGCAACCGTGGTGCTTTCGATGCTGGGACTTCGGTCACATCTCTTGGTATTGTTCCGCGGCGGAGCGGTGTGCGTGGTGATCCGGCCCCCACGATTCCAGCTCGTGCCCTCACCGCGCCCCCCCTCCACCACCAGCCTCTGCTTCTGATTCAGCCTCGACGCCTCCTCAGGTCTCCCCGCCGGACACCTCTCTCTGGAAGTGTCCCCGTTGTCACCAAGCCGGGGTTAACGTCTGGCACAGCTGTGCAAGACGCCAGGTTGTCACCGCTCCCGCTGCCGCGAAAATGCCACAACTCTCACCTCCACCACCACCTCCCCGCAGTACACCTTCCCCTGCCTTAACTACCACTTCGGTCTCTCCGCAGGTGACTGCACTCCGCTATACTGTTGCCGCTCTCCAGTCCCGGATTTCTTCACTTGAAGCGGCTTTTGATGGAGTCGAAGCTCACCTGGATCGTTTGGTTGAACAGCACGCCACTTTGGAGACTTCCCTGCAGACCTTGGTTGACTCTCAGAAGGTCATTATTGCTTCCGTCGCCACCTTCGCGGAGAAGGTGGATCTCCTTGCCGCTCGTTTCGATAACTTGCCTGCTGCCGTCGCCCCCAGAGCGCCTCCCCCGTGTGGTGCCCGCGCCACACCCTCTGCCCGCTCCTCACCCCCTGCCCGCGCCGCCGCCGCCTCGTCGCCTGGTCGTCGTACTCCTCGGGGCAGAGTTCGGTGACCAGGTGGTGCTTCCTTTGTGCAGCCCGCTCGTTGCCGACTCCCTTGACTGTCTACATATACTTTGTCCCTTTGTGTGTGCGTGTGTGTGTGTGTGTGTGCGTGTGTGTGTGTGTGAGTGTGTTTAGCGTGCCCTGCGAGACACGAGTGCTCTGTAACCATTTATTCCATGGCCATGCCTGTCACTAATATATATATATATATATATATATATATATATATATATATATTATATATATATATATATATATATATATATATATATATTAGGTTTGTCGCCTTCGGGCGTAATAAATTTATTAAACTTAAACAGCCCCATTGGAAAGAGTGACCATGTAAGTTTAGAAATGGAGACGGAAAAAGACATAAAAGAGAAAGATGAGTCGTACAAAAGGAGCAGACGAGATTTAGGAAAAACTAACATGGTGGCGGGGGGTGACGTATACCCCCTTCAATATCCCTACCAGCCTGGGTGAGGTAACTGAGGTCACTTGGATCGTGATTACATGTTGATACATACTTGACCTGTGAGCAGGAACTGGCTTTGACTCCAGTTATTCGTGTGTGTGAGACTGTCGGTATTGTGTCTTTCCTTTTATTTCCTCATCCTCCTACTGACATGAGTCTTAGCGTAGTGTTTATATCTTCCTTTGTTGGTTGGAAAGAGGAGGAGGAGGAGGAGGAGGAAGAAGACAGAGACATTACATCGATATACATATGACTGGAAGGAGGAGAGATTTCTGCTGTCTAGCGTGTGTAAGAAGAATCAACGGAGGGGGACCGGTAGAAGAGGAAGAGGTAGAAACTATAGAAGTGGATGGTGGTCTAATATAAAAAGTGTAACCGTTTTGTTATCTTGGTGATATATTAGATAGCGAGGGTGGAGTGGAAAGGGCAGTACGAACACGGGTAGTAAACTACATGGATGAAGTGAAGAGAGATAGAGGGACAATGATTTAAAGATTACATCAGCACAAAATTACGGGAAAATATTCAAGCATGTATCACCATGCTCGTATCATTGAGTTAAAATCGTTTGTTCAGTGAATTAGGTGAACATTTCCGCAACTCATATCAGAGGATTATCGTATCATCTAATGTCCAATTTTCGTCTAAATCGAGTTATGACCAGCTTGTCAGAACATAACCCGTAAGTCAGTAACATTAACCGTAAGTCAGCGATTGGATGTACTACTTTTCTTAGGTCCTATACGTCTTTGGTCAAGTAAAGGAAGTCATCACGTATTGTAAACAACAATTTGCATTAAAAATCAGTGCTTAGCTCCATGATATAAAATTAGGTTGGGTTTATTGTAGTTCCTTGCAGTGTTCAGTGTCCTTAATACAAGCATCAATAGGACAAAGTATAATTGATGCCAATATTATATAGTAGTTATGTCACCTAACTTTTGAAAAAAAAAAATGCAAGGTCTTTCTCATTTCCTAGTCTTGTGTCTCATGGACATTCATACAATTGGTTTTGTTCTTGATTCTCATAGGGGGAACTGAAGATGACATCAACAATGGAAGACCTTTGTGAGTCGTTATTTTTGGATCAAGTTCCGAGCACATGGACTGCACGAGCATACTCTTCAACCCTAGGCTTGACAACCTGGTATGCTGACTTGCTGCTGAGGGTGAAGGAAATAGAAACATGGGTGACAGACTTCCAGGTTAGATGTTTCTTTAATGTATCCCATTTTTTCCTTGTAAAAGTGATGATTATTTCATAGTTATAAAGACAACATTTTCTCCAAGCGTATGGGCTGTTATCATCTTTTGTAGTAAGCCTGTTTGGTTAAGATGTTGCTCTCTGCATACAACTTAGTTAACTCACTTTTTTTGCATGTGTTTTAGATGGATAATTACTGGATGAGACGATCTGGCACAGTGCTATGATACTGAACATGTTCTAACACAATTCCACCCAGTGATTTTATGATAATTTGAGTGCGGCAATGTATCGTAATAAGAGATGGGCACTTCCGCAAACGTTTCCCCATTCTGCAACCTCCGCATATACGGAAGTCCTAATTCGTTTGCGGATGTGCGGACAACTAAAAAATTGCGGATTTGCATTTGTGAATTTACTTCGACAAAAGAAAATATGTCTGCAATTTCCAAAGTAGCCGTTCCGAGTTTGAACAGGATTCCTGCGCTGCTGCGCGTGCCGCCCAGGATGAGTGGATTATGCTACTCTATAGTACCTTCTTCTACCATTTCCCTAGTTATCACAAAGATATTGTGATAACTAGGGAAATGGTAGAAGAAGATATAGACGGAATGAAGAATTTTAAGTCACCAGGACCAGATGAAGTGTATCCCAGAGTACTAAAAGAATGCAAAGGGGTTGTTAGTGATGCGTTAGTGCATATTTTAAGTGCCTTTTTAACTTGCCCTCTGCAGGTCCCCTTGTGTCACTGGTCTACGCCAGTGACCAGCAGGGTTCAACTCCGTATCACACCAAGGGACGCTAAGGGCGACATAATGAATCTGCAACAACGTTGAGCAACGCGGTAAACAAACAAGGACCTCCTGGGCAGCCACTACAGCCACTTAGCACTGTTAGTGCTGCAACTTTTTCAGCTTAGGTGGGGTCAAGGGTGCACGACAGTACCACATTATCTATCATACCTAGATATGTTCATATATGTCTGAATAACATGAAATGGTATGATAGCCCTTGCAAAACCTTGTGCGAGCTGAGAAATCAACACATATATACTGCCGACAGGCTAAAATTCCACGCGTCAGTTTCAGTCACTTCGAAGACTCTCCCGCCACAACCATTACAGCTATTGCACTGCTGAAGGTCTCAAAATGAAGCCAGATAAATGTTCTATCGATTGGTTGTAAAAATAATACTATAGGTTGTAAATTAAGGAAATCACAGCAACCATAACTTTAAAAATATAGACATTTTGACGTTTTTGAAAATGTATTTCTTTTTTTTAATAGGAAATATTAGTTCTAGCTATTTCGTTCACTTATAATTGTAGAAAGATACATAATCAAGCTTTCCAATACAATAAACCGTAGTTCGTTACCGCTTTTTGCAACCGAGTAAGGATAAAATAAAGAATTTTTTTTTTTTAAGAAAATGGGTGTGCGCCACCCTGACCATGGACCCCGCTCTGTGGCCTTGGCCACTGCTGCTTAAGATTATGATATTATTTTTAAATAAGGTTTCTTCTTTCCCAAAGTAACACCAGGTCACTACAAATAAATGAAAACAACCGTATTGTAAATAAAATAACTCAAGTAGGCCTCTTATTTTCTCTGTATATTGTATTCTAAATAAGAAGGCATTCATATGATGTTAATTAACGGATATCAAATTAGGTCATAAAGTAGTTCTTGGATAACCAAAAAAAAAAAAATCTAATATTTCATTTTGTAAACCTATACAGTTACTTTAAACAGAGTGATACTAATTAAAATAAATGATTGAATCATTTTATGTAGTCTCCCAAAAAAAATATCGGTATGGCTCACTAGGTGCTGCTGGAATTGGATCGAAACATACTGTTTCTTGGCAATGCCGCAAACAATGTTGGGCAACTGTACATGATGACAATTTAACATGCGTGTAGAGTAAATCATATAAACACCAAATGTTTCTTGGCAATCCCAGTAACTAAATGATAGTATGTAGCTATTATAGAGTGGGATTTTACAAGCATATTAAGCAAAATTGTTAAACAAATCATAATTGTCGCTGTCAGCTGAACCAAGTAAAACTTGAAAATAAATAATAGTACGTATTTTTAGCAGTTTGTTGAATCATTACATTAATCAGTCACAATCATTGCTCATCTCACAGAATGCACTCAGAGTGAGTGGATTTGTACACATAAAGGGCTATATTCAAGAATGCTCGTCAAATCCCGGCCGGTGGAGATTCCCCACAGTCTTACATCCACCGGTGGCATCTACAAGAAATGCCCGATTGGTGGATATTTGACAGTCGTACCAACACACGCAGTGGCTGCAAAAGCAGGCGTACCAACACAAGCGAGTCCAAGGCGGCATCAGTATTTTGACTGTTTTACACCTATCTAATTCCTTTTACTAGCCTAATTTATCATTTCTGCCATTAAAGTAATAGCTTTGTTAGTATTCGCCACTTATCTGAGGCATTGAGGAAGAAAAAATGGGCCTGAGTGGGCTTGGGACGGCATGTACGTACATCCCTGTGGGACGGGATGTACGTACATCCCGTCCCATGAACATGTGGCCAGCCGCCACAAAGCAATATGGCGGACCACCACCACCACAGCCGCTCTCCTTCGTCACCACTTCTCACAGCAATATAAGGCCTCCTGCACCTAATTTTACCTTAACTATGACACGTGTGCATTCACAAGGTATGCATGTTACTCTCGGTTGTGTTGAAAACTCACCTGTAATGGTCTGGGAAGAAATAGGATGGAATAAGTGCACAGCGAGATGAAGGTGGGATCTGCATGGTGTCGCGAATCAGCTGACTCATATCTCCACCCGTTGCGTTACCTCTGTTGATTCTTGTATACCGCTCCGCGATGCAACGGGTGGAGAAAAGTTCTTGAATATAGCCCAAAGTCATCCTCGTCCATGTTCACTACGCCTGGTAATGCTGCTCTACACACGCAGTCAGCTGTGCAGGACTGGTTGTTCACCAAGCAACTGCAATCCTCGTTGCAGTCTTCACAACAGCAGAGGATGTCGTTGAGTAATTCAGGTGGAGCACAAGGCTGTGTCATCATGATTGGTTGAAGCTGTTTAGTATCAACATTCCTCTCCCATCCAAATTTCGTGACATCTTTAACCTCCAACATTCCAGTAGCAGCTTCCTTCCACACAAACAACTGGTATGCTACTCTCAGGATGTGCTGGTACAGACTGTTTTCTGTCGGTGGCAGCTTTTGTGGTGCAATTTTTCGGAGAGCTAACTTGCATCGTAACTCTAGGAGGGTTTCCTCTCGTCCTCCATATAATGCAAAAACAAATTTATGAGCAGCATTTACTTCATTAGTGGTGGGTTTCCCTGTTCCTAGAGATGATAATGCTTGTATCTGCTTTGAATTCTTCATCATTACTTTGAATGCTGTCTTTTTTCCATGACCAACAAATGAGCTTGTTGTGTCACAACCAGATAAGCAGTAGACAGACAGGATAATGGCATGTTGTTCTGGTCTAAGCGCTCTAAACAGCTCATGTATTGGGATGTATCTATCAGACTTGTATGCTTTCCCTCTCTGCCTGTAAGCAAATACAACTCTTCACAGTTAATTGTTTGACAATGATGTACAAGTAGTACAAGTACGTCAGTATCTGGGCTATGGACCACAATTTTAGTAGCACCCTGCTTAACAGCGTGTATGCAGTGGAGTATGATCCTGGTGTCTGATTCCTCGTGGTTGGATTCCAGTTCAGGGACAGTCTCAATTTTTTGGGCAGTAATTCTTGCTGCATGGTTGTCATTGCCTCCACTAGTGTACACTTCAAGGCTTTGTGGTAAATCAGCTGTGCTTGACAAGTACTTAGTGTAGACTCTTGCAAGTGGTGCTTTATTGCTTGAATTGCTGAGAAATGTGTCCTTGTTGACATGTACTCTGCCACCAACAGCTATGTTATACGCAACAGCTTGGTCATTACCTCCACGCTTTATTCTTGCCTGTGATTTGACACTCTCTTCATAATTCCGATCAAATATAAGGTGGATTTGTGACGAGTTCCAATTTGACTGGCTTTCTGAAGAACAAAAGCTGTAAAGTCTGATGCTAGGTCTTTGAAGGTGGCATCTTCCTCTTTTCTTGGAAATGGAAGCATTCTTATTACTGCATTGCTGTCATAGATCTTCCAAGTTATCTTCTTCAACATCAGCAAGAGTTTGGTTGAGCAGATAAGCTTTCTTGATAGCATCCCCAACACTTGACTGTTCCACTGCAGACCAAATCTGATGTTCCTGGCTGTGGTATGAAGGCCACCTCCGGCCATGCAGTTTGCAAGTCTCTTAATGTTTCTTGCAAATCCTTTTGTCATTGTGGACCCTTCTAGTTCGATATATCTGTGTCTCAGCTTGGTGAATGGAATGACTTGTTTGTCTTCAATAATAGCTTTCTTGAACTCATGAATAACTTGTTGAATAATGATGTTTGTATTGCTGTCTGCTGGTGATAAAGCTGCTATGTTCCGTTCATTAGTATAATTTGTTACACAACTCTTATCTCTATGGTAACGAACTTCCACAGCAACTAGATCACCATTCACAACACCAAGGAGCCTATTAAGCATTACCTGGTCTTTGATTCTTCGAGCTGCATCTAACACTATTGTACAAATTCTCACCTTTGTCATCAATAGAAGACTGTACCATAGACCATGTTTTCCGTTTTTTTGCATGACAAGGCTTCCCACAAACAAAACAGTCACTTTTCCACTGGAAAGACTCTCGTCTCCTTGGTAAAGTATGAGGTGGACTGTTCATATTATTACTTTGTGTTCCGTCACTTATATTTTTTTCACTCTCCTTCTGGCATTTTTCTACACATGATTGTCCGTCTTTGGGCATAGTGTATATTGACCTACATGTTCGATGGTGACTCATTTTGATTCTTCCATTTCTAATGTTACACTAATGTTCTAACAGTAGCATAGCAGTAGTAGCATCTTGCCTGTCATGAGCAGACTGAAACAAAGTGTCTATTTTCTGTAGATTAGGTGTTACAGGATCTCCCTTTTTATTTTTCTGATTGAATATATCATGACAGAAGATGCACTTTGCCGGATCAATGTATAACCTTTGTTTCTTGACCTCTGGTTCCAAACTTAAGGACTCTAATTTTTCCTGAAAAGAAAAATGTAAATTATATAGTCATATAAAACTATTTAAACATGAATGGCATGAGGGTTTCACATAAAACTCAAATTTGTGCTACTGTGTGTGTGTGGTCTTAGGGCTATATTCAAGAATGCTCGTCAAATCCTGGCCGGTGGAGATTCTCCACCGTCGTACCTCCACTGGTGGCATCTACAAGAAATGCCCCGACTGGTGGATATTTGACAGTCGTACCAACACAAGCGAGCCCAAAGTGGCATCAGTATTTTGACTGTTTTATACATATCTAATACATTTTACTAGTGAAATTTATAATTTCTAACATCAAAATAATAGCTTAGTTAGTGTTCGCCACTTGTCTGAGGCGTTGGTGCAGACAAAATGGGCCCGAATTATGCTTGCGAGTACATTTGAACGGCCCGCCAGTACTGCTCCACACAATGGCTGACCTCCATCCTCCCGCCGCCGCCTGGCTTCCTCACAACTTCACACACCTATATAAGGCCTCCTGGACCTGATTTTACCTTAATTATGACAAGTGTGCATTCACAAGGTATGCATGTTACTCTCGGTTGTGTTGAAAACTCACCTGTAATGGTCTGGGAAGAAATAGGATGGAATAAGGCAGAGCGGGATGGAGGTGGGATGTGCAATCAGCTGACTCAACGCAACCAGTGGAGCGCGACGAGTCGATGTTTTGAAATGATTCCTGTATGCCGCGGCCCGACACATCGGGCGGAGAAAAGTTCTTGTATATAGCCCTTAGTGATAACCGCGACTGACATGTCAGATGCGTTGAGGGCACGGTTTCACTTAATTCATCAAAGTTATTTTATCCTTACTCGGTTGCAGAAAGCGGTACCGAACTACGATTTATTGCTTTGGAAAGCTTGATTATGTACCTTTCTTCAATTATAAGTGAACGAAATAGCTAGAATTAATATTTCTTATTAAAAAAAAGAAATACATTTTCAAAAACGTCAAAATTTCTATATTTTTAAAGTTATGGTTGCTGTGATTTCCTTAATTTACAACCTATAGTATTATTTGTACCACCAATTGATAGAACATTTATCTGGCTTCATTTTGAGACCTTCAGCAGTGCAATAGCTTTAATGGTTGTGACGAGAGAGTCTTCGAAGTGACTGAAACTGACGCGCGGAATTTTAGCCTGTCGGGTGTAGTATATATGTGTTGATTTCTCAGCTCGCACAAGGTTTTGCAAGGGCTATCATACCATTTCATGTTATTCAGACATATATGAACCTATCTATGATAGATAATGTGGTACTGCCGTGCACCCTGGGTCAGCTAAATGATGGCTTTCGGAGTCACTGTTGCAGCACTATGTGGGGAGCGCCTCGGTTCACAGGAATCACAGACACAATTTGTTACAGTTCAGCTAACTCAGGTAACACAAAACACTGGAACTAAATCCCGCTCACTGTGGCGGTCAAGTCCAGAGAAATTATGAAAGTGTAAGTGGCGAAACCAAGGCAGGAGTGTAGTACTGTGCAGAGCACCTCAGGGACCCGTCACCCGAGGGGCGACCTGCCCCTATCTCACATTCACGAATCTGAACACGAAAGAACACGATTTAACGTTTTTCCTTAAATCGTGTTAGAACGTATGAAGGTCGCGCACTCATTCGTGTTCATTCGTGTTAAGTCGTGGTCGGTCGCGCGCGGTCGTATGGACGTCGCAGCTCGGCTTAAATCGTGTTATAAAATTTTGCAATGCAAAAATTTATAACACGATTTAAGCCGAGCTGAAAAGTCGTGTTCAGTCGTATGAAGGTCGTATGACAGTCGTGTTCAATCGTATAAAGATCGTGTTTAGTCGTATGAAGATCGTGTTCAGTCGCGTTCAGTCGTGTTGGGGAGCGTGGGAAGAAACTCATACGACCTTCATACGTTTTAACACGATTCAATTCGACTTTCATACGCCTTTCATACGACTCCCATACGCCTGAACACGAAATCCATGTTTGTCATACGACCGGAAGAAACCCACTTTTTTTCACAATTCTCGCTAATAGGCTGCTAAAAAAGAAAAAAGAAAAAAAGTGATCGGATCATCCCCAAAATGGCCTTAAAACCTTCCCCTGGTCAACCTGGTTCCAAAACTGTGCCATATGATGGGATTGCGCCACGGGGGGCGGGACCTATAGCACACACATACACACACACAGACATACACACACACTTTCGCTTATATTATTATAAAGATAGATGACCCACGTGACCAAAATAAACAAAAATATGTCGTATGAAGGTCTTGCTCAGTCGTATGGAGATCGTGTTTATTTTTGTAGTCGTATGGACATCGTAATGATTCGTGTTTAATCGTATGGCGGTCGTGTTGATTCGTGTTAAGTCGTATGGGCGTCGTATGACAGTCGTGTTTGGTCGTATGACAGTCGTATTGGGGTGGTGTTAAATGAGGTTAAATCGTGTTGTATCGTATGAATATCTTATGACGGTCGTATGAGTGTCGTGTTCAGTCGTATGAAGGTCGTATGAGGGTCGTGTTTGGTTAAGAAATTTGCATAAACCACAAGGTCGAGCACGAATCAACACGATTTTTCAACTTTTCTTAAATCGTGTTCGCAATTTCTTAAATCGTGTATGTGAGATAGGGGCTTTACACTGTGCGCACCAAGATAAAGAGACAGACACTTTACCTTGGTGCGCACCAAGATAAAGAGACAGAAGGTAACGTCACCTCCCCGGTGCGTCGAGGCAAAATCAGTCCTTTGTGCGCATGACGTCAATGGGTATCGCGCCAACGGCGCCACCGTTCAAATATGTTACGGCCTCACCGCCGACCCGACACTTGGCACGCCTGACACCTCCCACCATATCTCTCTCTCTCTCTCTCTCTCTCTCTCTCTCTCTCTCTCTCTCTCTCTCTCTCTCTCTCTCTCTCTCTCTCTCTCATCTCGTAAGTCACCCATATTCTTTACCTTGATCAGTATTGTGTACTCGAGAGAGAGAGAGAGAGAGAGAGAGAGAGAGAGAGAGAGAGAGAGAGAGAGAGAGAGAGAGAGAGAGAGAGAGAGAGAGAGAGAGAGAGAGAGAGTTCTAGCTAGCACACAAGCTGGGGACGAGACCCTTTGCTTGTGTCGCTGTTGCCGCTTAGCGGGACAAGCAAAGTTCATTTCCCACCTGACATGCAAGGCCATGCCTTATTTTCTTATTTTCTTATGTTCTTATGTTCATACCTCCTCCCTTCCCTTACTTTCTCCTCCTCCTTCCCCTTCCCCTACCTCCTCCTCCTCTTCCTCCTCCTCCATCTTCTCTTTCACTCTCACCCTCCTCCTCGCCCTCTTAATTCTTATTGACGTCACTTCCCCCACCGCGGCAAAAGGGAGGTGACGTTACCTTCTGTCTCTTTACCTTGGTGCGCACTGCGTTGTGGTATGAGCGAGAGCGGCAGAACCTTCCACGACGGCTGCCGGGCCGAGATTTGCCTGCTGCTATTTTTTGGGGCAGTGGCCAGTGCTGAGCCAACAGACACATGAACACGTACCACACGAATATAGAACTCTGTACGAAACGGTAAAATAAGAAAACGACATATGACGGTAACTAATAGATTTTACAAGATATTGTAGTATGACTTAATGATGAACCGTTGGACTGCAGGTGGTTAAGCCAATTATTGTTGACAGACAAAATAATTATAAATATATAATTCCAGCTTCCTTATAAATATGACATTGACTTATTGGTCAGCATGTCTCGTACCCCCAGGTATAAGGTTTCGTACCCCCTGGTGGTACAGGTACCCCAGGTTAAGATCCACTGCTCTAGATATTGTCACATGGGGAAGTATCATATACCAACATAATCAGGAAAGTGTGTAGATTCAGGAACCGTGTTTAATATAATTGTACAATGAAAAATAGCTGAGCACTAAGGAGTTGAAAGAAAAAATGTTTATGCGCTACTTTATTTAGCCATCATTTTCGTATAATTGATATTATTGTTGCAGATTTATGCTAATACGATCCAGAATTTTCTCAGGAAGACGATGGTGGCCCTAGTTTTTTTTTCAATATCAAATGGTGGTGTCAGAAAAATAGTTGGGAATAAGGTGTGTGAAGCCAGATGGTCGCCGCACTAGGCTGCGGGCGTCACTCGTCACAATATAGCGGGATGCGGGACTCGCTTTCTAGGTAGCCCTATACTCTGTGGCTTATATATATTCACATCATTATGTAATAATACGCAGAATGTATACTTAATAAAAACTGAAGGTGAGAAAAAATGTACAAATAATTAAACTGAAGAGTTAAATTGACCGAGAGTATCTACGGCCAGACTACGAAAATACTACAGGCTTATTATGTTTTATTTACATCAACGATTTAGATAGTGGGATTAACAGTGATATCAGCAAGTTTGCTGATGATACTAAGATTGGTAGGCCTATTATATCAAAGTCTGATATAAACGGTTTGCAGGGAGACTTAAGAACATAAGAACATCAGAAAATAAGGAAGCTACAAGAGGTCGCGAGACCTACACGTGGTAGTTCCTGTTACTTAACACTACCCACATCCACCTTTCATCCCCATCCATGAAATTGTCTAGCCTCCTTTTAAAACTCCCTATTGATTCCGCACTAACTACCTGATGAGTGAGTCCATTCCAATTATCACCCTATTTGTGAACCAATTTCTCCCTATTTAACTTATTTGATTTTCCTCCCAGTTTAACTACAACATTAGAAGGGGAGAAAGATTTGGGTGTGCGGGTAAGCTCAGAACTCCGTCCTAGGAAACACTGTATTGAGGCTAGAAATCGAGATAATATGGTTTTAGGATTCATAACACAGTGTTAAAAGTAGATGTACTGAGGTTATTCTAAAGCTTTATTTGGCTCTAGTCAGACCTCACCTAGACTATGCGGTACAGTTTTGATCCCCGTATTACAGGATGAATATAGATAGCCTTGTTAGAATCAGTCCAGAGAAGGATGACTAAAATGATTCAGGGGATGCGTAACTTTCGATATGACTTTGACTTATTGACTTATTGTTTTATTGGCCTCCTTGATACAATACATTTTTTGTTCATTTTACATAAGTAAAACATGAAGCCTAGGTATGTTGAGCGCAAGCTCCTATACAGACCTGTTGCTTAGATATACAAAAACGTGTTAAGCAAGTGGACTAATATCTAAGCCATTGGCTAACAAATATATACAATATTAGTAACTGACATCATAAATGAATACATATACATACGTATATACCTATATACACATACATGCATATATATATATATATATATATATACATACACAGTTTGCACACACATACACGCAACATACCTACACGTACACTCGCGGCCAAACAAAGCCTGGCGAAAATCACCTCACCCTAAACCTCCTGGCGTGTCACTTCCTTTTATATGCCTTATCGACGGACCTAGATACTAGAAGGGGAATACCCACACACACACACACACACATATGTGTATCTCTGATACTCTGACGAGAGAGAGAGAGAGAGAGAGAGAGAGAGAGAGAGAGAGAGAGAGAGAGAGAGAGAGAGAGAGAGAGTAGTAGAGTTAATTGAGAATAAATTTAAAACAAATATATAAGCCAGAACAACCACTTGGCTATAATTTGAATTTGAGTGCGGATAGAGGATAGTAGTCATTTTCTTGGAGTCCGTGACCATTTTCTTCCTTCCTTTTTTTCTCGATGGATTTGATAACCTGGACCATTTTAAAGAAAAATTAGCTCCTAATCCCCTCTGGGAAATGACGGCTAACTTTTCTAGAGCCCAATATTGAAAATGGCCGCCACCGACATCTTGAAAAACATAAAATGTTATATCTCTGGCATCAGATGAGTTAGAAAGACGAATGAGGTGTAATTTTTTACTAATTCTGACATTACAAAGCCACTGGAATGGTTATCGTACAGTTTAGGGATCATTTTGACCTCTAAATAAAGGATGGCCACTGTCCGCCATCCTGAAAAACATGAAATGTAATATCTTCGGCACAAGATAAGCTAGATGGATATGTGAGGTGTTGTTTTCCACTTATTTTAGCAGACACTACTTCATTTTAAACTGCATACTATGGCCCATATGCAAAAATTTTGTCGACCCGTTGCATCGCGGACAGTAAGCAAGGAAAACGCGACGAGTGGAGATTTGAGTCAGCTGACTGCCTTCACCATGCAGTGGCTTGCACATCAAACCTCCATCCCGCTCTCCACTTATTCCATTATATTTCTTCCCAGACCATTACAGGTGAGTTTTCAACACAACCGAGAGTAACATGCATACCAGGTGGGAGGTGGGAGGTCGGCCATTGTGTGGAGCAGTGGTGGCGGGCCGTTCAAATGTACTCGCACGTATCACTCGGGCCCATTTTTTCTACACCAACGCCTCAGACATGTGGCGAACACTAACTAAGCTATTATTTTAATGGCAGAAATGATAAATTACACTATTAAAATGTATTAGATATGTATAAAACAGTCAAAATACTGATGCCGTCTTGGACTCGCTTGTGTTGGTACGCCTGCCCAATCTCCACCGGCCGGGCATTTCTTGAAGATCCCACCGGTGGAAATACGACTGTGGGGAATCTGCACCTGCCGGGATTTGACGAGAATTCTTGCATATAGCCCTAACTGTGCATACTAATCTGCCACTTCACTATCACTACATGATTTACTGTATGAGCCACTATCATCATTTTTTTCTTCGATCGATTTTGCAAGTTTACACATCACATTGAGAATTGTCTTACTGGGTGGGTTGGTATAGGTCATGTGGTATATTGCTCGACTCTTCTCGTCTGCATTTGACATGCTGGCGTGAAACCCTGAAAACCCAGGCACAGTCTGTTCTTCTGGAGTAGGTCTTGTTCGGTCATCTTGCGCCCTAGCCATAATCCGACCCAAGGCAGCGAACATCGCGGCAATCATCGAGTACCCTGTCCCAACCTCCCGGAAGGCACTGATGCGCTTCCTGGGTATGGCCGGGTACTTTAGGAGATTCTACCCGAACTTCTCGAAAGTCGCTCTCTCCCTCACCCGGATGACGAGCGGCTCCACTACCTTCGCCTGGACGGAAGACTGCCAAACCACTTTCAATCAACTCAAGACCTTACTCACCCATGACCCCGTGCTGCTCTCACCGGACTTCAGTAAACCATTCATCCTTCATACCGATGCCAGTGACCAAGCTGTAGGAGCTGCCCTCCTCCAGGAAAAAGACGGAATCCTCCACCCAGTCGCCTACCACTCCGCCAAGCTTGACATCCACCAAGGCAGATATTCTACAATCGAAAAGGAGCTCTTTGCCATCGTCTCTGCAATCAAGAAGTTCGAGTGCTACCTGCAACCAAGCCTCATTCCCCTGCAAGTCTTCACCGATCATAACCCCCTCTCCTTCCTGGACCGGAACAAGTTCTCCAATCAACGATTACTTAGGTGGTCCCTCCTCCACGATAATTGAAGACATGACTGAGTCAGCGAGGGACGCGTGAGGTCAGAGCCGAGCCCACCAACGCCAAACATTGTTTCTAGTATCTACTGACCTTGGATCTCACCTAACAAAGTTTACAGTAATATCTAAGATATGTCAATGATATCATAACATCACACAGATGTTTATAGGAGTTTCAACCAAAAATATGGTACATCATACCTACAAAGCGAGGCAGGAAGAAGGGTTTGGAGATACACGTACGTACTTCGTCTATGAATGCTCACTGATAACTGCGGTCAAGGTTGACTGGTGGGAAAGCAGCCTCCCTTAGCGTATCTTACTCACCCTGGACGGTGCCCGTATCCGCGCTGGAATAGTGTTCAAACTCACCACGGCCACTTGGGAATTTGCAAATATGTTTGCATTTGCGGCAGTACTTCCGCAAACGCAATTTTGCACATTTTTACCCTTCCACAAATCCGCAAACGAATTCGGACTTCCGCAATTTGCGGACGTTGCGGTTTGCGGAAGTTTTGCGGAAGTGCCCACCTCTGGTATGTGTGTGTGTGTGTCCGCACGCCTCTCTTCCTTCCGAGCAGAGTCGAATATAGTGGGGTATGGGGGGAACTCGGCCATGGCCCCTCCTTTTGTCCCTCAGGGACAAAAAATGTTTTGCCTTTGATTATCAGATTAGTGCAATATAACCCTTCTGAGATTTTACAATGCCCCTAAAGATGCTTGATTTTCAAAAAAAATCCTAACTCCCTCCTCAAATCCCACAGCTGTAGAGGTTCGCTCCGCTACATCTCCCTCCCTTAAAACAATCCTGGATTAACCCCGGTGCCCCCCTCCTCTTTCGAAGGACCTATATACATCACTGCTGTCGAAACCTTCCTTCCTTATTATCTAAATATACTCTTGAATTTTGAAGCAATTTATATTAAATCTTTGTATTAATCTTGTTTTTCCGTCCCATATTTGAGGGGTTCGGCTAGTGTGCGGAAGTTTTCGCTAGGGTTCGGCGCCTCTGAAAAGGTTAAGAACCACTGTGCTAGGGAATAATGCTTTCCCAATAGTTCGCCATGCGATCAGTTAACAGTGAGCATTCCCAGCACCAGCATCCAGCCCTTTCACCTGCCTCGTTTTGTAAGTTTTTTGCTTATTTACCGTATTTTCAGTTGAAACTCATATATAATCTGTGTGACGTAGTAAGAGTATTGATATATTCAAGACGTTACTGCAATTTTTGCAAAATGAGACCAAATTTTTTCAAGGCTTAACCCTACCCCACCACCTCCAGCCATCATACTGCTGCCATAATGAAGAGCCAAGTAATTCACTACAACGTGGATCAGGTTACTGAGATGGAAGACCTGAGCCACCCTTGGCCCCACCACCGGCGAGGCAGGCTATTAGGGCGTTTTCGCGACCGTTCTAGCCCGGTCTAGACTGGTTCAATCCGCAGCGGAGTCTGTTTTCGCGAGGCGGACTGGACCGGGCTGGAACGGGCTAGACTGGTCCAACCCAGCGAACAGGACCACGTTGGCCCAGTGTGGGGAAAACTGGCGCATGCGCACTACAGTCAGCGGGGAAGACGACCAGGAGCTTCTCGTGCTGCTGATAAGACATGAAACACCATGATGGCCGACCCAAAGACTACTCTATACTGGACTTGCTACTCATTTTGGGCTATTTCCAGTGGAGGCCAGTTTTGCGATTCCTGTCATTTTCGAACATCACTCCCTTTTCCCTTCCTATGGTTTATCAGTACAAATGATATACCGTTATCTTCTTAAATGTTTGTTCTATAATATTATCAAATAAAAAACAGTAAAATGCAATAAAGAAATGCCATTATGAGAGAGTTAAGAAATATGCATGAACTTAATATTCACTTGAACTCATCGCCATTTAATATTTTGCGAGAAAACATTTTAGATGCTAGCGATAGAAAGAAGCGGATTTTCATTGGCTTTCCATTGCTATATTTCGTTTTCTGATAAATTAATCATAACCATGCATAAATTAGTGTTAACTAAAAAAATAACATCATCTATCGGGATAATTACCCGATAGATGATGTTATTTATTTAGTTAACGCTAATTTATGCATGGTTCTAATTCATTTATCAGAAAATGAAATATAGCAATGGAAAGCTAATTAAATTCCGCTTCTATTGATATGTTGCATGTAAAAAGTCTTCACGCAAAATATCAAATTGCGATGAGTTTAAGTGAATATAAGTTCATGCATATTTCTTCATAGTCTCATAATGGAATTTCTTTAGTGTATTTTACAGTTTTTTATTTGATAATATTATAGAACAAACATTCACGAAGATAACAGTGTATCATTTATACTGATATGCCATAGTCTACTGTATTCATGGAACACTTTTTTACTTGCCGATACGATTGATGATGTTATTTTTTTAGTTAACGCTAATTTAGGCATGGTGGTAATTCATTTATCAGAAAACGAAATGTATCAATGGAAAGCTAATGAAAATCCGCTTCTTTCTATCGCTAGCATCTAAAATGTTTTCTCGCAAAATATTAAATGGCGAAAAGTTTAAGTATATATTGAGGTCATGTATATTTCTTCACTCTTTCATAATGGCATTTCTTTAGTGTATTTTACTATTTTTTAGTTGATAGTATTATAGAACAAACAGTTACGAAGATAACGGTATATCATATATACTGATAAACCTTAGGAAGGGAAATAGGGGTGATGTTAAAAAATGGCAGGAATCGCAAAACTGGCCTCCACTGGTCATGGGCGGGTTGGCGCGGGACACGAGTAGCAAGTCCAGTTACAGTAGTCTTTGGCCGACCATAAGACTAAAGTAATTTCACGAAAAATTTCAATATTCGCAATTTGCTGAAAAAACATCTAGGGAAATTAATGTACCGTCAACAGCACTATAGTCGCCACTGCACTTATGTCACCAGGTGCCATATATTACGAATTTTAGCATCAGTACAGACTTGTATGGGTCACTAAAGAGATGTATATAGTGTTATGTAGATAATGTATACTACATACTGTGCACGTCTCTTCAGTGGCACATACAAGTCTGTAGTGATGCTAAAACTCGTAAAGTATGCCCCCTGCGAGATTAGTGAAGTGGCGACTATAAATAGTGTTATTGACGGTAAATGAAATGAGATTTCATCATTCAATTTTTCATAGTCATCCCTGCTACTTGACTTCCCATTGAGAAGTCAATTTAAGTAGCAGGGATGACTGCTACATTGCACAAGGCAAAACGTGCATGATAATAGGGCTAATAACAAGTACTCCACCAGTAAAAGGCCTGCTATATACGGAAGTCCCCAGGTAGTGGATGCCAGTACCTATAGATATGATACATGATGGTTATAGAGGTTATATAGTAAACGTTTGACGTGGCTACGACAGGTCTTGCAATATTGTGCTGCAGGGATTTTTTCTCCGTCCAGAGATTTATAAACCTGACTCTCATCACACACAGAATGATGACCACGGTTCACCTTTCATATGCCAACTAGATTCTAGAAGGCTATTACCTGAGGTCAAATTAATAACCCTTTGGTGTGTCTTTGGGGAGGGGGGGAGGGTAAAGCTTGCAGGATGGTAGGACCACCCACTTGATCCCCCAGCCAATAGGAGCGACGAATGGGACGGGGCCAGTCTCGATGTATTTTGCGAGCATCAGTCCAGTCTGGACTGGTCTAGTCTGGACTGGACCAGGTTAGTAAACGTCGCGAAAACGCGCTATATGCCTCCTCCCCTCTTCCTGTGCCGCCTGGGTAGATATATGTATTACGTACAACACAGCCATACTGGCTGCAGCTCTGAAGAGTCTGTTCTCCCAGGGGTCGGACATCATGAAGAGAAAGAACGAGTCTGACTTCCGACAATTATAAGAGATTGGTCTTCATGAAGGGGAGGGAACATGGGCCTGCCAAAGACTACTGTATATTGGATATTCTTCTGGCGCTCCGCGCCAACCCGCCCATGTTCAGTGGAGGCCGATCGGCAAGGGGAACTTGTGTTCCATGAAAATAAAATATATATACCAGTTTCAAGTGAGTTAGTTATATAAAAACTTCTTTCCTGTTAATACAGGAGTGAGGCAAGGGTGCGTCCTTGCCCCATCACTTTTCAACATTTGTATGGACTGGGTATTGGGCAAAGTTGTAGATCAAAGGGATTGTGAAGCATCCCTCGGCAACTCCAAGATCACTGATCTTGTTTTTGCCGATAATGCAGTCAGTAATCTTTGCTGAGTCGCTGGAGCTCCTGGTGATGGCTCTCGAGGCGCTGCACGAGGAGGCAAAGCCTTTGGGACTTGAGGTCTCCTGGCTTAAGACCAAGGTCCAGGTGTTTGGAGGCTTACTAGATAAAACAGTACAGTCTGTTCATGCGTGCGGCGAGGACATTGATATCTTGGAAAGCTTTACATACCTTGGTAGCGCAGTCCATAATGACGGCGTGTCACATCAAGAAGTTTTACGCGGATTGGCATAACCCACGGTGTTATGGACTCGCTCAGCAGGAGTATTTGGCGTTGTCGGTATCTGTGCAGGAGGACAAAGATCCGGATCTTCTAGTCGCTTGTGATCCCTGTCTTACTCTATGGTTGTGAGACATGGACACTAAATAGCGACTTGAAGAGACGAATCGATTTATTTTGTAATAAGTCTCTTCGCATAATCACGGGGACTCGCTGGGATGATTACGTGTCAAATCAGCGATTGCACCGTGAAACTGAATCGAGGCCTATTAGCTGCATAGTCCGTCAGTGCCAACTTCGGCTACATGGGCATGTGGCACGCTACCCTGAAACCGATCCTTCCCATCGGGTTGTATCTGTAAGAGACAATCCGGTGTGGAGGAGGCCAAGGGGGCGCCCACAAGGCTCGTGGCTGGAGCAAGTTGATGTTTCTTGTCGAGAGCTGCTAGGTATGGGAAAGGAGTCTGCATGGGGACTCGCGTGGTGACCCCCGGGAGTGGCGTCGTAGGGTGGGCGAGGCGACGCGCCACACGGCGTATCCCCCCAATGATTGACTGATTGATATAATATGTTTATTCTCTTTGACATAAATAGCATCCTCCATGACATTAAACAATAATAAGTGAAGTTTCAGGGTCTTTTCACATTTGTTGCGTCCTTTTTGGTGTACTTCTAATAAGAACATAAGAACATAGGAAAATAAGGAAGCCACAAGAGGCTGGTGAGACCTACACTTCTTATAACAGGTAGTTCCTGTTACTTAATGTGAGGGCTGGGGACGTGGAAGAATGAGGAATAGGAGGGAAGAGAAGGATAAATGGGGGAATGGAGGAGGAGAATGAAAGAGACAGAGAGTACTGATGACGGTGGTGGATAGGGAGAGAGGCGATGATGTTCTGCTTACACCACATCTTCCTTATCAGCCCCCGAAGGGGTGAGCAAAGAGGCCACCTCCAGTTTTGCTGACATAGGTATTCTGCAGATGAACGTCCACGAGAGGAAGGAGAGAGAAAGTGAGAAAGTGAGAGAAGGTGAGGGAGAGTGAGAGAAAGTGAGGGAGTGAGAAGGCGAGGACAAGGAAGAAGAGTGCTGAACCATCATCCCTCACTTCACGCACTCACTTCACACATTAGATGATTAACTGTCAGCACTGATACCCTTTGACCTGTAACCACCAGTCCACGCCTCGCCTGCCTCCTTGGAGGAGAGAACAGAGAGAGAATCTTTCTAGACTTGGGTGTGTGCAGTCCTGCGTCGCGGTGCTCGGTGATCTTTTACGTGACTACGAGACTAGTGTATTGTCTAAGGGCAGCGAGCGAGCTACGCTGGCGTTCCCTCCGGGCACACACGCTCGGGGGTATGGCTGAGACCCACAACGCCGCTTCACCCCCGCCACGCCCTAACCTACCGTCCGTCGCTCCGCTCGCCCCGGTGTTTTTCCTCTGTTGCCCTGAGATGAAGGAGCCACGGCGGGGCAAATAGTGGCGCTCTGCGTTGCCCCTGTGGCTCTTCTCCTGGGCCCCAGGGACCACGGGGCCTCGGCGGGACGATTACGGAATACCCCGCATAGCCCCAGGGGCGGGCAGTGCAACTCTACGAGGCCATGACGTCCCTGCAACACTGCCCGCCCCGGTGGCTCTCCTCCTGGGGCCGCAGGAATCCCTGGAGCCACAGCAAGGCGACGAAGGAGCGCTCTACTTTGCCCTAGGGGTAGGTACGTGCAACTCTACGATGCCACGATGTCCTACCACACTACCTGCCCCTGTGGCCTCTCTTCAGGGCCCTTGGGGAACTACTAGGCGCTGGGGCAAGACACTAGCGGCGGGCCCGGGGCGGAGGTGAAACTCTACGCTGCTACGACGCCCTACTAGATACCTCCTTCAGGAGGCTTCCCCTGGGTTTCCCCCCCCGGGACCCCGGGGCATTACGAGACACCTGTAACAGGATCTTAGGACCTCATGAGTACCACATACAGGTCTTCCTGAAGGCGACGCAGCAGATGGTGATGTATCCATATGATTGACAGTGCATGACAGGGGCGGGCGATTAATGGATGCCCCCGAGGCAACTATGCAAGCTAGGGGCCTCGGGGGGGGGACAGGGAGGGTCGCCCCCCCGGCAATTGCCGGGGCGTTTACCCGCCTGGGGAGGTAAACTCGCCGTAGCTCCGACGTGCGGGCACTGCCCGTGTACCTCGTCAGTACCCAGGAGTTATGCCCAACTCGGCACCTTCAGGTAGGGGTGCCGGGGTTAATTGTCATGCCACGACTAGCGACCGATTGGATAGAACCGTAGCGGGTTGGGGGGCTGCTAAAACAGGAGCTATATCAATACCCCCCGTTGAGCCCGCGCACGCAATTTCCGACCCCCCTTCGGGAGTAGGGCGGCGTGGGGCTTAACACTTAACACTACCTACATACACCTCTCTTCCCCATCCATGAATTCATCCAGACTCCTTTTAAAGCTACCTATTGACTCCGCACTGACCACCTGACGACTGAGTCCATTCCAATCATTCACCACCTTATTTGTGAACCTGTTTCTCCCCATTTCCTTTTTAAATCTACGCTTTTCCAGCTTGAATCAGTTACTTCTTGTTCTACCCTGCTTACTAGCCGTAAGAACTTTTCCTACATCGCCTTTATTGTATCCCTTTAACCACTTAAAAACTTATATTAGATCGTCCCTTACTCTACGCATCTCGAGTGAATGTAAATTTAATAGCTTCAATCTCCTCTTATAGCTAAAGTTACGCAACCCATGAATCATTTTGGTCATCCTTCTCTGCACTGATTCTAACAAGGTTATATCCATCCTGTAATATGGAGACCAAAACTGAACCGCATAGTCTTGGTGAGGTCCGATTAGTGCCAAATAAAGCTTTAAAATAACCTCAGCACTTCTACTTTTAACACCTAGTAATGATTCCTAACATCCTGTTAGCTCGATTTCTAGCCTTAATACATTGATTCTTAGGACGGATATCTGCGGCTACCCGCACTCCCAGATCTTTCTCACCTTCTGATATTTTCAGCGATACATTGCGTATAGTGTACCTATTACCAGGATTTTTTCTACCAACATTCATTACGCTACACTTATCAATATTGAATTCCATCTGCCATTTATCTACCCACTCATTTAATTTTTGTAAGTCTTCTTGCAATATGTTTACATCAGACTGTGATCTAATAATCCTACCAACCTTAGTATTAGTATCATCAGCAAACTTGCTGATATCACTGCTAATCCCACAATAAAGTCGTTGATGTAAATAAAAAATAGTAATGGTCCCAAAACAGACCCCAGTGGAACCCTACTTCTTACCTGCCCCCATTCCGATTTAGAACTATTAGTTGTAACCCTTTGTTGTCTATCACATAGCTACAAGAAGCTAAGTTGAGGATAAACTTGAAAAAATGTACAATTTTAAAATATAGTGTTAACTACTTGGGATATATTATCTCAGCTGAAGGGTTAAAACCCCAACCAAGTAAAGTGGGAACCATAAATAATATGCCAACGCCAACCACAGTAAGAGAATTACAGTCTTTCCTTGGTGTGACGAATTATTATAGGAAATTTGTGAAAAATTATGCTGCTATATCAGCCCCTCTAAATAAACTAATTGTAGGTATGGTAGATGGTAAGAAAAACAAAAATCACATACAGTGGAAGGATGAGGCCAAAGAGGCATTTCTAGCTTTACAGACATAGCTCGCTCAAAAGATAACATTAAAATTCCCTGACTTTAATCTTCCATTTTTTGTACTACTGATTCTTCTAACAATGCAATTGGTGGTGTTCTACAACAAAAGGATGAACTCTCTCTCAGGCCGCTCAGCATATTTAGTAGAACATTTAATAAAGCCGAGCTGAACTATAGTGTGGTGGAGATAGAGGCACTTGCAATAGGGAGAATTATGAAAGCTAACGCCACCAGATGTCTCTAGTGCTGTCACTTCTACACTTTGAGCTTGAATGATCTATCAATTACCGTAAATTCCCTGTGCTTCATCGTTGCATATCAGAATTACACTTCAATACAATAACTGAAACAGTTCTTGATAAAAATGTAGTATATCATTTTATTTTTTTGCACTTGATGAAAATATTGGCAATACATATATATATAGAATACTTGAAAACTCTCATTTTTGAAAATCAGCTTTTCATCAAAACGCTGCAAATTCAAGCAGAAAGAGGCTTCAGGAGGAAATTTCGACTTATATTGGAGCATTCGCTGAGTACCTACTTTGGGTGTATGTCTCTCTTTTGACGAAAATTTAACCGTGAAGTAATTTTCGTTCGTGGCACCTCAGCGACAGGTCGTATCCAAGACGGTCGAGACCTTTGTTTACTAAACAAGCGGCAGCGCCACAGACGTGTCGGGGTGGTGATCTACCAACAGCTACATAATAACATATACTTAATACCACCAATATTTAATAACACTTAATACTTAATAACAACAGCTGAGCGGAGTGAGGACAATAACAAAGTGAGTGATATCAGCTCCTGACCGCGGGATGGTTACTGTGGAGATGCTGAACGCCACACTGTTTCTTGGTTAAATTTTGTCACAAGAGAGACAGACACACCCAAAACAGGTACTCAGCGAAAGCTTACATACAAGTAGATACTTCCTGAAGCCTCATTCTGCTTGAACTTGCAGTGTTTCCATGAAAAGACGATTTTTTTAAAATTGAGTTTTCAGGTATTCTATGTTTTGCCAATATTTTCATCAAGTGCAGAAACATATAATGATAAACTACATTTTTATTAAAAACAGTTTCAGTTGTTGTATTGAAGGGTAATTCTGATATGTTCAGAAAAAGTACAGGCATTTTTCCTTATCGTCATATCTCGCCATTTATCTATCTTCCCCTTTCACGGATATCACTCATCACCAATCTTTCCTTCGTTTCCTTCCACTCTGTTTATCAGTTTTCTTTTTCCTCTCGTTTCCCCTAGTCAATGCTTTTAGAGGCGTAGAAATTAGACGTCGCTTAGACGGTGGAGACTGCTCAGTATATAGGCTGACGGAAGAAGACATTCTGCGTCTATATATATTGGCTCCTCATGACAAACTGAGGCATATCGTGCGGAGTATATGGTATCCTTACAGAGCTGGAGGGTACTGTAGAGGTCAAAATCAGGCGAAAATTAATAAGGCGTAGCACTTCCAAGTCGCGAAAAGATAATACCCTCTCATCACGACAGTTTTCCGGTCGGCCTAGGACTGCGCTATGAGGCACGTGTCGGGACGAGTAATACCACATATTTCAACATAGACACCATATGTGCGGTGGAATTTACTCCCATTTAGTGTAATACATATCTACAAAAAAAGAGGTTGCTGTAGGCACCAAAATTGGGCCAAAATCTTAATGACGTACTGGTACGTCACCCGCCTTCCTCGGCCACCCTACTATGGTGGACGTATGAGTACGTCACCCGCCGTGTAAAGCCCGGTTCCCACCTTCCCGCTTGTACGGCCGCCATACAACAACAAAGACGTCACAATGACGTCACAACAAAGTCTACCGCACCGCCGTAGCGCTGTACGGCCGCCGTACAAAGTTAAATTCAAGTCATCTCTCCCGCTCGGCGGTGTCCGCTCGAGCGGAGTTGCCAACTGTGCCCAGTTACCACAAATACCACTCAAGCGGTGATGATGGTGACGTCATTGTTGAGCGGTGTTGTTGTAAGACGGCCGTACAAGCGGGCTGATGGGAACCGGCCTTTAGGGTTAAAGGCCGGTTCCCACTAGCCCGCTTGTACGGCCGCCGTACAACAACAATGAACAACAATGACGTCACAAAAAAGTCGACCGCACCGCCGTACCGCTGTACGGCTGCCGTACAAAGTTAAAATCAAGCCATCTCTCCCTCTCGGCGGTGTCCGCTCCAGCGGAGGTGCAAACTGTGCCCAGTTACCACAAATACCACTCAAGCGGTGATGATGGTGACGTCATCGTTAGGCGGTGTACGGCAACGGCAGCCGTAGAAGCGGGCTAGTGGGAACCGGCCTAACACTCCCTAGCACTCTTCATTAACATCCCCAAACTCACAGAACATCCTAACAATATTGAAATCAGCTGCGTTACACATACCTAGATTAGATCACTGCCTTACGCAACCAACTTCTACTTACCTTAAAAGTGCCCATGTTGATCAGGTGAAATCTTAAGAATGATGTCTTACTTCCTTACATCAATATATAATAAAATATAAATCCTTATCTGCCAAAGGAGACCAAACTGATATCTCTAAGAAAAATAGTAAATAGTGAAACAAGTGAACAAGTGTTGAGAGTAATACTTATCTATGTTATGGGTCACTTAAGCATGGCAACGCGCAAAGTTTATTTTTTAGGGCAGTTTGGGCCTTAGACAATATTGTCTTACTCACCTAATGTGAAAGGGTTAATAGGAGGTGAGTTTTCTCCCATGTACCATAGATTGATGATACAATCATAAACAAAATCAGGCAAAACATAAGCATACAACATTTAAGTATACAGGTTCATGTATGCCTTATATTAATTTGTATACACACTTCATACTATAAATGAAGGGATTTCGAAGAGAAACCGAGGACGCTATAATTATAATTAATAAATTTATGTTGTGACAGGTTCCATCGTCCGTGTGGTTGGCAGGATTCTTCAATCCACAGAGTTTCTTGACAGCAATAATGCAGAGCACTGCACGCAAGAGTGAGCTTCCCCTTGATCAGATGTGTCTTCAGTGTGATGTTACAAAGAAAAATAAAGAGGATTTCACGTAAGATTGCTTAAAGTTTTGTTTCATAATCGCATGCACCTTTCTGCACATATTTAAAGTTTGTTCAATGATTTTCTTGTTTGTCTACATTATCCTTGATTCCTGTGTCATACTGTATGTGTGTTTGTGTATGTATGTACTGTATGTGTGTAAGTTTTATATCAAACCTAATGGAATGGCTTAATAACCACGATGGAGAATGGCCAAAATTGAATAAGCAGATTTAAGGACAAGGATTTAAGAATGACTGTGAATAATATTTAGCTGCAGCACTTATATTTAATATTGACATAAGGCCAAGTGACAAGTTCTTATCTTCAAATTGACAAATTTTATCTTTTATATAAGCTATCATTGTATTACATTTACGGTACATGTCATGGAAATGTATGTAAATATGCATACATATACTGGATAATTTATCTGGATTCCAGAAAACTGAAAATTCCATATATCCAGAATTAGATTTCATATGAATTTCATTTGAATATGGCAAACTTCATGGTTGTTTGTCACTTGGCTGCTGGGTTTGGTTTGAACATGAGGTAGTCGCTGTACAAGGTTAAAAAACAGTCACCTGTTATGGATGCTTGTCCCTCCCTACCAATTTGTGATTATTTGTTCCAATTTATCATAATTTTCATAGTTATGCCATTTATGTGGCAACCATTATAGTAGTTCCTCTCTAGGGCTCTGTGTTCTGAATGGTGTAGACCAGTGCTCTTCAACCTTTTTTGATGTCGTCCACCCTTAGTAGTGCTTTGGTAAGAGCTGTCCACCACAATTTTTTTCTCTTTAAAATCTCGCGGCTCTGACATTTTAAATCTAACTATATCATTCTACAAAATATATAGGTAGGAAAAGGCAGCTTCATTCTCATTTCAAATTTACAGTTTACATATTCTTCTGTATAATAACACCTGCAGTCTAAAACTATAAATATACAAGGAAAAGTTAAACATACCTTCGGAATTCTACAGCAAATGCATTTTTCTTCGTGAAACTAAAGTAAAATTGCACCTAATATGCGTTATATTTGGTAATCCAGAAAACAAAGCCTTTTCCTTCGAGAAACAAAAATCAATGGCTTGGCTGCTGTTGCAATTTGTCTGCTATCAGCTTAAATCGAGGCATCAAACAATTTTAAAGTGCAACCCGCATAAGAGGCTCCAAATTCAGAATGGCATTCCTTTTCTATGTCTTGATTAAAACTAAGCTTGAGAAACTTTGCTCACACAGACATGATGTTGGCATCTGCACTGTAGGAATTATAATTAAATTGATGTGAACTCACCTTGCGAAACCCAAGAACTACCTATACTGAGAGCCTACCCCATTTAGTTACTAACTAAGGTATACTCATCAGTGGTAGATGGGTTGAATGGTTGAAGGCTTGATAATTATTTGCGAGAAGCAGAAGTGGCTGGTGTGGGGCACTGGTGGATGGTTATATGGTGCACGCGTTTAACCCTTTCACGCACGAAAAGTTTAATAAGTTTTTCCGTCCACTGCAACATCCGTCTTATGCTCCCTAAGGGGCCCCGCGAAATGGCCAGACTGTGCCGCGAATTATTTTTTATGTTATCAATTTCACCAACGTGTATTCTTTTTTCCTGGCATTATTATATATCATTGGTTTTGCAAGAGATTATTCTGCCTTATGAAAGAAAAAAATAACAAGAAATGCAAATAAATAGCGGAATTTACCGACTCCGAAAAAATATTGAGTAAAGAGAAATAAGAAATACTTACGTTCACCACTTCGTAGCTCTAAACTTCCTGAGTCATTTTTTTATGGTTTATATGCCAATAAAAGCGGATTTTTATGAGGATTCCAACGCTACCATTATTATCTTCATGTGGCCATTATGGCCAGCTCGAGACACGTTTTAAAGGGACGACAATCCGTGCGCACAGGCTGCCTGCTGTGTGGAAACTGACACACAAACCCTTATCAGTTCACATCCACTCACACGAGAGAGTTGACAATTAGTTTATTTTATAGGTCTAGGCTGGATCATTGACGCATAAAATTTTGACGCAATTCTGATAAATACCTTATTTTTGGCGAATTTTTAACTGTTTTTTGACGCAATTCGCGTCAAAAGCTCAGATTGCAGACGAGCCCGTTTTGACGCGATCGCGTCACCGTGCGTGAAAGGGTTAATGGCGGCGACTGTGGTCGACGACGGTAACTTTCCAGAGTTTCGTCGTAGAAATAATCCCGGGCGCGCTACTGGCTTATGGTGTTATACCACGTCCTTTTTCCACTAACCGGTTATCGGTTATGTTGGCTCACACATATTAAGATGATGAGCGTGACTACACCTTAGTGTACAATCAAGAGAGTGACTACACCTTGATAGTGTAAAATCTAGAGCGTGACTGCTGCCTTGACTGAAAACTCTGATCAAGTCGGCAGGAGCTATACACGTGGAACGTTCCAATAATGTATCTTCCTGCCCGTGGAAGGTTCCAATATTTTCCTCACAACTCTTATATAATGTTAACCCTTTGATTAATCGTGGTACTAGTTAATACCACCAGAATTAAATTACTATATTTAATATATCTTAACCCCCTCGCATTCTATGACGCGTTATGCGTCATTCGAGAAGTAATATCTGGAACACCTATGACGCGAAACGCGTCATTCAGCCGTCTGTGGCAGAAAAATATTCGCCTAAAATCGACAAATAACGCAATCTGCGTCATTTTTGGGCAAGTGTTCAGTAAGCTGATCTATTTGAAAATTAATTATCTGGTAGCCCTCTGTAAGCATTATTTTGGTAGTGCGCAAATGAAATACTTTAGTTGCCTCCCGGCAGTCAGTCTGGCAGGGCATTGTGAGTGGCGGTGATTTAAAGGCCAAGCGGGGACTCAAGAGTCTCAGTTCAGTGCTTTAGCGTGTATTTGTTGCATAATACATCTATGTGAATGACCTATCATTGCATACATAATGAAGATCACGATAATATGTACTGGAAATAGGCTATACATAATCGTGTAACGTTGATAATGGACAGTTCAAGCTAATGAACGAAGTTTATAGCGATCTATATCCTATATAGCCTATTAGCTTGAATGGTTGACGTGTGTGTTAGCGAGGTTAAGATATAGAAAGTGAAACTGTGCAGTGCGAGTTGACTTATATGAATTGTACACACGGGTAATTTTGTTATATATACGTATACACATGCACACATTTATATTTCTAATACTTCGTGTTTGCACCTACACTACTGTATATGGTGTTGTGTGTACATTTGTTATGTGGTGTGTTTGAAAAAATATACTGAAACAAGCGCATCTTCGATCGTTGTGATGCTTGACACTGGGCGTATGTGTGCACGTATGTGGGTGTATGCATGAACATTTTTTTTCTTGTTACTACAGTATATTCTGCCAAATATTGGAAACATGAGACGGAAGGCGGTGACTATATCAGAGCAAAGGTGAATGGGGTTTGGCTTCAGCTCAAAAATTCTCCATCTCTAAAAATATTGAGTCTAGAAACTATCGCTTAGTGGCATTCTTGTCTTTACAGTGTGGATATATCATAGATACAACTTTCGTGCATATTTTCCAAACCAACTAACCAAAATATATAGGTTGTAAATAATATTTCACTGCTAGTAGATAGTCAAGTTTACACGAATATATCTCAGGAAATATTGCAGATACGAACATTCTGAAGACATCACAGAACTGCTGATGAAAAACCTCATATAGAATGTATACATAGAAAATTTACTTTTGTGAGACAAGTTTCGAGAAAAGAAGGTGGGAACATACTACAGAGTCCGTAATAATTGGGTATTTGATAAAATAATCAAGAAATATTCCCCCCCAAAAAGTTTCTTACATAGTAATAAAAGCTTACATTCATTTTCTTCGTTGTTAAGAGTTCTACACAGTGAAACAAAACTCAAAGCTGTATCATAAAACATTGCTGAAAAAATCGAGAAAAAGTAAAACTTTGGATTGTTTCGCGAGAAATGTTTAGTTTACGCTACTTTTTCCACGGTGGATATTCCCTTATCAGAAAAGTAATGGTTTCTATCGAACACTGATATAATTCCATTTCTTTTGGTATATAGCACGTCGAATGTTTTCTCAGTATTTTTTTTTTAGTGAAGAGTTGAAGTCAATTTACTGTATACGCATATTCATTCAGAGTCTCATAATGGCATTTATTATGTGTGATTTATAATTTTTTATGCAATAATCTCATACAAAAAACATATACAAAGAAAACAGTATAACATTTACACTGATAAGAGTATTTGGTATGGGGAAAAAATACAATGGAAAGTAAACTTTTTTACGCGTAAAAAAGCCCTTCTGAGTGCCTCTCCCATGGGCTGCCACGAGCAAGAATTCATAAATATAATTACGGAATGCGAGAGGGTTAATTTATGCCCAATTCTATAATAATTATATATACATAGTGGAATTTTACTCACCTCCCCTGTTGACAGGGGAGGTGAGTAAATCCCACCATACCATTCTCCCGATTAGAGAACGGTTTTAGTGGATAATTTCCACAACTTGGGGCCGGCTAAAAATGAAGGTTTGCTTCAGGTGATTTGACCCCCTTTTATGAGCTTTCTCCGAGTGGTTTTACACTTTAAAGCAGCTTGCCTCCGTGGTCGGGAGTCCCCTAAGTTCGCCTGCCAAGACGCAGACTTAGAGTCCTCCTTTACCTCTTCAGCTAACTCTAGGGAAATCAAATTATTTACCGTCCGCACACATCGTTGTCCCCTCACTAGTAACTCCACTGACCTCACAATCCCCTTTCCATCAGTATGCAAGTTTGCTATTTTTCCTAGAGGTCATTGCGAACGAGGCATATCTCCCCTAAGGATTACTATATCTCCTACTTTAATTAGACTTTGATTTCCTGGCTGTTGAGCCCCATAAAACTTTTCACTTAGACTCAGTAAATAATCTGCACTCCAATGCTTATCCCATGACCTTAAAATTTTACTTAAGGTATGATAACCTTCCCGGAGATGTAGAGCCGGGTCATTTATTGTAGGATCTTGTATATGCTCCCTTGTTTCTATTAAAGAAAAGGGTTCAAGTCGTCTCCCATAAATTGAATGTGAGGGAGTAGGAGCTTCTATATTTACCGATGAATCATCTAAGTAGGTTAAGGGTCGGTTATTGATACGGGTCTCAATCTCAGTCACTGGTTAATGGTTTTAACATTCAATTCAGTCAGTCAATGGTTTTCAGGTCTTCTAGACCTATCTTTGTTTTGTGGAGAGTTATCCTAAGACAAGACTTAACAATGCCAATCATTCTCTCTGTGAAACCTCTCCTTTGCCAAGGAGCTCTAGGGGTAGTAAAAGTCCATGAGCATTTCATTAACTCTAGAGAGTTTTTTGTACTGATGGATGATTTAATATTTCTAACAATATGGCGGAGTCTCCTACGAAGTTAGTAGCATTATCACTAATCATTCGCCGAGGACACGACCGCCGAGCCACAAACCGACGGAACACTTGCATAAAGGTTTTGGCACTTAAATCATCAGCTATTTCTAAATGAACAGCCCTTGTAGAGGTGCAAGTGAATAAGCAGACATATACTTTCTTGGGAGGAGCATTATCTCCTGTAATTATTATTGCCCTAGTATAGTCGACACCAGCTACCTCAAATGGTTTTAATAGTTGTACTCGATCCATGGGGAGTTGAGGGGGTCCGGGATAGGTGATTAGTCTTCCCTCATATCTCTTGCATTTGATACAAGATTTGAGGTAGTATTTAACTACCTGTCTACCCTGCGGTATCCAAAATTCCCTCCTGAGATAGACTAATGTGTCAGCCATTCCGCCATGTAACGAGTTCCCATGAGATTCATCCACTAGCAGTTTAGTAAGATGATGACGTTTGGGAATTGGCATGGGATTGCAGGTTTTATCGGGAAGATCAGCATTCCAAATTCTTCCTCGACACCTAATGATGCCCTCATTATCTAGGTACAGACCTAATGATTTGATAAGTTTGTTCCTACGGGGGCTGGCCGAGGCTAAGAACTGATATTCCTCAGGAAATTCCTGCTTTTGTATTGTTCTAACCCAAAACTTCAGAGGATCAGAACTATCCCTCTTTATGAATTTGAAGACTAATTTAGTAGTCTTCAATAGTTTGCTTAATAAGGAAAACCTTTTTATATCCATAACAGGATCTGGGATCAATATAGGTTCCATAATTACATCTTCTGATATGTCTGATTTACTAGAGACCTTTTGATTAGGCCATTCATTATTATTTTTTCAGCCAGGTAGGACCTTTAAACCATAATCCTGTATTTAGATTGAGGATAGTTGTTCCTCTGGACAAAATATCAGCTGGGTTTTCCTTGGTAGCAACATGATTATAGTGAAATGTGGAACCTAAATAATTTAGCTTACCAACACGATTCCTTACATAAGGGATTTTTGTATTATGTTTCACTAACCAGTGTAGGCAAATTTCACTATCGTTCCACATATATACCTCACCAATTTGTAATAAATTACTTAGATATTGTGCTAATTTAGTGCCTAATTCTAATGCAGTCAGCTCCATTTGAGGTAGGGTTCTAGGCTTAATTGGGGCAACCCGAGCCTTAGACATAATTAATTTACATTCCTCTCCTGCTTTAAGATAGGCTACTGCACCGTATGCACTTTTTGAAGCATCACAAAATATGTGTAGTTGCTGGGATTGTCGCCCATCAGTATTTATTCTCCTACTTATGTGAACTTCATTTATTTTATTGAACTGAGATTTTATAGTCTCCCATTCTGTTGTATATTTCCCATCAAGGGGGGTATCCCAATCGAGGTGTTCTCCCCAGGCCTTTTCTATTAGACATTTACCCCTTATAGTTATTGGACTCACTATGCCCAAGGGGTCAAATACTTGGCTGACCTGACTTAAGAGTGTTCTCTTTGTTAGGACTACATCAGAAAAATCTGGACACTTTAATCTTAGTTCACCAGTCTTTACATTGCACCATAATCCTAATACTGATTCGACCTCTGGTGGCGTATAATTAAGGAAATCCTTCCTGATTATCCCTTCTAGCCTTGGAGAATTAGTATTCCAACTTTGTAAGGGGAGGCTGGCCTTCCTGCACTCTTTATTAGCCAGGTTATAAATTCGTATTAGTTTTTCCTCAGAATTTATCGTCCTCTGTAAATTATCCATATAGAAGTTCTTCCCTAATTCTGGGCTATCAGAACCTTTAAAATGGTACTGTAATGTTTTATTTAATAAAAATGGGCTTGAGCAAGAACCAAAATGAACTGACTTAAACCTATACGTGGCTAGGGGGCTATCTTCCTGATATATATTTTCAGGCCATAGGAATTTTGTGAAATTTCTGTCTTCTTCCCTTAGACCTAATCTTAGGAAAGCCTTAGCGATATCAGCCACATAGGCGAATTTATCTGTTCTGAAATTTACTAGGACATCTCCTAGATTGGACAAGAGATTCGGTCCTGTCTGAAGGCAGTCATTTAAGCTAGCGTCTTGTTTAGTTTTGAAACTACAATTGAAAACTATTCTAATAGGGGTGGTTGATGAATCTTTGGCCACTGCATGGTGGGGTAAATAAAATCCTATATTATGATTTACTGCTCCGTCCAGTTTTTCGATAAAGTCATCCTATAATTGATCTTGAATTATCTTATCATAGCACTCCAATTTAGACTGGTTTTTCTTCAGTTTTCTTATTGAACTATTTAATTGGCTCTTAACTATGTGTTAATTGGAAGGTAACACAGGGGTGTCTATTTGCCAAGGTAGTCCAACTTCATATTAACCATTTACATAATTGACAGTGTGATCATAGTGATCTAGAGTATTTTGATCCTCTTTAGGTAACTGTTCAGGTATGATACCGATAGTTTCTAGATCCCATAATTTATGCACTTTACTATGCGGATTACTTTTAATTATGCGGATTACAGTTTTTGAAAAAATATTTGTTTTATGAAAGGAGGTCTTGTACTACAAACCTACTATGTTTCTAGTCAAGAGTGATTAAATAAACACAATATACAGACAAATGTGTCGATTATGTCTTCTTGGACTTAAAAAAAGCTTTTGACAAGGTACCACACCATAGACAGTTATAGAAGATTTAACACATAGTTGGTGTAAAAGGTGTTCTGCTGAAATGGATATGGATGGAAATGGATAGATTACGTGAAGGATAGAGATATGAGAACAGTCATAAATGATCAACAGTCAGAGTGGTGCATAGGTGGAGATTTTCGTGGAGATATTCTATAAAAGTCCTGCCTGCGCCACCACGGACGAGGGCCAACCATCACAGCCCTTAAGTGAACCTCTAAGGCTTACCATTCGTGTCCTGGAGGTCACTGCCTACAGGCGCTATAGGCACACATGTTAAAAAAGAATAATATTAAAAAGGAATCTAAGAAAAAAAAACTATAATAATGGAAGAGGAGAAGAGAAAATTGTATATATTGGAGAGTCATAGATCAAAGAGTGAGGAGATCGTACATACATATTGCCAAGGAAATAGTACCAGTCTAAAGGAAGTAAGAAAAATATGGAAAGTAATTATGGTTATGGTGACATAAATGATTAGGGATTGAGTATTGGAGTTTTGTAGGAGGCATGGGGGGTACTAAATACCTATTTCTAGAAAGACAGGGGAAAGTTAATTGTGTACATACAAAAGTGGTGCAGCAGAGACACAGCTGGGCTTGCTGCAGATGAGGAAAACACCAGATATGCGAGTCATAAACTGTTAAGTAATACCTGGAAAGGCTTGTTTGACGCAGCACAAGATGGTACGGGTAGACCTCGGAATAAACAAGATGAAGAAAATACTGATATAAGGTGTAAAGAGAATAAAACTGTGGAAGTTGAAAGAGGCAAACTAGAGACAGGAGCTTGAAGAAAACTTTGCAACAAAGGTGTAAGTAGGAGAGGGAGACTGGTACCGCTTACAGGAAAACATACTGAGAGCTGGAGAATAGGTGTGTATTGAAGTGAATTGAATTGAATGGTTTATTGTTGGATGTACAACAAGGGTAGGAGGTCGGTGCCTGCCAGCCTCCCCCCAGGCAGTGTAGATATATAAAAATGAGTTACAAGTTATGGGTATCAGGGCTTCCACTGAGGGGAAGTTGTAGTATATTTATATTCATGCATACAGTCAATAACACACACCATTACCACCTTGGGGCGAATTTAGGGTACTCTCGTAGGATGTCAGCGAGTGTATGGTGATTGAAAAACCTGCAGATTGTCTGGGGCAAGTCATGGTGGCCTTGTGGCCTAAATTTTGCAATGCAGGGGCAGTCCATGATGTAATGATGCAGTGTGTGACCTCCTAGCTTGGCCCACAATGTACAAGAGACAGCGGGGGAGTTACTAAACTCCCAGTAATATTTATAACCTAGTCTGAGGCGCATTGCCACAACATCCTGGGCTGTACTGTGTCTCCCATAGCTGTAGTCACTGTTGTGGGAGACACGGACATAGTGGAGGCCACTTAAGCTGCCGCTACGACAGCAGTATCTAAGCTGACGATCTATGCTACGATTGACATGCTGTTGAACACTACTTTTAAGATGGGTATGAGTGTATTCAGTGCCAGGGTCCATTGAGTCATCCTGAAGGGTTTGCCGGGCAAGGCAATCTGCCCTTTCGTGAAGTGGGATGCCCACATGGGAAGGCACCCAGATGAAATGGACCCTGGCACCAGTCCTGTCAAGGGTACGAACGGCAGCAAGACACTTATTTACAAGATCACAGTCAGCGGGTGAGGTAGATAATAGTTCATACAAGGCAGCCTGACTGTCTACAAACATGTAGACATCCTTATATATAGCTGTGACAGCATGCAAAGCCTCAAGTATGGCGTACAGCTCTGCCCGGGTTGAGGAGAGATTGGCAGGTAGGCGTTTGGCAGCTACGGTATCTGTGTATTGGCTGGGAGAGGTGTAATCACGTATGAACAAGCCGCAGCCAGACTTGCTGCCATCAACTGACCCATCACAGTACACATGAACAGCCTGGATGTGAGGGTATTTGGACAATTTTGTCATGAAATGATCCTAGAGAGCTTGGGGAAGCCAGGCTCTTTTGGGGATTGAAAGTCTTTCAATGTCTACAGTGACCCGGCGAGGGTGCCAGACAGGCTGGGTTGGTGAAGGAACTAGTGCCAAACATGCATTTAAAACACCTACGCGTGTTAGCAATGAAAAAATCTTCTTGAGATATAGGGCAGCAGGAGCCCTAGGGTTTAGAAGTAGTGAGTCTAGCGTCTGTTTAAGGATGGGAGATGATCCATTACAAAGCATGCGGCTAACAGTGCGGCAAGTTATTTCCTGGATTCTGCGTACAATACTGGGCAGATTCAGTTCAGCCCTAAGTACTTCTATCTTTGCTGTTCTGGGGCAACCTAATATTATCCGCATAGCCTCATTTTGAATGAGCTCCAAGACACGAAGTTGTGTTTCACTGAAGTGAACCAAGGCCGTGGAGGCATAGTCAATAAGTGACCTGACTACAGAAATATATAACATCCTAAGGATAGGAATATCAACGCCAAGGCCTCTGTTGGCTAGGACTCTGAGTGGTGCTAGTCTAAGCAGACAAATGTCTCGGACATGGCTGATTGACTGGGCAGACCTTTTGTAGCTGAGGTGAACACCTAAGTATTTATAAGTAGGGACTCTGGAAATGGGAACATGATTAATGCTGGGTGGGCGGCAGACTCTGTTGTTGCTTTCTTGAAATTTGGTCTTGGTTTCGTTGATGACAAGGCCCATCTGTACACACAGTGTTGTTAATTGCTGCAAGGCTAAATTAAGAAGTGTAAGGGTTCTGCATTACACAAGTATGTCATCAGCATAAATGAGGACCTGGGTATCCTGTGGGAAAGGCTAGCGGGAAATTTTGTCCATCAAAATATTGAAGAGCATAGGGCTAAGGACACCCCCTTGTGGCGTGCCCAGTTCAAAAAGTTCCTCTGAAGAGGCGACACCTTGAAAACATACTTGTGCCTTCCTGTCATACAAGTAGTCCCTAATCCAGTCAAGCAATAGGTGTGTGGATTAACATCTGGTAGAATAGCTAGAGAAAAGGAATGAAGAGGTGCAACATAAATTTATAAAGAAAAAAATCGCACTTAAACAGTGGCACTGATCAAGATGTGAGCTGGATAGAGGAGTGTATAGAGAAAAGATAAATGAAGCTATAAGAGGCGCGGCAATAGCAAAGAAACAAGTGTCGGAGAAGTGGAGTCAGAATTTAAAAACAGAAGAAGGAAGACAGATTTTTAGAGTAGCTAAGCAGATGAGACAAGTGAAAAAGAATGTACAAGGAGCAAAGTATGTAAAGGATGAAAATGGAGAAATCAATGTGATGGAGAAGGAGGTGAGATAAAGATAGAGATGATATTTTGAAAGACTGCTGAATTTAAAAATGACAATGAGTTGGAAGATGTTGCATTGTTGCAAGGGTGGAAGATCCAACTGAAACTATATTAGAAGAAGGGGTAGAAAAAACATTAAAAGGGATAAAAGATGGAAAGGCACCAGGTCCATCCGGTCTAAGCAGTAATATGCTGAAAGAGCATGAAGGACAGGTATCAGGAAACTAGCTAGATTTTTTGAAAATATTACGAGGCAGGAGAAAGGTCCAGAAGAATGGAAGGATAGTTTTACCTTACTAATATTTAAAGGAAAAGGAGATGCACTGTTATGTGGTGGGTACAAAGGTTTGAGGCTGTTAGAACATGGGATGAAGAATTGGGAGAGGGTGTTATGTGAATAGCTTAAGAGAATCATCAAGATATATGACTGACAATTTGGCTTTATGGCTGGAATTCAACTACCAATACATTATTATTCATGACAAGTATCTGCAGGAGAAATTTGAGGGGAAGAAGACGCTATATCATATGTTTGTGGATCTGGAAAAGGCATTTGACTGGACTCCGAAAAGAACAATTAGATGGGCATTACGAAGACAGAAGGCACCGGAGAGGTTTGTAAGATTGGTTATGGCACTGCATGAAGGCTCGAGATCAAAGGTTAGACCAGTTGGAGGAACATCCAGATGCTTTTGAGATAGGAGTGGGGGTGGATCAGGGTTCAGTCCTCAGTCCTCTTTTGTTTGTAGTAGGGATGGAAGAAGCCACGAAGGAGTGCAGAGCAGGAGATCCATGGGAACTGTTATATACAGATGATTTGGTCTTGACAGCTGAGACAAAGGAGGAAATTGAGAGGAGATTTATATATTAGAAGCAAGCAATGGAGATACAAGGTCTGAAGGTGAGTATGTTCGAGACGAAAATGATGGTACCAAACAAGAAAATATAGCAAAATATACAAGTAGGAAGATTTACCTGTGAAGTGTACGGTATTGGAGTAGGAATATACTTTATTCTTTGCAAAAAATGTGACATGTGGTGCCATAAAATATATTTCGGACTAAGAAACCTGAATAGGGTGATAGATTTCTGCTGTCCAGCGTGTTTAAGAATAATCAACGAAGGGTAATGCTAGAAGAGGAAAGGGTTGAAATTATAGAAGTGAGTGGTAGTGTAATAGAAGAAATTAAGCAGTTTTGCTATCTTTCTGAAATGTTAGGTAGCGAGAGGGGAGTGGCGAGAGCAGTTGGACGGGTAGCAAATACATGGATAAAGTGAAGAGAGATAGCGGGACTGTTGATAAACAAGCGTATTCCACTGTAAAACATGGGACGAGTATTCGAAGCATATATTAGATAAGTATTGCTGTATGATTCTGATGCATGGGTTTTGACGAAGTTGGAGGATGTGTTGGTTGGTTGTGATCAGAGAATGTTGAGGTATATGGCTGGAATCACATGGAGAGATGAAGTGTCCAGTGAAGAGATTGCAAGATGTGGATTGAAGGAGCTGAGTATGGTGCTGAGAGTAAGGAGATTGAGGGGGTTTGGGCATGTGAAGAGGAGAGAAGGTGATGAGGCATTTAGGAGATATGTTGAAGTGGAAGTGCCAGGTCGCCGTCCACTGGGCAGGCCAAGGAAGACATGCCATTGTTGAAGACGATCTGGTAGAATTGGTCATTGAAGAGGTAGATAGACATTAGTGATATTTATAAGAATACTATATACTATATAGTGATAATTATAAGAATACTATATACTATATAGTGATAATTATAAGAATACTATATACTATATAGTGATAATTATAAGAATACTAATATATATTATACAAATAGATTGAGATAGTGATAATTGGAAAATGATAATTGCCGTTAATTGATGCATCATCGACCGTCTCACCTTATGAGACATTGTGAAAACAATCTGAGGTTAAACAGAAAGGTTATGTTTACATCCTAACCTAACCCCATGTTTTGATTTCCTAACTAAACTTTATCTAACTAATCATAAACTTGAGCCTAACCCTATGTTCTACCCTTTTAACCAAATCCAGCCTCGTAGAATTGGCCTAGAAGTAGGAGAAAAAAAACTGGTGCAGGTCACAAGAAGAAGAGTGAGACGTTAGTAAACACACGACCCTCTCTCCATCCAAAACAACAAAGTTTTTTATCCCCGAAAGTAGTGTTTCCAACATAAAATCAAAGATAAAGTCTCTCACAAACCATAAAGTTAAACTGAAACCTTACTCCCAATTGTGTAGGGTATTTACGTGCAATATTATAGTAATACCAAGAGAGGAAAAAGAAGACAACATCAGAACTTAAATGGCAAACGACCTAGAGAAAGGAGCTCATATCATCTAATATTCACTCATGATACTATGTAGCAGTAATATGTATTGATTATCGGCAATGAGGAGGCAGAATTTAGCATTTTGAAAGTGTGCGATTTTACCCACAATTCGAGATGAAAAATAATTCCAGCAATCTACCATCCAAGGTTACCGTATTTTTTAATATCTGACGCAGTACTTTTTCCTAAAATTAGACTGAAATTTACTATGCGTCTTTCAAACCATAGTGTCGAACGACCATTGACGCGTACGTGGTGTAGTGGCTAGCGCGCCTAGCTGCGAATCTGTGGGCCCTGATTTGAATCCAGGGCAGAGCAAATCGGCGGCCAGACAAAACAGCTATTCTTCCTCCCTTTCAGGTTGATAAATGGGTACCTGGGGAATCCTAGGGAAGGTAACTGTGGTAACCCGGATGTCACACTAGCCCTGTGTCCCGGGGTAACGGGTTCTCACTCACCACAGGTTCAAAGGCTAATGCGACGGATATGAGCACCGAGGTCACGCGCAGCATAGCGTATGTTACCCCAAACCATAAGTAAAACTTTCTACATCTTCTGAGTCAGCTTGCTAGAGGTAATTCACCGTATTACCTATACGTAGGCTGAATGTAGGCATGTGGCATGGGCACATGACGCAAAGATGAGGCACCAAATCCTGCATTCCATTACTGACTGAAGCATGAGAACAACTGTAAATTAAAAGAATGCAGGAGGGATAATACATGTTTCATCCATCCCAATTATTTCCGTTATTTTCTCCATCCCTACATCTTGAACATATATGAGTAATATTTTGTGTTACTAGTATAAACACTTCAATCAATCAATCATTGGGGGCATACGCCGGGGGGCGCGTCGCCTCGCCCACCCTACGACGCCACTCCCGGGGGTCACCACGAGTCCCCATGCAGGCTCCTTTCCTATACCAAACAGCTCTTGACAAGAAACATCAACTTGCCCCCGCCACGTGCCTTGTGGGCGCCCCTTTGGCCTTCTCCACGCCGGATTGTCTCTTACAGATACAACCCGATGGGAAGGATTGGTTTCAGGGTAGCGTGCCACATGCCCATATAGCCGAAGTTGGCGCTGACGGACTATGCAGATTACACTGGTCGACAAAAAAAAATCAAAGATATGGTTCTGGACTAAATGAAGCTGATTATAGGTAAATCGACCCTGCTGAACTCGAATCTGATGTTCAATTAACTCTATCACGTCCAGTTTTTGAGAACTAGACGCAATTCTTGAAAAAATATGGGTAAAATCAGCAGAAATAGGTTTCACCAATGTTTTCCTTTTAAACTCTTAATCTTTTCTTTTCTCAAGCCTATTTAGGGCAGTGCAGTGTTTTTGAGTCAGTGTGGTTTGTGCAGTGAGCAGGGGAGGGTGTGCGCGCTGCGTATTGGCGAGGGTTAGCAGGCTGTGTAGTACATTTTTACCTACTGATCGTACAGCTATTGACATATGTTTAAACATTTTATTTTTCTTTGCAGATATGATGTGTTTGATTTAGTGGAGTCCTAATTTTAGTTGGTTTACCGTATATAGTATACAGCCCGTACCTTGTACCGGGCTGTGATTGAGCGCCGTAACTGTGTGAATGCATCGGACAGTTTTTGTTACATATGTGGAATTTTTACCCCTGACAGTCTGAAGAAACTTCTTACAAAGAATGGTAAAGCAGCTTATCTGCATTACTTCAAGTGCCGTATAGGTGATCAAGATAAGAAGTGGGCCCCTCACGTAGCATGCAACCCCTGTGTGAACCACTTGCATGAATGGATGCGTGGCAAACGGCCATCAGGCATGGCATTCGGCATCCCAATGGTTTGGCGTGAACAAAAGGATCACAGTACTGACTGCTACTTCTGCCTCACTAGCATCAAAGGATATTCAGTAAAAACGCGAGCTAAAATCAGGTATCCTGACGTACCTTCTGCCATCAGGCCTGTGCCACATGGTCCTGATCTCCCAGTTCCAAATGTTCCAATTGCAAGTGCTATAAGTGAATCAGATTTGAACGAGGAGGATAATCCCATGGATACAGACTTTCAAGAAATGGCAGACAACAGAGAGCCCAAATTCATCAGTCAGGAAATGCTACATGACCTTGCTAGGGACCTAGATCTACCCAAGGAGAAAAGTGAAGTCCTTGGATCTCGTCTCAAGGAATGGAATTTGCCACAAAAAGGAGTTCTCATCACCACGTTTCGTCGTAGACATAAAGACTTTCAAGCTTCTTCCCAAGATGGAACACAAGCTCTGTTACTGCTTTGATGTTGACACACTCATGGAACAACTTTGTGAGTCTCACACTTATGATAAGAGTGAGTGGCGGCTGTTCATAGATTCAGGAAAACACGCTAAAGGCCGTTCTTCTGCATAAAGGAAATAAGCTTCCGAGTGTTCCAATTGCGCATGGCCATGAAATGAGTGAAACTTATGAAACTATGAAGACTTTGTTATCTGCTGTTAAATATGAAGAACATCAGTGGAATCTGTGTGGGGACCTGAAGGTAATCTCCTTGCTTCTAGGACTCCAGTTAGGTTACACTAAGCACATGTGTTTTCTTTGTTTGTGGGACTCTAGAGCGGACAGCAAACATTACAAACAAAAGGAATGGCCAGCACGACCGAAAGACTCACCTGGCAGGTTCAACTGTATGTACAAACCTCTTGTTGACAGTGAAAAGGTGTACTTACCTCCATTGCATCTGAAACTTGGGTTAATGAAAAATTTTGTGAAGGCCATGGATCAAAATGGTGCTGGCTTTCAGTATTTGTTAGCAAAGTTTGAACGCACTGTATCTGAAGCCAAAGTAAAGGCAGGTGTTTTCAAATTCAAATTCGTCAACTACTCAATGATGATGACTTTGTAAAGAGCCTAACTGCCCTGGAAAAAGCTGCTTGAAAGAGCTTTTTGGCTGTTATAAAGAACTACCTAGGTAATGTTCGAGCATCGAATTATGAGGAACTTGTAAATGACATGTTGAAGAGTTACCATGCGCTTAGGGCTCGGATGTCACTCAAAATCCACTTTTTCCATTCACATCTTGATTTCTTCCCAACGAATCTTGGCGCGGTCAGTGATGAGCAGGGGGAACGTTTCCACCAGGACATTGCCACCATGGAAACCCGATACCAAGGACGATTCAGTCCCAACATGATAGGGGACTATTGCTGGACGCTACAACGTGAAAGTAACATAATTTAAGTATATTTTTTTGCCAGATATGTACATTAGGTTCTAATAAAGCCGCAGGCACCACCAGAATTTAATTACGAGTAATATATATTAACGTAGGGGGATTGTTTCGATTAATTATATAATTATATATACGTATATAATTATAATAGCTACTAAAATTTTAAATGCCGATATTTCAAAAACTATACGTGCTAGAGAAAAAGCAATGCCATTTTTGAAATCAGCAGCGAAAATGCTTTCCAACCCACACACAATGAACTCAGAACCATTTTTGGTGTCGACCAGTGTAATAGGCCTCGATTCAGTATCACGGTGCAATAGCTGATTTGACACGTAATCATCCCAGCGATACCCAATATTTCTGCGAAGACACTTACTACCAAAGGCATCGATTCGTCTCTTCAAGTCGCTATTTAGTGTCCATGTCTCACAACCATAGAGTAAGACAGGGATTACAAACCTTGAAGATCCGGATCTTTATCCTCCTGCACAGGTACCGACAACGCCAAATACTCGTGCTGAGCGAGTCCATAACACCGTGGGCTATGCCAATCCGCCGTAAGAGTTCTTGACGTGACCCGCCGTCATTATGGACTGCGCTACCAAGGTATGTAAAACTTTCCAAGATCTCAATGTCCTCGCCACACGCATGAACAGACTGTACTGCTTCATCTAGTAAGTCTCCAAACACCTGGACCTTGGTCTTGAGCCAGGAGACCTCAAGTCCCAAAGGCTTTGCCTCCTCATGCAGCGCCTCGAGAGCCATCACCAGGACCTCCAGCGACTCAGCAAAGATTACTGCATCATCGGCAAAAACAAGATCAGTGATATTGGTGTTGCCGAGGGATGCTCCACAATTACTTTGATCTACAACTTTGCCCAATACCCAGTCCATACAAGTGTTGAAAAGTGATTGGGCAAGGACGCACCCTTGTCTCATTCCTGTATTAACAGGAAAGAAGCTGGATACACCTCCCCACACTTTAAAGCACTCTCAGTCGCAGAGTACAGACCAGTCATCAAACCAATAATAAACACTTAGCCAATATATAACCTTAACATCAGTAGCAGTGTTTGTGGATCAAACATCTTTCCTCCTTTGTACATGATAACAACATAAACACTTCCTTTGCTCCTGATTTTCTTACGATGTTTTAAAATTAGACAAGTTCCAGTACTAGTATCTTTGGTAACCTTTCTGTATCATTTCCTGATTTGATTTTTACTATGCCAAATTTAACATTGATATTAAAACTTGCACAACTTGACTAAGATTACTTGCACAGTCTCTAATTTTTTTACTGATAGCAATAAATGACCCTCATCTAACTGTACTTAAATAATTTAATACAAAAGCTGTTAGTCATACGTATCTGCTTACTGGTAAGTTAGAGACAAACTCTGTTTTGAGAGACAATCTTAGGCAGATTGAATTATTGATAATCAGTTTTCAACTCACAAATTTGATATGATAGAATCCCTATAGTGGTTGCTTTTTATTAGCTTTACTGTGATCAACATATGAGTTTTTACAATTCTAATTAGTCATTCTACTTTACCCAGGTCAGCACCACGAGAGGGAGCCTATGTGCATGGCCTTTTCCTGGAGGGTGCCTCATGGGACAATGAAAACTCCATCCTCATTGATTCAAGGGTGAAGGAGCTTCATCCCCTGATGCCCGTCATGTTTATAAAGGTGCCTTCATTCATATCAAAAGTTTTCTCCGTTCACTGCATATATTCAATATTATTTTTCTATAATCAGCTTACCACTTTTCTTCTCTCCTCTAATGTGGGTGAAAAGTCAATCCCGTTATCATTTATATTGCACGTTTTGTTAGTCATGGCATGTTATTTCAAAAGTGGTACTCTGTGACAAGAAATAATAGCCCGTGAATTGGAACGCACCACTTATGTGGCTTTATTGATTGACTGCGACACACTAGTACATAATATGTTACACATTATTCAAACATGCGCAGAAATCACGCTATATGTGACAAGATCAAAGTGTGGTGACATGGGAGCCTACATGTCAACTACTCGTATTTCATCCCTGCTCATAAAAGTGCATTCCTGTTCTCCCCTGTGAATGAAATGGCATGAGTAAAAAAAAAGGTACAGTACTTTGTGCTTTATCAGCACATCTCTATTGTCGAGACTATCTCCAGGGGAAAAAAGCATCCAGTTTAGATTCATTTATTTTTCAACATAAGCATAATCTTTTATCACTCCTCAGCATTATTCATAATTAATATAACCCATAATAAAACCTACAGTTCATAATGAAACTACATATATATATATATATATTAATATATATATATATATATATATATATAGATATATATATATATATATAATATATATATATATATTATATATTCTATTTATATATATAATATATATATATATACTATATATTAGGGTGGTTCAAAAAATGAAAGTTTGAAATCTCTTACGGCACCCATGAATTATTGTGAGAAATGGCAAGAAACAAAAGCACAAAAAGTTTCATGTGAATCTTTTAAGATTTAGGGGTCGCACAGGGTAGTTGATTTTTCGAGACAATATAAATATTCATTTCTCAAGTTTATTTATTCACATCAACTATAAATGCCACAAAAACGAAACTATTTGCTCGGAAGTGAGGTAACTAACTATTCTAGGAACATTTCACGATACAGCAGTGTATACAAGGATGAATATTACTTTGATACTATACAAGGAACAGTGATAGGAATGGCACATTTCCTGGACTCTCTTAAAACTAAAACTTCAAATGACTGAAATAACGATTGAAACGATTTGTATATTCTTCTGTAAGATTAGTTAGGGTTCAGGTTCAGCCGTCGGTGGCGCTCGACAGCTTGCAGGAGAGCTTGTCGATCGCTCTCGTCCTTGGTGAGGATCTGGGAATAATCAGTGATAAGTTTGATCGCCCGTTCCGCAGGATCATTGGTCACTGCCAGATGTTGGACGGTCTCCTTGCCCTGGTTGTAAGCCTCGTTTTCCTTCCAGCTGAGCACAGGAGATTGGAGAAACGAGGCATCCAACTTCAGTTCCGTGAAGGAGAAAAGTGACTCCTTGGTGACAAGGTCACTCAAAGTGACCGAAGAAGGATCTTGGGGTGCTATCGTCCATCGCTTCTTGTCGAGGTCCTTGTCAATGGCCAGCTTCTCCACCATCTTGGTCTTCTCCTCGATCGTGACTTTGTCGCTGAACAAGGCAAGGCCAACAAGGTCCGTTCCCAAGTACCAAAAGTGCCACTTGAAGGTCTTCACCGTGGCCTCCGAGATCTTTGAGTTGAGGTCTCTGTACTTGTGGAGATCATGGAAGAGAGTGAGATCGTTGAAAGGAGCGTCTGCGGCCAAGGGAGCCTCGAACCAGGCACGGGCGTAGATTAGGATGATGAACACACTCATCTCCTGGAGGCTACGCAGTTCCCTCGGCGTGAGTTCGAACTCGTTCTTGAACATCGTCATCTTGAGTGTAGATCGCCTTCGCCATCCATCTCGCGTAGTGGTGAGCTCCTGGTTTGCGGAAGGTGGTGGGAACCTCCCCCTTAATGGCCTTTGCGGTTAGTTCCGCTAACTCTTTATAATCGTCTCTTGTCGTTGCGGTCGCCTTGGCAAGAGCCTCAAGGGTCGTCCTCTTCCATTCGTCATGGTCAGCCAATCGTGGGTCGTTGATGATCGTAGGTAGCATTGGGTTTTATGAGAGTGGGCCACTTCTATTGGAACCGTTTGAATAGTTGAACGTCTGGGCCGGACGTAGCGTCGCCGAAGGTGGCCTTGAAGGCTGAGGCCAGGATGAGCTCCATAACGTGGTGGCGGCACGCCAAGTTCAACAACGGACGACCTAACTTCTGTTCGAGGAGTGTGCAACAGCCAACATGGACGCCCGTGTTTGAAGCGGTGGTGTCGAAGCAGAGACCTCCAACTCTGTCTTCGAACTTCCAGTGTCTGATGGTCTCCTCGACTTTGCTGGCCATTGCTTCTCCGGTACCGAATGGCAAGGCAGGGATAGCCAGGAGCTTCTCTCCTTCAAGGGACGGACTGGTGACAACGATGGTCAAGCGATCGACATGACCTTTTGACTTTCTGATCCGGGCAAGAGTTTCCCGTCCCAATGAAGGATGAGAACCGCGTCGTGCTCCTGTACTTGGTTTCGATAATCCTTGACGGCTGCTTCTGCTGTCTCCTTCCGCAACACTTTCCGATGTCGGCGAATGGACGAGGTGGACGGACTCAGCACTCCCTGGTCTGCAGCGATGGCAGAGAAGACGTGGTGGGCTCCGCGAGAGGTCAACTTGACCCTGTCAGCTGCTGCTGCCACCTCCTTCGTGATCTTCAGCCTTTTCGGACGAGAAGCAGAGGCAGCGGCGCTTCCCCGAGCAGAAGAATTGGTGTCGGACGAATAAGTTGATGAATCAGCACATTCAGCAGTGGCGGAACTCCCGGTCACCAACTCAATCATCTCTCCCCTCTTCAAAGTCTCTGCTAACTCCTTCTCCTTCCTCCTTCTCTCAGCAGCCAACCTCTCATGTTTCCTAGACTCTTTTGCCATGCTCTCCTTGTCAACAGTACTCATTACCATTTTCCTCTGGCCCCTTTGGTCGTCGAGGAAGTCCTTGTCCTTCTGTTTGAGTTAGATCATGGAGGAAGAAGTGGCAGGGGCTGCGATGTCGAACAGTGACGCCAAGTGTCCCAGGAGGAGGGCGTCGGAGACCTTGTCCCCCTCGGATTGACGTTTTTTCGCCTTCTTACGAACTTCGTACTTCCCGACGAGGGTTTCCAGTTTTTTCATGATTGATCGCAGCGGGACAACAGGAATATGGGCCCGTTCCCAAAACTCTGACGACTTCGTCGATGACAGCTTTTCGATTGTCCTTGCTATTCGATCCATGGCAGAAGAGTCGCCGCAGAACATCTTCCCCTGTTGGAAGGACAATCTGGCTGAGGGCTTCAAGGGGCTGTGCCAACAAAAACAGCTCAGTCTGTTTCCGAGTTGAACGCGCCATTTTGACCTGAGGACAAAAAGGTGACGTTTTTAGCTTACTTCTGGGTTTGACATTATAAATACAGACCTATATAACAGCAAAAACTACGTCGGGGTATGCACCAAACGAGTTGCCATCGCCAAGAAGTATATCTAAAGGCATGGAGCCCACAACACTGTGCATGGTAGGTACACTATGCTAAGGGGAAGCAGAGCAAACTTTCGATCACTCGGTGCGACCCCTCAACATGCTTTTATTTGGACGAGACTCTGGATTTGGGAGTTTCTGAAGAACCCTCACAATAATTCACGAGTGTAAAAACGAATAGTTCACTTTGAATTTCTTACTCTATACAAGTGAACCACCCTATATATATTATATATATATATATATATATATATATATATATATATATATATATATATATATATATATAATATATATATATATATATATATATATATATACATATAATATATATATATATATATATATATATATAGTAAATATATATATATATATATAGTAAAAACCCTTTTTCAGCAGCATGTGGAAAGATGTTTTCTCCTCATGTGTAGAGGTGAGCATGGTTTAGTTGCAGCGTGAAGCGCATCTTATTGGAGTCTGGCTGCCGCGCGCGTGAGTGGGCGGCGCTGATTGGTTGATAACTTCTGCTCCTCGTTGTTTTGTGTTTCTGGGGATTGGCTGTCATTACCCTTTGTTCTTTTCATGCTCAGGAGCGCTTGCAGGTCGTATGCTTGTATGTTAAGCTTTGGGTTGATATCTTTTATGTACAGTGCTTCTAAAATTGGAAGTCGCCGTATATCTGCGCACATGTCGACCAATTCTGTATTTTCTTCTAACAAATTTCTTGTGATAATGATGCCGTGTTTTTCTAGTAGGTTACTTTTTGGGACTCCGGATGTTAATTGGCAAGTAAGACGTCGAGACAGCTTCGTTGTCGTCATGCCGATGTAGGATGAGGAGAGGGTTTCACAGTTCCCTCGTTTGCACGTGATCCTATATACGACATGGGACTTCTGGGTTGTCTCCTTTGTCTGGCTTGGGCTGTTTCGGAGGAGGAGGTTGCTGGTTTTCTTGTTTTTGTAATATATTTGTGGTTTTATTCTTCTCTCTGGGTCTGTAGGTTTCACATTACGGTTGAAGATACAGAAAATACAGAATTGGTCGACATGTGCGCAGATATACGGCGACTTCCAATTTTAGAAGCACGGGAGACAGCATTACCCACTACCCACCATTGAGGAAGTAGCCACTAGACTTGCTAATGCTAAGGTGTTTTCTGTACTTGATGCAACCAAGGGTTTTTGGCAACTACTGGAAGATGAAGAGTCTTCTAAATTATTGACATTTAACACATGCTTTGGCAGATACAGGTATTTGCGTCTTCCTTTTGGAATCAGCCCAGCACCCGAGATCTATCAGAGGCGGATGCATGAGTTGTTTGATGACTTAGAGGGAGTAGAAATGATCATGGATGATATTTTGATTTATGGCCGTACTGATGAGGAGCATGATGCAAGATTAGACCAAGTTTTACAAAGAAGTAGAGAACAAACCCTTTAATTAAACCCCAAGAAACTAAAGCTAAAGACTGATCATGTAGACTACATTGGTCATACACTAACTAAAGATGGATTAAAGTCAGATCTTAAGAAAGTAGAGGTGATTTCTAAGTTCCCTGCTCCTCAAGACAAAACTGAACTGCTGAGATTCATGGGCACGATAAATTATTTAGCCAAGTTTGTACCTAGAATGTCAGACATAAATGAGCCTCTAAGAAGATTATTGGAGAAAAATGCTGATTTCAAATGGGAACACGAGCAAGAATAATGTTTTAATAAACTTAAGAGACTTGTTAGTGAAACACCAGTTCTAAGGTTCCATGATGTAAGTAAACCGCTTACTGTGGATGCCTCAGCTTTTGCAGTTGGAGCTTGCATTTTACAGGATGATAAACCAGTAGCCTTTACAGCCAGGTCCCTTACGAAAACCCAGAGAAACTATGCTCAAATTGAAAAGGAGCTGCTTGCAATTGTGTTTGGGGCTGAAAATTTCATTCATACCTGTATGGGAGATCTCAGATCACTGTTGAGTCTGATCACAGACCTTTGGAAACCATTTTCAAAAAGCCACTTTCCACAGCCCCACCCAGGTTGCAAAGAATGCTCCTCAGGCTCCAGAAATATTCTTTGGATGTCAAGTATAAAGAGGGTAAAGAAATGTACATCGCTGATGCGTTGAGTAGGGTACCTTGGTCTGAGGAGTTAGAAACCACAGGTGATGAAGTTCAAGTGAATTTGGTTAGTGTACCTGATAGAGATTTGTTGCTTGACTTTGAAATGCTCAGAAAAAATACTAAAGAGGACACAAACTTGCAACTACTGAAAGAGGTTACTATGAAGGGTTGGCCTGAGATTAAGGCACAAACCCCAGTGGAAATTCATGCTTATTGGAACTTCAGAGATGAAATTAGTTATGTAAATGGTCTATTACATAAACTGAACAGAATTGTTGTCCCCAAAGTGTTGAGGAATCAAGTACTCAGGAATCTGCACAAATCTCATCAGAGTATAGAGAAATCATTAAGATTAGCTAGAGACCTTGTGTATTGGCCTGGAATGAGTGCGGAACTAAAGGACTTGATTAGCTCTTGTGAAAACTGTAATGCCTTTCGTAACCACCAAGTAAAGGAACCCTTGATGCCCCATGAAGTGCCACAACTACCTTGGCAAAAGCTAGGTGTTTTCCTTGACTGGAAAAGGGGGCTGGTCGTCCCTATCTGGAAAGGGAAACGAGACCATCAGGACTACATGAATTACCACGGTATTACATTGTTCAGCGTGCCTGGAAAGGTGCTTGCCAATCTATTGCTGACAGGGATCCGCAACCATTTGCTGAAGCATCAGAGACCTCAACAGTATTGGTTCACGCCTTGTAAGTCAACAACGGACCGTATCCTAGCGTTTCGCGTCCTGGTGGAACGCCGACGTGAGTTTCGACAAGGGATGCTTGCAGCCTATTTTGATCTCAAGAAAGCGTTTGACTCAGTTCATCGTGAGTCACTCTAGGATCTTCTGCGACATCGCTGGATTCCTGCAAGAACAATTGGTTTGATGACTGGTATGTACTCTGGGATGAGAGTGCTGTGAAGTGTGGGGGAGGTGTATTCAGTTTCTTTCCTGTGAATATAGGTATGAGGCAAGAGTGCGTCATCTTGCCCCATCACTTTCCAACAATTGTATGGACTGGATATTCGGCAAAGTTGTAGATCAAATTGATTGTGGAGCATCCCTGGGCAACACCAAGATTACAGATCTTGTTTTTGCCGATGATGCAGTAATCTTTGCTGAGTCGCTGGAGGTCCTGGTGATGGCTCTCGAGACGCTGCAGGAGGAGGTAAAGCTTTTGGGACTTGAGATCTCCTGGCTCATGACCAAGGTCTAGGTGTTTGGAGGCTTACTTGATGAAACAATACAGTATGTTTATGCGTGCGGCGAGGACATTTAAATCTTCGAAAAGTTTACATACCTAGGAAGCGCAGTCTATAATAATGGTATGTCACGTCAGGAAGTCTTACGGTGGATTGGCATAGCCCACGGTGTTATGGACTCGCTCAGAACGTGTATTTGGCGTTATCGGTACCTATGCCTGAGGACATATATCCGGATCTTCAAGTCGCTTGTGATCCCTGTCTTATTCTTTGGTTGTGAGACATAGACACTAAATAGCGACTTAAAGAGGCGAATCGATGCATTTGGTAATATGTAAGTGTCTTCGCGCAAGTGAATCATGGGGTATCGCTGTGATAATTACGTGTCAAATCAGCGACTGCACCGGGAGACTGAATCGGGGCCTATTACTTGCATAGTCCGTCAGCGCCAACTTCGGCTATATGGGCATGTGGCACGCTACTCTGAAACTGATCCTTCCCATCGGTTTGTATCTGTAAGAAACAATCCGGCGTGGAGGAGACCAAACGAGCGCCCACAAGGCTCGTGGCTGGGGCAAGTTGATGTTTCCTGTCGATAGTTGCTTGTTACGAGAAGAGAGCCTGCATGGGGACTCGTGTGTGGTGACCCCGTGGCGTCGTAGGGTGGGCGAAACGACGAGCCCCCCGGCGTATGCTCCCAATGATTGATTGATTGAGCTACCTTTCCACCCCCCAACTTTGCTCCAGCCTTTCTGACTTAGTCAAGAAAAATTGCGGTTTCGTCAATGGGAGGATCGGAATCAACTGCCCGTTATCCAGTGATGTGCAGCTTCCCAGTTGGAGAGTCCACCGTGAACAATTGTCCAAAGTACTCATCCCAACGAGCCATCTGCCCATCCATGTCCAACACGCGGCGCCCATCTGCTGCTCGGATAGCACTCGCCCTAGATCAGTGATTCTTAACCTGGGTTCGATCGAACCCCAGGGGTTCGGTGAGTAAGTCTCAGGGGTTCGGCGAAGGCCCTTCGAAAAACATTGCAATTTGGCTATTATTGTAATTTCAGATTATTCACCAGAGTAAACTATACGCGAAATTAACGTAAATTTAAGCAATGCGGTGGAGGGAGTCATGTGTGGGTGTGTATAAGTACGTGTGCTCATCCGCCTCTCTCACTTCCCAGCATGGCACATTCACCTTTTAGGCATTAAATCAATCAATCTCGCTTCCCAGCAGTGACGTATACATATAGGGGGGGCCAGCACGACCTCGTTTTGCCATTGAATATCAAATTTGTGCAAATATCCCTCCTAAAGCTTCAAAATGCCCCTCAAAATGCTTGATTTTCAAACAATTTCCTGACCCCCTCCTCAGATCCCCCAGCTGTAGAGACTCGCTTTGCTCGCCCAACCCCGTTTTAATTAAAACAATCCTGGATTCACCTCTTTGCTCCCCCTTTTCCGAGGACCTATAAATGCCACTGCTTCCGAGTCCTTCCTTCCTTCTTATCTAAGTTATTATCCAAATAAACACTTGAATTTTGAGGCAATTTTTCTCTAATTTTTATATCAATTAAATCAAAATGTATTCTTATTATTCAAATATTTCTTGAATTTTGAGGCAATTTTTATTAAATGTTTGTATTGATCTTTCTTTTTATTCCCATATTTAAGGGGTTCCGCCAGTGTGCGGAGGTTTTTGTTAGGGTTCGGTGCCTCTGAAAAGGTTAAGAACGACTGCCCTAGATGGAGACTCGAAACGGAGCTTCTTCAGGGCTCGGTAGACGGGTCGGAGGTTGTAATGGTGGTATTTAGTAGCTTTGTTGATATTCTGGCAAACGCCGACTGTTCGCTTGTACGGCTCTGTCTACGGAGCAGCTCAGGTCACTCAGCTACCCGCGACCTCTGCCCCACTAGTCTCACCTCGGCCTTTAAATTTATTGGCAGCGAGCGAAGCGAGCTGCTTCTTACCATAAGACCCGTGGAACCAAGTTTAAGCCAAAGAGTGTATAACTACTCCTAAATATTGTCGGATTGAGCTGAAATTTGACATGCAAGTAGTGCTGTCAAAATCAATGGGGGTCTGTGATACAAACTTTTTTGCGTAAAACAAGCCCTTAATGAGTAATTAGCGTAAACTACTCCTAATTATTATCGGATTGAGCTGAAATTTGACATGCAAGTAGTGCTGTCAAAATCAATGGGGGACTGTGCAACAAACTTTTTACGTAGAACAAGCCCTTAATGAGTAATTAGCGTAATGAATTAATTGGCAGGAACGTGGCTCGCTGCCACGTTCCAGCCGCAAGAACTGAGCCAAAAGCAAAGGGGCCAGAGGCTGGACGCCTATACTTGATACATACATTCATATGTGAACATAACAGTATCCAAATTTAACTTAGTATTATCTGTAATAATTCTCAGACAAACTTAACCAGTTAAATAGGAAACCCAGTAAATTATCTGAGCACTCAATCCATTATCAAATTGTTCAGTCATGTTAACATACATGTAGACTGAACTAGTCTATGCTGACGCCTGTTCCTGGGAACTCCTTCAAAGTCATGGGCATGTCAGAAGACTCTCTATTAGAACTGTACATTTGTCATACATGCACTGTTCTGACAAACTCTAAAGTTCTCTCTCTCTCTCTCTCTCTTCTCTCTCTCTCTCTCTCTCTCTCTCTCCTCTCTCTCTCTCTCTCTCTCTCTCTCTCTCTCTCTCTCTCTCTCTCTTCTCTCTCTCTCTCTCTCTCTCTCTCTCTCTCTCTCTCTCTCTCTCTCTCTCTCTCCTCCTCCTCTCTCCTCTCTCTCTCTCTCTCTCTCTCTCTTCTCTCTCTCTCTCCCTCTCTCTCTCTCTCTCTCTCTCTCTCTCTCTCTCTCTCTCTCTTCTCTCTCTCTCTTCTCTCTCCTTCCCCTCTCTCTCTCTCTCTCTCTCTCTCTCTCTCTCTCTCTCTCCTCTCTCTCTCTCTCTCTCTCTCTCTCTCTCTCTCTCTCTCTCTCTCTCTCTCTCTCTCTCTCTCCTCTCTCTCTCTCTCCTCTCCTCTCCTCCCTCCTCTCTCTCTCCTCTCTCTCTCTCTCTCTCTCTCTCTCTCTCTCTCTCTCTCTCTCTCTCTCTCTCTTCTCTCTCTCTCTCTCTCTCTCTCTCTCTCTCTCTCCTCTCTCTCTCTCTCTCTCTCTCTCTCCTCTCTCTCTCTCTCTCTCTCTCTCTCTCTCTCTCTCTCTCTCTCTCTCTCTCTCTCTCTCTCTCTCTCTCTCTCTCTCTCTCTCTCTCTCTCTCTGTCGGCTTATCACATTCCCGGCATCCATTCTGCTCTTGTACGTATTTCCTAGCCAATTTACTATCATCCAATTTATTAAGTTAGCTCTTTCATTACAGTCACTATTAATTTTGGTTGCACTATTAGCACCTCTCAAGTAGGTAGTTTTCATTGTATATTTCTTGGAGCTACTTCTGTTATTTCATACACTAACAATATATTTCATTCCCACGTATTTTTTTCACCACTTTTATACATAATACTTGCTCTATTACAAGTTACAGTTTCAAGTATTTGCTCTTTCGATACATAATCACATCTGATCTCATTTTGAATTATTTAAGTTATATAACTCTGCTCCTAAATAACTTTTTTGGAATAACTTTTTGAATAACTTTGAATAACTCATGATTAACTTTCATAACAAGATCGTTTCATTTTCCTTTTACCTGAATAATACTCCTTTCAAACATTTCTATTTTCGTTAACACTGCAAAATTATCTGATCAATTAACATGCCTCCTACTGTCTATGTATCAGTTACACCGTAACCACTGTTCAATAGTATTTATCCATAACTGTATAATCAGGAAATCCTTTGTTCATTATGTATACCTTCTCTTCTCTATATGTACAGTACCTATGTAACTTCTTATATGCATAACATATGTATGCTAAGTATAAATATCTATCTTTTTCAAAGGCCATTACACAAGATAAAGCAGAAAACAGAAGCTTGTACAAATGTCCACTGTACAAGACAAGGCAGAGAGGACCTACCTACGTATGGACTTTCAACTTGAAGACCAAAGAGAAACCTGCAAAATGGATTCTGGCAGGTGTTGCTCTAGTTCTGCAAGTATAGACTAGTTAAACTGAATTAATGAACATCACATTGATTCTATCAAACAATATATATATTAGAATCTCGATTTAACGAAAACATTCAGCCAAGGCCGATTCCAGTAAATCAAAATTTTCGCTAAATCGGATTTCCGTTATAGGCTCCTGATATAGCTCGATATAACGGAATTTTCCGTTATATCGAAAACGTTTCGGGTAAATCCTTCGTGATAACATTATACACGCATGACTTTTTGCAACTCTTTTAGAAGACTATAAAGTAATGTACATAATTAATCTAGACTATTTATATGTATATAAAAGAGCATAGGCATACCTTAAAATGTAGGGGTTAAAATTGTAGGAGTTATGCAGTTATTGCAGATGTATGCCTGACACAGGTAACCATACACAATGCTCCGTATATTTTCCGTATGGTATGCTCTTTTACATATCATACCCATGGGTTTTGTTGACCCCATAGTTCTTTACTATTGTAGCACAAGGCACACCACGTTTTTAAATAATTGAAGGCTTGGTGCAAGAGAAAGCCTCACCTTTCCTTCTTTTCTTGCACTTTAGGTATGGTTGCAGAAATAATGTGGTACTGTACACGGCCGTAAGAGGAAAATATAGTGAGACAGAGCACAGAGCAATTTAAAATAGCCTACAGGCGCTATAGGCTCCAACGTAGAAAATTAATAAATTAATTTAAAAAAATCATGTTTACATGGACAGACTGGCGGGATGACGACCCGAAACAATGGCCCGTACCGAGAGTTATGACGGTAGAGCGACGAACGACGAACGGCAGCCCTTCGCTTACCATAAGAGGGGTTTGTTTTGGAAGGAAGAGCAGCGAGGAAGGTTGGCGGTCAAGGTTGAAGACACGGGTATCCCCGTGTCTTCGCCTCAACCTTCGATGAATTTTTATTACATTCCTAATCTGGAGGGATTAAGAGATATGTTAAAAATATTCTTTCAAATATGTATTTAAGTATAAGTATAAGATTATTAGGTATTACATATGCGGCAATAAGTGATTTTAGTGACAATAATGAAGGAGGTTCAGGATAGCGAGGTGGGTATTGCTTGAGCCGCCGCCATCATCAAGGTCGCTGCCAGAACTCGCCAGCACGTTTCTCTTACCGCACATATTCACATGAGCGGTAAGAGAAACTTACGTATACACGCCTCTACTGTTAATTAACTTCATTAAATATATATTTCACCAACTTCATAGCCGATCGCAACGTTTCTGTTGATGTTTTTGATGAGTATACGGGCAAATTCGCATTATAGACTATTTATAGTCGTACTCTGGCTACGCAGTTTGAAGCAACACTGTTACCAATACATCGCCGCGCGCGTGAGACCTCAACCAACCTGCATTCCTGTCCAGTGTCCACTCCCGGTAACGATTTGAAGGTTTGCCGCTCGTCGCTACCTCGCCGTTCGTCGCTCTACCGCCTTCAACTCTCGGTACGGGCCAATGCCTCATGCGCGTAGGTGACGTGGGAGTACCGGAAATCCGTAGAGATACAAAAAAAATTCCGATAAATCCAGCGGGATGCGGGAGAATACCGAAAATCCGTAAATATACCGGAATAACTCAGATAAATAATGCATTCCTGTATCTAAATTTTTCATACCGTTAGATCGAGCTTTCCAGTATACCGAGTTCTGTTAAATCGAGCCTCTAATGTATATATATATATATATATATATATATATATATATATATATATATATATATATATATATATATATATATATATATATATATATATAGTATATAGTATATATATACAGTAGAAGCTCGATTTATTGGAACTCGATTTACCGGAAAGCTCGATAGAGCGGAAAAACACAAATTCCGTAAATTTGTCTTTTTATGCTAGGTATAGCGGAAAAAACCGCTAAATGTAGAAGTATATAAAGCGGTTCCGGTAATGTCCGACAAACCACACGTTTGGGGGGCCATACAGGCCATTGCAGCACCCATATGTGTGTCTAAAGTTCTTACAATAGTTATTTCTTGTGGTAATTTCAAGTAATTTAAAATTTGTGTACAGGGCTCTACATACCTATAGGCATAGACCACTATATCTCTGGACTGTTCACGCGACAATGTTTTGAAATTGCCAGGCTGCATAGCGGCCTGCGGCCCGCCTGACAAAGAGATATAGTGGTCTATGGACTATCATATAGACTGGTTTATCAGTATATATGATATACTGTAATCTTCGTAAATGTTTGTCCTATAATATTATCAAATAAAAAACAGTAAAACACTCTAAAGAAATGTCATGAAGAAATATGCATGAACTTAATATTCACTTCAACTCTTCGCCATTTAAAACTTTGCAAGGCAACTTTTATCATGAAGGGTATCAATAGAAGCGCAATTTTATTAGCTTTCCATTGATATTCGTTTTCTGATAAATGAATTACAGCCATGCATATATTAGCGTTAAATAAATAAATAAAATCATCAATCGGGTAATTTTCCCGATTGATGATGTTATTTATTTACTTATATATTTCGTTTTCTGATAAATGAATTAGCACCATGTATAAATTAGCGTTAGCTAAATAAATAACCTGATCAATCGGCAAAAATACCCAATTGATGATTTTATTTATTTAATTAACGCTAATTTATGCAAGGTGGTAATTCATTTATCAGAAAACGAAATACATCAATGGAATGCTAATACAATTGCGCTTCTATTGATACCCTTCATGATAAATGTTGACTCGCAAAGTTTTAAATGGCGAAGAGTTGAAGTGAATATTAAGTTCATGCATATTTCATCAGTCTCGTAATGGCATTTCTTTAGCGTGTTTTACTGTTTTTTATTTGATAATATCATAGAACAAACATTTACGAAGATTAAAGTATATCATATATACTGATAAACCAGTCTATATGATCCGTATATATATATATATATATATATATATATATATATATATATATATATATATATATATATATATATATATATATATATATATATATATATATATATATATATGAATCCGAGCGGCCCTCCGACTTAAGGGCCAACAACAGGCCGATCTGCAACAGGCCGATATGCCGTGCGCAGTCCAGATTTACAGTGGTCTATGCTATAGGCTATTTGTATATTGCTGTCGAATTAGTGGAAAACTCGATATAACGGAACTGTGCTTGGCTAAATTAGTCCTTTAACTCGAGCTTCTAATGTATATATAATTAATATATATATATATAATATATATATATATATATAATATAATATATATATATTATATATATTATTATAATATATATATATATAATATATATAATTGTGATTATATTAAACTTCTAGAGGAAATATTATATTCCCTAGTCTAGTAGGGGCACTAGTTTGGTAAACTCCAAAGACAAAAACTAATATCAATGCATGAACATTTACTTACTTTTAAGGTAATAATTAAATGATATATTTAGTTTTGAATTTGATGGATTCCTGTGTGTAGTTAACAAATCACTTAGCTATCCTGACAGAGAATACTATATTAAATAAATAAAAAGAATATAAATATAATAAAAAGACACAGCAGTTCATGTGATATACTAATCGTCTGAAACTACGAATGTCTATATTCTACGTTACTTAGCTGAGTGATGATGAGGGATATTGTAATCTCCGGTACTGGTCAGCTGGCTTGTTGGTACCCGCGATCCCTGCGTCAATTGGATAGGGGTTATCCAAAAACTATATACATATTTACAATAATATTCCCATTAAATAAGAGTCGGATGACGGTAGTTGAGCACTTGTTATCTATTGAATAATACTGAATCGTATTTAAACGGAGCTAAAGGCCGTGACAAGCTGCGTTGGAGGAGACTTGATGACTGCTCTACTGTTGCTGAATAACTGACTTGAATGAGTGCCAGTGCAAGGCCGTAGCTCATCACCTGCCCGGTAGATGAAACGACCGTTCACTCAAAAATGTATAATTATTTTTCCCATATATCGTACCGTCATTCATCCCCTTAAATTCACTAATATAATAACCCAAATTATAAATTTATAACTTAACCCCCTAATTGTTGATTAGGCTTAACCCCCTAATCAACAATTAAATAATTACAAAACTTGTGAACTAGCTAAGCGATAGTTATGTTTTACGTGCTATTACATTCTCCCCTACTTCCCTAATTTAGTTGGGATGTAATTTAGTACACAACATTTCCAAAATACTAGGGATGAGAAAATAGATTATACCACTCCACCTTCCATCAATGCCTCCAATCTCGCTCAAATTTTTTGAGCAGCTCTTTTTGGTGGCCTGTGGTTATCCCTGGAGTCTGTTGGTGGTTGGTTCAGTCACTAACAGCCAGTTCCACAGTCACAGTTTATCGTTTGGTGATTTACAACCGAAACCCTTTTCGCCATGATCGGGTTCCAGTCACTATGCGAGCCGCTTTTCGTATGGTGGCCACCAAATAAATTTTAAACTTAAGTAAAAAAAATATGGAGAGCATCAGGAGTGACGAAAAGCTATTTATTCATCATATATTTTAAAATACGAGAGTGGAATTAACATTGTTAACAATATTATAAAATACATTATATGTAAAAATTTGTATGTATCAAGTGTCGCAATAGACGTCTCAGTGGCTGAACTCATAGCAGTCTCTCGAAGATTTATTAATTGTTCTTATTATACGTAGTACCCTGGTGAGTTTTTTATTTAGCTGTCCTAATATTGCCAGAATTATCATGGTAACATTATACTACTACTTATAAGCGCCATTTCTCTCTAGATATTATCTGAATGAATATTCATCACATCCTCTTCTTTGAATTTGAGTTTAATGTTAGTTTGTGTCTTTGATGTACATATATATATATATATATATATATATATATATATATATATATATATATATATATATATATGCATGTATGTATGTATGTATGTATGTATGTATGTAAATTATATATATATATATATTATATATATATATATATATATATATATATATATATATATTATATAATATATATTAGGGTGGGTCAGAAAATTTAAAGTTGTTGCATTCTTTCGCTTGATAGATATTTTAATACACTTCGATGGATGGTGTGGCAGGAGAAGTATCAATATGATTGCTTCATATTTAGGGGTCGCACCGGAAGGCTGCACTCAGTCACCCGTAAGACGTAATAGAGGAAGGTTGTGCTGCAGTGTCACTCTAGCCCTTTAATACTCAGGAATTTAAACATGTGAGTGTTTATTATTAAACCATCTAAGAACAGTCCATAATCACAATAAACTTGTTATTTATTAATAAGTAGCATCAAAATAAAACCCATTAATGGGATAGTGGCTTCTTTCAGGAAAATAAATCACTAAAAAAAGTGCCCAGCACACTGACAGTATCCAACACACTGACTTCATATTTGAAAAATGGCAGTCATGGCCTACTCCGCCGGAATACAGAAGATCCTTGGAGTGCCTAAGCTTTCTGATGGAAAGGCTGAACCAACAGCAGTAGTGATAGGAGAGGTCCTTACTGAGTGGAACCTGAAGGACCGCATCGTTGTTGTCTGCTTTGTCACAACGGCAGTGAATACGGGCGGCAAGTCGGGAGTCTGTCTTCGCCTTGAGATGATGCCACATAAGCCACTGCTCTACTTCGTATGCCGTCATCATCCCCTCGAGATCCTATTAGATAAGGTGTTTTCCTCTCTTTTCAAAGAACAGTCCAAAGGACCAGAAGTCAGCCTCTTCCTTGACTTCAGAAACATGTGGCCACAAATAGATCAAACAAAGTACTCCACTGCCATGAATGATAAAACTATCATGCTACGGGTTCAGTCGTGGTACGAAGAAATTATACAGCTTTCCCAAGCGTTTCTGCAGCAAAGTATCCTCGTGACGATTACAAAGAGTTCCTGGAGCTTACAATAATCTTTCTTGGGTCAGTACACCACAACCGCTCCTCCATCCAGTTCAGTGTCCCGGGTGCGTAACATCGTGCAAGATGGATGGCAAGGGCCATTTATGCTTTGAAAATCAGGATATTCCTTGATTAGTTCTAACAGCTTCGTCCCAAATGCTCGTATGTTCGTGGATCCAGTCGAAATACCAATTTCCGGGAGAAACTGACAGACTTCTGCGTTTTTAGTGTGAGATACTACGTTAGAGTATGGTTCACCGCCACATTAGCAGCTGCTTCTCCTCGCCTAAGCCTCACTCTCATCAAGGAACTAGCATCGCACACAAACCAAGCCATTAGGGACGCCGCGACAAAAGCCTTCTCTCGTCACCTTTGGTACCTATCTGAGGTGACAGTTGGGCTCGCACTGTTCGACGAAGAAGTTTCCATTATGGAGAAAAGAGAAATGGTCCACCGTATAAGCACTGTTAAGGGTTTGGAAAAACCAAGTCCTCTTCTCCACTTGACCACCGAGGATGTTGTGAGTAAAAACCTGTCAAAGTTCTTCACCAGTACGACAAAGAAACTGTTGCAACATCTGGACATTGACTTGTCATTTTTGGGCACTGATCCCGTTACCTGGGCAACGACAGAAGCATATGCTCGAGGAAAGGAACGTGTGACTAAGCTACTGGTGACAAACGAAGTGGCAGAGTGCGGCGTGGCCGCTATTCAGGAGTTCACAAAGAATGGCAGGACCAAGCAAGAGGATCAGTTAGATTGCTAGAGGCAATGATTCAAATCGTTGATGAACATCGAAGACGGTAAACAAAAGTAATATCCTGTTGTAATAGATCCCTGCATTGTATTATGTCACTTTCCATAGTATTAGTAAGGAATATAAATGGATATCTTTTTACACATTTGTTTTAAATAAATATAAAATTTTGCATAAATGTGTTTTTTTTCCTAACTTAACTTTCGTTGTGCCCTAAATGATATCCGATCCGTAAGATAATTCAAATATACAGTTTTTACTTCAATTGGAACATCCACGCAAGCAAGCAAAGAAATTTGACAACTTTTATTTTTTGCCCTATATACAGTGACCAACCGTAATATATATACTATATATATATATATATATATATATATTATATATATATATATATATATATATATAATATATATATATATATTAACACAATATAATATATATATATAAATATTTTATACTATATACAATAATATATATATATATATATATATATATATATATATTATATATATAATATATATATATATATATATATATATATATAACATGGAGGGTCATGGTGGTTGGCCCTCCGCCCGTTGGTTGCGCAGGCTGGATTTTTATAGTGAATCTGTAGTGAATAGTGATGTATATCTAGCAGAGCTGTGTGATTATCAGTTGTCCAGGCATCCTGCCATTTGTTAATTGATATATATCAGTGCTCTTCAAATTTCTTTGATGTTGTCCACCCCTGTTGGAAATTTTGTGAACGCTGTCCAACCCAAATTATTTGTCTCTCTTCAATTTCACGGGTCCGAAATTTTAAATATAGCTATATAATTCTACACAATGAATGTATAGTTAGGAAAAAAGCCGTTTCATTCATTTTTAATTGACAGTTTACATATTCTGTATAATAAGACATGCCGTCTAAAACTACAACAAGAAAAAATTCAACAAATCCTAGGAATTCCGGATAAAATAGATTTTTCTTCATGAAACTATAAAGTAAAATTGTACATAATGAGTTACATTTGGTAATCGAGATAACAAAGCAATTTTCTTCAAGAAACAAAACCCAATGGCTCGGCTGCTGTTGTTATTAGCTTAAATTGAGGCATCAGACGATTTTTAAGTGCACCCCGCATGAACAGATCCAATTTCAGAATCACATTCCTTTTCTTTGTCTTAATTTAAACTAAGCTTGAGAAACCTTGTTCACACAAATATGATGTTGGCATCTGCACAGACATGACTGTTGCCTGCTCAGGTAACTCCTTGTATTTCGGAATATCAAGGAGGTAAATTTAGATGGGGCTATACGCTAAGCTACGCTTGGCCTCGGTGCTCATATCAATATCAAAAGCCCTTGAACCTTTGGTTCGTGATACCTCACTACCCAAAGAACATACGCTAGTGTTGCATCCGGGTTGCCACAGTTATTTCCATAGGTTTCCCCAGGTTCCCATTTATCGACCAAGCCCGAAAGGAAGGATAAACAGCTGTCTGGGGTGCAAGCCGATTACTCTGACCGGGATTCGAAACCGGGCCCACGGATTCGTAGCCAGGCGAGCTAGCAACTACACCATGGAAACGCGATACCAAGCAGGGCAACCCAGAAATGCATGGAATGGCCAAATTTTTTGAGTCCTGCTTTATGAGAATAATCCACTCGAAACTTCAATGGGGCATCAGAATGATCAGTTCCATCATCTAAAAATGGATTAAACATCTCCATGTTCGAGGTTATGTGATCATTTTCACTGTCTTAAAAATAAAAGTCAAGGGTTTTCAGCATCAAATTAAGGTGTCTGGTAATCGAGTAGGACATATTCGTACCTCTAGTGTCTGTTCTGCTGTCTGCATACCATGTTCCCAGTCACATTTTCTCAAATAGGTATCAAAGACTTCAAAATCTGAAAAAAAACATTATTTCTACATTGCTTTTCCATTTGTTCACCTTCAGTTTGAATCCATTTATTTTCCCTATACTTGTAAAAATATTCCCACTTTTGCCTTGTTTTATACTATAGATTTCATCTCTAGTTATACCGACACGTGAGCATGATCTCGACTGCCCACCTCTCCACCCCAAGACAGCTATCCAACCCTCAATTAGTATCGTCCACATTAAGATGGACAGTCCACCCAGGTTGGATAGCACTGATCTATATAATCTAAGATATTTAGTATTTGTCAGCCTACATATAGGAAGGATCTAACTCATATGGTGAAGTAGTTATGGCAGACAAAGAATTTAATTGAAAGCCATATATGAGGTGAGTTAGAGCCTCTGGTTCATTTACGTTTTTCAGGACGTAAGTCAAAGGGTGGTTGTCAGTCCGGTATTCAACTTCAGCTATTAGGGTCTGCAAAGCATCCACTCTGACTCGTTTCCGGAATATATTTTTTTCCAGACATCCTTTAATAGTGTATGTTAATCTTTCATGAAATCCGCCAAACCATGGAACCCTATAGGTCAGTGGTTCCCAACTGTTTTGCACTCGCGACCCCTTTCCCAAAATCTTGAAACCCACATGACCCCCTGTTATCAGCAGCTTGATTTACATTTTTTTTTCTGTGAAGGAACGGGAAGTAAACATAGACAAAAAAATTATTCATAAATTCTGTAATTATTTATTAGCAATCTAAATTACAGCATTCGTTCAACTTTGGCATAATAAAGTAAATAGATAGATAAATAAATGTCTCCAACCTAATTATTTGCGAGCGAAAAATATAAACGAACACAATAATTCCTTCAATAATCTCAACATACAGTTTTCAACAGCAAGCAAACCCAGCTAGTGGGATGATTGGAAATTACTGCATTGGTCCAAGTTTGGTATACTAAAATAAATAAATAGCAAGCCACAGAGAGACTCGTTTCGTGCCTCCAGTCATAAACACAAATTTTGATATTACTGATCAAAACACGTTTTTTGCACTGAAACAAAAGCAAGAAAAATATAGAAGCATAAAAAAATCAAATTGACGAGTTAGAAAAATATTCTCCTAAGCCATTTCTAGCAAGGCTTTGCGATCCCCTGTCAAGCCTTCGCGACCCCTTGGGGGGTCGCGACCCACCGGTTGGGAGCCCCTGCTATAGGTGGTATGAGTTTCCACTCACAATCCCTTTTCATGAAATCAGCCTTGACATCCTCGCTCCCCAGTATTTGATGTAATAATTAAAATCCGAATTTTAAATTAGTAGCATTGTCACTTTTATCAATTTAGGAAAAAAAATCCTAGCTACGAATATTCTAAACGTGTTTTTAAAGGTTTCTGCGGTCAGGTACTTGGCTAATTCTAAATCTAGAGCCCTAGTGACAACACACATAAAAAGTACAAAGTACAATGTACACCTTATGTTCTTGTTTGGTGACGGGATCAATAAGCTCTATCAACCCCGTGTAATCTAGCCTTATGATCTCAAAGAAATATCACATCTTCTATTCTTTCCTTAGGTATGGAGTTGGTGAAAGATACGAAAATGGTCAGCCTTCTAATTTCTTACAAGTATAGCATGATAACTTGTCGGCCATTCGGGATCCAACAAAAGTATCTTATCTTACAAAGTGCATCTTGAATCCAACCGTGCAAAGTAGCCTGATGAGCATGCAAAATTATCAATTTAATTAGGACGATTTTGCTTAGTCAGCAACAGGGGAAAATTGATGTGAAAGGGAAGACCCTTTCAATCTATCCTCCCTCTACAATGTCTACATCTAATAGCTTGGGCATGCTAAAAAAAATAAGGTTTTAATCATATTGGGCCTCTACTCTTCTGAAGATAAGTTACTCAATAATGATAGGGTTTGCCTATTTTCAGAAATGTATTACCCTTGATTTTATGTAAGAAATCAGAAATTAAACTAGTAACTTAAATCGATTTCCTGCAGCTATCAAATTTGTGTAGATCAAAATTAATACAGACTGACCATGATTTTCATTAATATCCAGGACAGTCACTTCATTAGGTCCCACTTGTGTCTTGAATCTTTCCCCTTGCCACTGATATATATCATTCAACAATTCAAGCGCCTGGAACCAGGAATCATTAGCCGTAATAGGTTTTTTTATAAGATAAACCTCTGATTAATAAATATGCTGGATGTCCTTTCTTGATATATGATGGTAGTAACAGTTAGGGTCAATATCTACCATCTCCAGCACTCTGTTCTTGACATAATGAATGTTCATTATTTACTACTCACTGCAGGGCTATCTCACTGTCTGACTATATATAGGTGTTATTTAGATTAATATTCTTAAAGGTCTCATTGATATGTTTATAATAAAAAACTGCTATATCAAGGCTGTTAATTCTAATTGAGGTTGTGTTTTCATCTACAAAGAAGCTATCCTTGCATTAGATGACAAAATTATTGGGGTGTCCTCATAATTTGTATAAAAATTACTACACCATAAACCTTTGAAGGGTTTTCTAGCATCGCTAAACATGTGCAAGTCATAAGGGGAACCTTCATGCACCACCATTATTGGAAATTACATTTTTCAGAGGTTTTCACACTAATTCAATAGAGCTTCCCACATGGCTGCAGGTCGCCAGGTAATTGATCGTTTCAGCTAAGATTATCGGTCCAACACTGTTGAATGAGGTTTTTCAATGGGAAGGTCAATGGAGAGATTATTCCAAAGGGATCAGAAATTTTACTAATGTTACTTAATAAGGAATTTTTGCTGTTAACTGTGTCAGAATCTACACATTTGACATGGAGAACATCATTCTGTAAGTCAGAGTCTCATTGTAATCCCAACACTTTAGTGCTACTAGCTGTCAAATTGACACTAAATTTAGTTGATTTAGATGTCCACTTTTGCAATGGCATGATAGCCTCTTATATAATTTTATAAGCTGCTAGATAAAAATTCTCAAATTTATCTTCATCATTGATAGTTCCCTTAATATTATCCACATACAATGATTCTTTTATTAACTTGAACTCCTCTTGATTTTATTCTTGTTGATTAAAACTATAATTAAGTGTAATCTGCAACAAGGAAGGATGACTGGTAGCTCCAAAAAGAAGATATTTAAACCAATAGGTTTCCCGATAACTATTTGCATCTGAGGATTACTCTTCCAAAAAGATCTTGTGAAATCCCCCTCTTCTTCTTGGAAACCTATTCTCAAAAATACTTTACTTATGTGTGCTATACAAGCATATTTATTAGTTCTGAATTTCAGCAAGACATCTAGCAAACTTTCGCTTAGAGATGGATCAATGTATAGACAATCCTTCAAGCTGACAGAATGGGAACCTAATTTGAAACAACATTAAAAACAACTATGTGTACCTACAGGTGTGGTCTTACTTTCCTTAATCACTGCCAAATTAGAAATAAAATGAGTTTTCCCCTACCTGTGCTGAATCAACTTTTTTGATAAATCCTAAGAATCTACTTTCTCAATAAATCCTTATTATCTTATCATACTGATCTTTAATTATTTGATAATATTAATCCTGCAGATCCTCCTAACATCTAAACTTTTTTGAAATTATAAATTAGTAGATTTAAGGCCAATTTTTAACAAGGTAGTCTAACCCAATACTGGTTCAGTGTTGATGCATAAATATAAACTCCATAAATTAGATATCTCAGGCACCTCTGGGTTGAAAATGGGCTACACACACATTAGTTACCATTGCAACTCGAGCCTCAGTTTGTCTATTTAAAAATCCAGTACACAAGTTGCTATAGGGAACTAAACCTCATTGAATCTTAAAGAAGTGTATGCCGTTTAACTTGATAAGGCAATACAGTAATTTAGGGTAATAGTTGTAATGAGAAAGACACTCAATGACTTTAGACAATATGGCTTTATTTAGCTGAAATGTAGCCAGGATGAAAGATGCTGACTGACTGAGTACTCAGGCAAGAGCTTAGCTAGGTATCTATCAATAAGGAGGCAACAGTGGGGGCACAACAGATAATAGGGTGGTACTCGGCAAGCGGAGCTCAGGGGCATTAGGTTCCACAGACAAGGGTATAAGTGCATATTCTTTGATCAGATCAGTGGTGGGTATTATAGCATTATACGGAATACGGCAGCCATGGCCAGTGGGTGGTGGGTCACCGGATTTTCATGGGTGTGTACGTGGGTTACATGTCAATTGGTACTGAAGCGATTGGTAATGAGGTCAAATCTTCTTTTTTTTTAGTGATCCCTAAGACATTTCGGTCCCAAGTCATATGAGATCCAAGAAATATGGTAATCAAGTCGATATTTACACTTGTCATCTCGGACACTGGTCATCTCAGACACTGGTCATCTCGGACCCTGGCCAACCCGGAGACGGGCGATTAGGACACAAATCCCATTTACTCTAAATATCGTCAGAGAGAGAGAGAGAAAGAGAGAGAGAGAGAGAGAGAGAGAGAGAGAGAGAGAGAGAGAGAGAGAGAGAGAGAGAGAGAGAGAGAGAGAGAGAGAGAGAGAGAGAGAGAGAGAGAGAGAGAGAGAGAGAGAGAGAGAGAGAGAGAGAGAGAGAGAGAGAGAGAGAGAGAGAGAGAGAGAGAGAGAGAGAGAAGATAAGATACTTTGATCCTATCTAGACACTTTGCAAGTACCAACGACAAGGTTATTGACTATACAAATCGCCACCACGCCAGGACGAACCTGGTGGGCTCGAACGGCTGATCAAATACAGGGACGCTGCACGCGAGCCCACAGCTCTACCGAGCCACCCTGACGGGTAGAGAGAGAGAGAGAGAGAGAGAGAGAGAGAGAGAGAGAGAGAGAGAGAGAGAGAGAGAGAGAGAGACGAAAAAAAAGATATATATATATATATATATATATATAAGAAGAACATAAGAAAATAAGGAAGCTCCAAGAGTACGCGAGACCTACACGAGGTCGTTCCTGTTACTTAACACTACCTACATCCACCTTTCATCTCCATCCATGAAATTATCTAGCTTCCTTTTAAAGCTCCCTAATAACTCCGCACTACCTACCTGTCTACTGAGTCCAATCCAATCATTTTCCACTCTATTTGTGAACTAGTTTTTCCCTATTTCTTTTTTGTATCTATAATTTTCCTGCTTGATCCCTTACCTCTTGTTCTATCATGATTAATAGCCGTAATAACTTCTCCTACATCTCCTTTATTGTATTCGTCAGGGTGGCAAGGTTGGTAGAGACGTGAGCTTGCAATGTGTAGCGTCCCTGCGCATTCGGTCAGCGGTTCGAGTCCGCCTAGTTCGTGCTGACGTGGCGGTGCTTTGTATAGTCAATAACCTTGTAGTTGGTACTTGCAAAGTGTCTAGATAGGATGAAAATCTTATCTTATCTTATCCTTTATTGTATCCTTTTATCCACTTAAAAACTTCTATCAGATCGCCTCTTACTCTACGCCTTTCGAGTGCGTGTAAATTTAATAGCTTTTATTTCCTCTCATAACTAAAGTTACGCATCCCATGTATCATTTTGGTCATCCTTATCTGCACTGATTCAAACAAGGCTATATCCATCTTGTAATACGGAGACCATAACTGAACTGCATCGTCCAGGTGAGGTCTGATTAGAGCCAAATAAAGCTTTATAATAAACTCAGCACTTCTACTTTTAACACTCCTGGTAATGAATCATAACACCCTATTAGCTCTATTTCTAGCCTCAATACATTGTTTCCTAGGACAGTGGTCTGAGCTCACCCTCACTCCCAGATATTTATCACCTTCTGATCTTTTCAGCAATACATTGTGGTGTATGGTGTATCTATTACCAGGATTTTTTCTTCACAGCATTTTTTTTGCTTTCTTTTCTTTCATTAATTATGCTACACTTATCAATATTTAATTCCATCTGCCTCCTGACTACCTGCTCATTTAATTTATCTAAGTCTCCCTGCAATATGTTTACATCAGAGTGTGATCTAATAATACTACCTACCTTAGTATCATCCGCAAACCTGCTGCTTCACTGCTAATCCCATTATCTAAGTCGTTGATGTAAATGAAAAATAGTAATAAACCCAAACAGAACCTTGTGGAACCCCACTTGTTACCTGCACCCATTTAGATTTAGAACTATTAATTTTAACCCTTTGTTGCCTATCACTTAGCCAAGATCTGATCCAACGAAGAACCTTCCCATCTAGTTTATGAGCCTTAATCTTATTTAAAAGTGTCTCGTGTGGTACCTTGTCAAATGCCTTACTAAAGTCAAGGTATACTATATCATAATCCTCATCATTATCTGCTGTCTCAAAAACTTTCCTATAAAAATTCAACAAATTGGGGAGACATGACTTGGTGAATCCATGTTGTGAATCATTTACCAAACTATGCTTTTTTAAATGTTTTCTAATGTTTTTTGCAATAACATATTCCAATCATTTACTTACCACTAACTTTAGACTAACGGGTCGATAATTTGATATTAGTCCTCTATCACCCTTCTTAAATATGGGAACTACATTTCCTTTCCTCCATATTAACAGCACCTCCCCTATATCAACCGATTTCCTAAAATTTGCACCGACGACTCACTAACGACCTATTTGCAATATATTAATACTCTGGGATAAACTTCACCTGGTCCTGGTGACATTAAATTCTTCATTATATCTTAACTATCTTCTACCATTTCCCTAGTTATTACAATATCTTTGGGTTTCTTTCTTTCGAGGAAAGCGTGCATCAGCTGCGTGCAAATCACTGATAGCTCCACTCACCCTAATCCGAACTTGTGCTGCCCAGTCATCATTCCGTTCATCACATTTTGCAAGGATTTCTATCTTAAGGGACATTTTTTTTCTGGCCTGTTAACTTGTTTGCAGAGATATGCTGGTTTCCATCTTGATGGATGCTTGGGGTCCTTCTTAACTTGGCAATCTTCTCCACAAAATATACAGTGCTCAGAGAAATTGAATTTCAGTTGTTCAGAACGTCTTGCTCATTTTCTAGGTGCAGCATCTGCTTCTTCTTCATCTTCCTTTTGGCCTTTCAGGGCCCTTTGAACCTCTTTTGGATGAACGTATTTATGCACACATGAGCTATGGACCTTCAAACTCAGATCCTTGTCATTATCATATTGCAACTGCAGTTTCTGATGGGTTTCATCTTTGTATATTTAACTGCATCTTATGATATTTTCTATCCTCTTAGCTTTAGCATTTATCAAGACTTCTTTCTTTTTCGAATCTGTGCATTTAAACTTCCAAGCAAAATAGCATTCTTCCTCCATACTGGCTTTGCTTCATACACATGTACACTTCAATTGTAAATTGTAAACTGTAGCAATAACTTACAATAGTACCAATCTAACACTTAGAACATTGGTCTCTGTTAAAGGCCGAGGGTTTATCCTTTTACCACCTTTAACAGTATGCACTTTCATGTATGGGATACAACTAGGTTCACACAGTTTATGTACTACTCCTAGCCCGATCGTTCATCCAGTGCCATTTAAGTCACGTGCGATCTGTACATCATCCGAATGAATGTAGCCCCTTCATTCTTGGCTCGGCTCTCCCGCGTTGGCACACCCTGTTAGTGCTTCTGCCAATGGGGGTCCGTGGTACCAGTAACAGCAACCAAGGTTATTATACATCATTTTAAAGGTCTTGGACTAAGGATTTCATAAATGCATGATAACCCTCTGAGAAAGGTAGCTGTTAAGAGTTATGAAGCTTTTAGTTATGAAAAAAGAACTATCATTTCTATACATTTGATGCATAATATGTAATATAGCCGATCGCTCTCCTATTGAATCTCTGAACCTACTTGTTGAATTGTTAGCAATAAAGAAATCAGAAAGCAACCTTTTAGCTACGAAGTAGGTATATTTGTGATAAGAAAGTAAAAATAAATAACAATCTATGAATGTTCCAGTAACGGCAGTATCTAGTATATTATTAATACATTTGCAATGTTACTATAAATAGAATCGATTCATGAATAAGATAAGGATAGGCTACAGTTGTAGATAGCAACAGCCAATCAGAAATTGATGAGCTGAATTCCACACAAGAAGAGGCGGACACAAGGCTGATGCTACATGCACAATTTGCATCAACCTCCAACAGGGCAGTGGTCATCAGCAGTGAAGACACTGATGTGTTTGTTCTTGCACTGCATTATCAGAACAAGATGAGATGTCCGCTGTACCAGAAGTTCACTGACCGAACCAAAGGTACATCGCGCATTGTTCCTACCCACCTGATTGCTGATTCCCTTGGACCATCTGTCACCAACGCCCTTCCAGCAATGCATGCGATGACGGGATGCGATGCCACCAGTGCCTTTGCCGGAAAGGGCAAACTTTCCGGCAAACAAACCTCCCCTCCCGACGGGGAGGCGGTAGCGGAGTGGTTAGCGTCTCCGATTGGCGTTCTCGGTGACCCGAGTTCGATCCCCGAAGAAAACCAAAACCTTTCTGCACCGTCGAGTGGCCTAAGAAAACCCACATGCCCGGCCCATCAACTCTACCTTCGATTGCGAGTGCATCGGAGGACACAGGGAAGCGGCATGAGCCTCATAGGCGTCACTATAAGAATCTTGCCTGCGCCACCACGGGCGAGGACCAACCATCACAGCCCTCAAGTGAACCTCCAGAGTCTACCATCCGAGCCCTGGGTCACCACTGCCTATAGGCGCTATAGGCACATATGTAAAAATTAAAAAAAATTCAAATATAAATAAAAATAAATTAAAAAAAATAAAAATAAAAATGTCAGCATTGGAGATGGTGAAGCGGAGTGCAAGGTACCAACAGCTATTCACCAAGATGGGACAGCAACCAAAACTTGACGAAGATGTCTTCAGTGAGCTTTAGGCCTTCACCTGCGCCTTGTATGGAGACAAGGACAACTGCAGCGATGTGAACTCCTTCAGGTAGGCCCTATATACTACCCTAGGTGACACTGTGGCAATTAGACGATGCGGTAGCATCGTCAAGCCAAGAACAAGAGCGCCAGCGACAAGTTGAGAGATGCTACCAGCTCTAGTCATTAATGCTAAAGCTAATAGGCCTACTTTTCACTAGAAATAAATATACTTTTCATGTATATATTTACATTAATTTCTTGGCGACACCTTTATATATCAATTTTATTATTGGCTGAATTATGTTTTCTTGACTTTCTTTTTGCGACGCAGTCGTTTTTGTTTTGATTAGTATATTTTCAATATATGGTATTGTATTTTACATTGCTTAATGTAAAGTGGCATAACCTGTATAAAATTTGATAACTGCTATCATTACAGGTACAAGTTCTTCTTGGCAAAACGTGGCGAGGCCGAGTCATACCAGCTTCCTCCATGCGCCGACACCCTACGGAAGCATGCCATGCGAGCCAACTATGTCACCTACGTATGTATGGAAGTCAGCACTTGTACAACGCCTACAAATACCTGCTCCACACGGCTATGGCTGGACTGTCAGTGAAACAGATATCAGCATCGACTGGATGGACGTCAAACCAGCCCCTGCGTCCGTCCTTGAACTGCTCTATTGCAAATGTCTCCGCTCCTGCAAACCAACAGACTGTCCATTTATCATGAATAGCATAAAGTGTACAACAATGTGCAAATTGAAAACGTTCACAAATCAGGTTGAAGATGATGACAGTCAAGATGCAGTGATTAATACTGCAGATGATTGAACACTTTCACATATCCAACATGTTCTCTTAGTGCCGCACCCACTTTGATGCATGTATTCTTCTAAAAGTAAACTTTGATAGTTTGTTCATGTATTCCTAGATCATCATATGATGTTATCATGATATAGGCTTACCTTGGGTAACATTTTCAGATCTGTTCCACTCCTATTTACATTGGAAATGCTTTGTACATACTTTATGGGAAATAATAAAAATCGCTGTTTGCCAGTACAATATGTTTATACATTTGGGTGTCTCACAACTAACAGCTACACTGTACAGAAGGTTATCATACATCAAAATGATCCTTGGATCATACGCTTTCAGAAAATGTATAATAACCTTGGTTGCTCAAACTGGTACCAATGAGTCCAAATTTGCTGAATGGCAGAAGGACAATGTCTATTCAGGTACGGTTATCTAACTTACGTAAATGGGGCAAATTAGATAACATTTGGGACACTAAATTACATCTTAGCTGACACTGAACCCCATGCTGGGTTTCACAGCAGTGAAGCCACCAGTGTGCCCTGGTAGTGCAAGGACATTCACTCCTTTATTGTCCAAGCTCGCTTCGCTCGCTTGGACACCTATTTCAGCCGAAATCAGGTGTCATATAGGCTTGTAAAATGTTTCCTCTTCTTCTTCTTCTTGTGACTACTTTTGTGGGGAATGCTACAGGCGCAAAGGAAGAAATTTGGCGCAGGAAGTTATATTTCGTCTCTTAACTCATTGTCCAAGCTAGCGAAGCGAGCTTTTACCATTTATGCTAAAATTCGTAATATATTGTGCCTGGAGACATTACTGCAGCGGCGAAAGTACTGCATTAGTGCAATGAAAATAAAATGTGTTCGTAACCCTCACAACAACAGTGTCTGAGCGTCGCCGCTCACCGATACCACCACCACCAACACCACCACCACCACACCACCACCCCCACACCACCACACCCCCACCACACCACCACCACACCACCACGACACCACCACCATCACCACACCACCACCACCACCACACCAGCACCACACCACACCACCACCACCTCCACCTCTACCACCACCACCACCACCACCTCTACCACCACCACCACCACCACACCACCACCACCACCGTGCACCACCACCACCACCACTACACCACCACACACCACCACCACCCCACACCACACCACACCACCACCACCTCTACCACCACCACCACCACCACCACCACCACACCACCGCACCACCACACCACCGTGCACCACACCACCACACCACCACCACCACCACCACCACCCACACCACCACCACCACCACCACCACCCACACACCACCACCACCACCACCACCACCACACCACACCACCACCACCACCACCACCACCACCACCACCACCACCACCACCACCACCACCACACACCACCACCACCACCACCACCACCACCACCACCACCACCACCACCACACACCACACCACACAACCACCACCACACCACCACCACCACCACACTACCACCCACCACAACCACCACCACCACACCACACCACCACCACCCACCACACCACACCACACCACACCACACCACACCACACCACACCACCACCACCACACCACCACCACCACCTATACCACCACCACCACACCACCACCATCACCACCACACCACCACCACCACCACCACACACCACCACAACCACCACCACCACCACTACACCATCACCATCACCACCACCACCACCACCATTACCACCACCACCACTACCACCACCACAACCACCACCACACCACCATCACCACCACCACCACCACTAGCACACCACCACCACGACCATCACCACCACCACCACCACCATCACCACCACCACACCACCACCACCACCACCACCACCATCACCACCTTCACCACAACCACCACCATCACCACAACCACCACCATCACCACACCACCACCACCACCACCGCCATCACCACACTATTTTTTTTTTTACTTTTTTTTTTTTTACTTTTTTCAAGAACAATTTAGCACTTTTCTTTTCTTTGTAAAAAGTAAAGAAAATCAAAGAAGGGGATGGTGAAGGTTAGGTTGGGTTAGGTCAGGTTGTAATATAAATATTTTAAGGTGAGGGTATTTAAAAAGTTGACTTTAGCCTGTGCGAGTTTGGACACGTTCCACATCTTTAGTGTGGACGTCTATTTCCTAGTGATAAACAATAAATAGAGAAATAAAATGCCACACAACAAACGGATGTGAGGATTACGAGGAAACAAATACGTGAGGATCAATCACCTATACATATCTGATGTGAATGGCATGTTCAGGCATCCCTAGTTTTCAACAGTTTCTATCAAAAACTATAGGGAGAGCGGTGATGATTCGGACGGTTGGATGGTCCGGACATTGCATTTCCTGAAAAATGTATGGGACCTAGCGCCGCGAGATCTGGCGTGAAAATACGAGACTTTGTTTACCAGCAGGACCACGCGGGACAACGAAGCCGCCGGTGTAGCGGTCTGGGAGGCTTGTAGCGCATTTTCGTGACGTTCACCGCCCTGGTTCAGTCCAGTCCGGACCGGGTCAGGGTGGACTGATGGTCGCGAAAATACATCGAGACTGGCCCCGTCCCATTCGTCGTTCCTATTGGCTGGGGGATCGAGTGGGCGGTACTGAACTGTACTGTGGAGGCGGCAGGCGTCCATCTTGTCAATATCCTTTTTGTCGTCCGCCTTTTAACCTGTGCTGAAGACTTTACAACTACCACGCCTGTGATACTTTAGTCTTATGGTCGGCCATCATGGTGTTTCATGTCTTATCAGCAGCACGAGAAGCTCCTGGTCGCCTTCCCCGCTGACTGTAGTGCGCATGCGCCAGTTCTCCCCACACTGGTCCAAGGTGGTCCTGCTATATGGGTCGGACCGGACTGGACTGGGCTGAACCGTTCTAGACTGCCTCGCAAAAACAGTGACCGCCCAGGACTAGCCCAGTCCAGACCGGGCCAGAGCGGTCGCGCGCCAGAGGTACGAAGTTTACTTTTCATTTCATCCCGCCGCGCGGAGAGGCAACAGCTTGCTCCTGGCTCCTGCCTCTCCCCAGCCGACCCCACGGCCGGAGATTTCCGTGGCGGATTAATTCGCTGTAGGATACTCTGGGTGGATTTAACCACTCATCTTCATCATTTATACATTTTTTCTCATCTTCACTGTCTTTCTTAAGCATATCATTTGCGTCTTATTACCCAGTAATGTGAATATATATAAGCACACTCGATGAGAGACGAATCTTCTTGTAAATCAAGGAAGCGTAGCTTTGCTTGTTACGGTTGCATGTATACAGGGCGTGGCGTTCTGTCAGGAGGCCTTGCCTTGCACTCCTCTGTCACCGGGCAGCGCGGTATCTCAACATGTAACGGCAGCATGTTATTTCTCCGTCATGAGGCCGCCTGACACACCTCAGTCACGGGGAAGCGAGACCAGCTGAGGCAGCGGCCTCTCTCAACTGACTGTTGTTCTTCGTCAGGTGGCAGCCTGTCCCTCCACAATATCGGTGTAATGCATCTCACCATGTAGCGACATGATTTTTTCTCCGTCAGGAAGCAGCCTGCCATTCCTCAGTCAAGAGGCAGCTCGGCATATCTCACCATGTAGCGACCTCATTTTGTTCTCATTATTTATACATTATTTATCACCTTCACTGTCTTTTTACGTATATCTTTTGCGTCTCGTTACACAGTAATGTGAATTAATATAAGAGCACTCGATGAGATACTTAATTACTGTACGAATCCTATAGTTGTAAATAAAGGTAGCGTAGCTTTGCTGCGGCCACGGCAATAAGTTTTGTAAATCCTCTCCTCGCTGTGGTCGCCGCTCGGCGTTGGGTTCACATGTCACAGCTGACTGTAATTCAACCCCCTACTGCTTCCACTGCCGTGATGCTCACCCACCGAGTTCTCGACAGTGTGGGACATACAAATTAGAAGAAGACATCCTTTATTTGGCCAACTCCCAATTTATCAGTCTTGGGAGCGCCAGAAGAGAACTTTCTCACAGACAAGCAGGCGGGGGAGGAAGCAGGACCTACGCATCCGCGATGACTGCTGGCTTCTTCAACTACGACTCCTAATCAGCCTGCTGCAGTTCCTCCACCACATTCTCTTAAACCTAATCAATCCATCCAAGTGAATAATAAGTTCTCGCTATTGACCTGCGATTCTGTGGAGTCTGCTGACTCCTCTCATAATGAGCCTCCAACCACCTCTCGTGTAGTGCATGCCGCACACGGGAAATATAACAACAGTGACTCCTCCTCTAAGAGGATCCCAAAACAACATTCACAGGAACTACCACGTGTAGGCCTCGCGGCCTCTTGTAGCTTCCTTATTTTCTTATGTTCTTATGTTCCTACTAAGGAGTCTCAGAAGCGAACTCGCAGTTCCACTGAGTCCTTAGAGTCAGTGGGCGTCCCTCCGGCTAAAATCTCAAATGCTGAGCAGGAGGGGATGGAATTGAGTAAAGATACACCTACTGATAGGTGTGGGAGTACTGACATGACTCCTAATATCAATGCCCCTGTTACCACCACTGAAGCGGCTAGCGACACAGCTCTACATCACGCTGATGGCGAAGGTGTTTCACAACTTATGGACACACAAGTAGTTGATAGCCATGCTAATAAGCAATCTTCCAGACCCTCGTCGGGAGTTATCAGTAAAACTAGAAGTAGTAAATCATCTGACAGTAAATCGGCATCCTTGGTGGGACATACGGTATCTACTACTGCCGCGGGATCTCGTGTGAGAATCCCGATTACACCACCGGATATACACAAACGCCAATCAACATCTGTAACAAAAGTAAGGAAAAGTAGTTTACCATCTTCTACAATACAGAAAAAAGATGCTGGGCTTTCAAATAGCGCAGCGTCTACAAGCCGTAAGGCTTCTACTGCATCATCTTCACGCACGAAATAACATCTTCAATCCTCCAATTCGTGGATTACGTGCAAACTGGGAAGAACTAGTCCTTCTCATCAACGACCCCGCTGTGGGGAGTCACCTTGTCGTGTTGGCGGGGCTTGAAGCGTGGTCGACGGCGCCACCTACTCTGGCGGCCTGCCTGCCATTGTTGGGTTCGGTGGCCGTCGGCCTCGTGGACCAAGCGCTCCCCCTTCGTCACTGGGAGGTGGAGCCTTCCGGTGATGTCGCCTTTATGCTTCCTCCCCCTTTCTCTCCTTTCTTAGGGCGATTCTAGGCCCGGTGAGACCCTTCTCTTCCGTCTCACGCTTCTTCTTCCTTTTAAACTTCACGTTCCGCTCCCCACGTGTTTGCCGTGCGTGGCATCCTGTATATTCCCCACACGCCCCTCTATCTGGGAGTTGAGTGTCAGTCAGTTATCACTCCTAACATATATATTAACTTGCATCACTATTATTATTGAATTACAACTATTATCACACAAGTGTAACAAGTACTACAACTACCATACATTATATTTTCATGTACTTAACATCAAAAGAATCAGTGTATTTTTAGAAACATTATAAACATATAATTATATATCTATGTAAAGTATATATAATTATACGTTTATCTTTTCCTGCTATCTTTCGTCCGTGGGAACCATGTCTAGCTTGCATTCACAACGCTTGATCCAAGTAGGCCAAAGGACTGTTGTATGGAATCAGCATTGTGCAGTGTTAATCCCATTATTCAAGAATCAACAAAGGAGAAAAACAACACTTCCCCCGAGGATAGAAAAGGAACAGAAGCCAGGGAGGGGGGAGAAGACCTCGGACATCGACGCTACAAACACGCTCTGCTCACTCGCCCCATCCGACACTCCCTGGCTGTGCTCAAGACATTCATTGTACTTGGTTGTAATCTCTACGCTCCTTACTGGACTCTAAATAAATGTGTACAAAGCTGGAAGTACCAATTTAACTCATACCAGATAAGTCTCTACAATATACCGACTTATAAATGGTGTACAGCGGTGGTTCAACCGTTACAGAGATATATAAATGGTGCCATACGCGGTGGTAATATAACGACTTATAAATGGTGACATAAGCGGTGGTGACTGATTTTATCAGTCTTATAACACCATAACGCGGTGTTAACGACACCCAACGCATTCTACAAGCAAGTTCTACAAAAAGCCTCTACAAGAGTTTAACTAACTCTGGCCATTCTACAGCTTCTCTACGTTCTACCAAGATTATCAAGATTATACGCCGATCTTCTTCAAACAACCACAGCCAGCCAGTACAACCACAACCACGACCATCAACATGGCAACCTCCGTAACCAACGCAACACAAGCCAGCCAGCGACTACAAGTATTACTTCTACTATCAATAACTACAAGCAACTACAGATGGAGAGAGAGAGGCAGACAACACTTCACGCAACTCAGCAAATTGTTTCGTCACAAGGTCGACCCCACATCAACACTGCCACCCGACACCGCGCTGTTACAGACAGAAACGTCTCGCATCTCTCCACAGTCAAGATATAAACGTTCTACATGCAACTGTCCAGCCCTACAAATCTACAATACTCCATCTCGTCATGGCTCAACGTAGCAGCTTCGATACGCAACACAGATCATCTCGTCATGGACCAGTGCAACACAGTTACCCCTCCCGCTACATAGCAACACAACAGCAGCCCACATCACCGCCTGCCGAACATTCCGCTGACACAGCCCATCACCCTACCGCCCTCACAAAAATGCTGACTTGACACTACCACACAGTGTCACTACCTACCGCCACTACCAGCCGTTCCTCAGCTACGGACTTAAGCGCGTGCATCACCACACAAATGTCTGAGTATTTTATTCATATTTCTTATGTGTATGTATATGTAAATATTTTTTTCTTAGAATTCTTCTTTGACAGAATGTGTATCTCCGGTGACTGTACTACACCCATCATCCTGGGCACTCGCCCACGCTGTGTTTCATCCATCACTCACCTGGACCTCACCTATCATACACCAATACGAGTAGCTACCAGCTAAGTAGTTGCTTTACAGTTTTAGGTGAGCAGGTATATTTAGAGTTAACACAGTGATTTCACATACACGGACGATTTCAACGTTAGAAATATTATAGTGCTATTTTAACATACATTTAAGTTTACATTACAATGGCTACGGTAACTGCATCTGTTCAGATACCGTTAGGACACTTTAGTCATAATTTTCAGCAAACATATAACTATCCTTTTTACACAAGGCGAATTTTTAGACCACGGTATTCCCACACTATTTTTTTTCAACAGTAATGCATATATTACAATTCCTGGAGACATAACTCTTACGAGTGCACATTTACTACTGAATTACCACTTTATGAGTGCACCTTTACTACTGTTTACTACTTTATGAGTTCATAATTACTACTGCACCAGTGCAAACTCCTGAGATTGACATAAATGCATTAACTAGCGTGCCCGAGCGAGCAATGTCAGTCACTGTCACAGTTCAGTGTTACCGATTCCTGAACCTGATTCCTGTAATGTTCTCTGTTTTTTCGTGATTGTTTAGTTTGAGACGTCTTACTACATACACGGTCGCGAATTAATTTTCGAGTAACAAGAGGATTAGATACAGATGATGCTTTACCAAACACTAATTTTTATACACAGGACACACCTGTAGTTAATGATGACACACACACTGCTACCAATGATTACCGTCACAAATTGCGATCACACACGGAAAAACAGTAGTGTCATACCATTCCATACCATTCCATATCATTACATTTTATATCAGTTCACCTGATTAATTTACAATTACCATGTATTCTGAATTTTATTGTGTGTTGTTCTATTTTTAGAAAATGTCTACACAACACACCAAGCCAATGTTATAAACGCTCTTGAAAATACTTTACATTGATGTTTTACGAATATTTTTTTGGTTTAGCTACATATTATTCTGACCAACTATAGAAAAGAATATAATTGCATTTTACCTTGTAACTCTAGCACGATAGAAACACTAATGTATGACAGATAACTCTTCACATTAGAATACTATTATATTAGAGTTAAAGTTGCACCACAGTGCATAGCATTATATAATTATTTACTTACACTCCACAATTCAAGGAATTATTTCGCACGTATTGTTGCATGATCACATTATTTACTTACTCTCCTCAATGAAAGGAATTATTACGCACTTATCATTGCATGACATTATTTACTTACATTCCTCATTTAAAGGAATTCTTACGCACTTAATGTTGAAATACATTAATTACTTGCATGACATTGTTATGTATTAACATACATACTAACTCACTTATTGTTACCATACATTATTTACTTGCATGAAATACTAACACTTATTTGTTGCATAAATTACATATTTTTCCTTGAATTAATTCCTTACGTATTAACTGCATGATAACATAACTGCATGCATAACTTAGTATACATGAATTACATTCACTACAGGAATGATTTACTTACGTTATTCCTGTTGTACCACGATCACTACTTGAATGATAGGATTGTGTACTTACTAACATATTAAACTAGGTACTATATGCATGACAAGCAGTTACTCTATAACTCTTTACACATCTGCATGATGTACGTGACGTACGATCACACATCTCTTTGAACTACATTCTGCTCACATGTATTGCCTATGTACAACTAACTAACCATGTATCATTACTTACTAACAAATTCAAACTCGCAGAGAAGTTACGAATGACTACTTGTCTTAATACAGACCTCAGAAAATATTGATTGACACAGATAACCTTATCTCTCATAACATTGTTCGCCAATGTCGAATAATAATTCAGTCAGTTTCTCTGCCAGTCAGTTTTTACACTCGCTGATGTCAATTTATTTTCCACAATAACTTTGCATTATTTTAATTTATGAATGATGTTTGGCAAACTTAGCTTTGCCTACACACAATGCAACCACATTAATGTGTATCCAGCGATGTTTCTACCTATGTTAATTATCCATTTTGACTATTACATATTAATATATTTACATATTACTAGGTTACTTACACCACAGTTACCCACACTGGTACACCCACACAGATTGTATCAGGCGAGGTCTTGTCAATTTTTCCTTATATGTCTACAGTCCCTTACATTCTTTTACTGACGCAGTACTATTACTAGTAGGTACATATATTGTTATACTATGCACACAGCAGCAGCTCTACAGTCAGACGAGCCTTCGTCATTACTTGACTCATTCAGGGTTTTTATCATTTACTTGAAGATTTAAGTTTACAATTTCTTTACTTGAAATTTTAAGTTTTCAATTTTTCCCTGTAATTTTCACAGCTACCTTAGCTGACAGTTGAGTTTGCTAGCTACAGTCTACGGTACACGTACACTTGCTACACCTTACACTTAACATTTATTAACAGTGATATTTGCACATTATGGATTTACCCACACTAGTACTGACACATATATGTATATAATTTTCTCGGCCATGTAATTTTCTTTGATGTTGAACATTTTGTAATCCATTGTTTTCCATATTTTTCTGTGTATTTAGCTCAGAGTTTACTCACTTTTAGCGATAGGAATTAAGCTTTGGGAAGTTTATAGTTTATATTTTATATATGTATTTAGCCTTTAGTTAGGTGTACCATTTGTTATTCCCTAGCTAATTCTTATGTGACTAATTTGAGGACAAATTATATAGCGGCCCGAGCAATGTCAGTCAGTTATCACTCCTAACATATATATTAACTTGCATCACTATTATTATTGAATTACAACTATTATCACACAAGTGTAACAAGTACTACAACTACCATACATTATATTTTCATGTACTTAACATCAAAAGAATCAGTGTATTTTTAGAAACATTATAAACATATAATTATATATCTATGTAAAGTATATATAATTATACGTTTATCTTTTCCTGCTATCTTTCGTCCGTGGGAACCATGTCTAGCTTGCATTCACAACGCTTGATCCAAGTAGGCCAAAGGACTGTTGTATGGAATCAGCATTGTGCAGTGTTAATCCCATTATTCAAGAATCAACAAAGGAGACAACAACACTTCCACCGAGGATAGAAAAGGAACAGAAGCCAGGGAGGGGGAGAAGACCTCGGACATCGACGCTACAAACACGCTCTGCTCACTCGCCCCATCCGACACTCCCTGGCTGTGCTCAAGACATTCATTGTACTTGGTTGTAATCTCTACGCTCCTTACTGGACTCTAAATAAATGTGTACAAAGCTGGAAGTACCAATTTAACTCATACCAGATAAGTCTCTACAATATACCGACTTATATGAGTCCACCGCGGGGCGGGTTGTAGTTCCCTTCGGTGGGCAACACGCTCCTTTGGTAGGGGGGTTGGGGTAAGACGGGAGGTCCAGTGTGGCCCCGCTGGATCAATCGGCTGGTCATGCGTTGGCTAGGGCCTAGCGGAGGTTGCCTGGTGGGCACCGCATCGGTCCGCGGCTGCCACCACACAAGGCAACGAACGTATACTTCCCGCTACCCCTGGAGGTTGGGTTTTGGGAAGACTTACAACTCACTCCACGCCTGTGATACTTTAGTCTTATGTTCGGCCATCATGGTTTTCATGTCTTACAGCACACGAAAGCTCCTGGTCGCCTTCACGCTGACTGTAGTGGCGCCAATGCGCCAGTTTTTCTCCGCCCACACTGGTCCAAGGTGGTTCCTGCTATATGGGTCGGACCGGACGGGACTGGGCTGAACCGTTCTAAAACTGCCTCGCAAAACTGACCGCCCGGACTAGCCCAGTCCCCAGACCGGCCAGAGCGGTCCGCGCGCCAGAGGTACGAAGTTTACTTTTCATTTCATCCCGCCGCGAGGAGAGGCAACAGCTTGCTCCTGGCTTCCTGCCTCTCCCCGCGCCGACCCCACGGCCGGAGATTTCCGTGGCGGATTAATTCGCCGTAGGATACTCTGGGTGGTTTAACCACTCATCTTCATCATTTATACATTTTTTTCTCATCTTCCTGTCTTTCTTAAGCATTCTTTGCGTCTTATTACCCAGTAATGTGAAATAAATATAAGCACCCACTAACACTCGATGAGAGACGAATCTTCTTGTAAATCAAGAAGCGTAGCTTTGCTTGTTACTGTTCATGTATACAGGGCTGGCGTTCTGTCAGGAGGCCTTGCCTTGCACTCCGACTCCATGTCACCGGCAGCGCGGGTATCTCAACATGTAACGGCAGCATGTTATTTTCTCCGTCATGAGGCCGCCTGACACACCTCAGTCACGGGGAAGCGAGCCAAGCTGAGGCATCGGCTCTCTCACTGACCTGTTTTGTTCTTCGTCAGGTGGCACTGTCCTCCACAATATCGGTGTAATGCATCTCCCATGTAAGCGAACATGGATTTTTTCTCCGTCAGGAAGCAGCCTGCCATTCCTCAGTCAAGAGGCAGCTCGGCATAGCCACCATGTGAGCGACCCTCATTTGTTCTCATTATTTATACATTATTTATCACCTTCACTGTCTTTTTACGTAATATCTTTGTGCTCGTCGTTACCGTAATGTGAATTATAAAGAGCAACTCGATGAATACTTAATTACTGTCGCGAATCCTATAGTTGTTAAATAAAGGTAGCGTGCTTTGCTGCGGCCACGGCAATAAGTGTTTGTAATTCCTCATCCTCGCTGTGGTTGCCGCTTCGGCCGTTTGGGTTCACATGTCACGCTGACTGTAATTCAACACCCTACACTGCTTCCACTGGCCGTGATGCGCACCCACCGAGTTCTCGAAAGTGGTGGGGACATACAATTAGAAGAAGACATCCTTTATTGGCCACTCCCCAACCTTTGTATCAGTCTTGGGAGCGCCAGAGAGAACTTTCTACAGACAGCAGGCGTGGGAGGAAGCATGAACCTACCATCCGCGATACTGCTGGCTTCTTCAACTACGGAACGCCTAATCACCTGCTGCTAAGTTTCCTCCACCCCATTCTCTTAAACCTACTCAATCCATCCCCAGTGAATAATAAGTTCTCGCTATTGACCTGCGATTCTGTGGAGTCTGCTGACTCCTCTCATAAGGACCTCCAACCACCTCTCGTGTAGTGCATGCGCACACGGGAAATATAACAACAGTGACGTTCCTCCTCTAAGAGATCCCAAAACAACATTCACAGGAACTATCCACGTGTAGGCCTCGCGGCCCTCTTGTCTCTCCTTATTTTCTTATGTTCTTATGTTCCTACTAAGGAGTCTCAGAAGCGAACGCGCAGTTCCACTAGTCCTTAGATTCAGTGGGCGTCCCTCACGTCTAAAATCTCAATCTGAGCAGGAGGGGGATGGAATTGAGGTACAGATACACCTACTGATAGGTGTTGGAGTACTGACATGACTCCTAATATCATGCCCTGTTACCACCACTGAAGCGTTAGCGGACACAGCTTTACATCACGCTGATGGCGAAGGTTGTTTCATCACTTATGGACACACAGTAGTTGATAGCCATGCTAATAAGCATCTCCAGACCCTCGGTCGGGAGTTTCAATAAAACTTAAGTAGTAAATCACTGACAGTAAAATCGGCATCCTTGGTGGGACATACGGTAGTCCTACTACTGCCGCGGGATCCTCGTCGTGTGAGAATCCCGATTACACCACCGGATATACACGAACGCACCAATCAACATTGTAACAAAGTAAAGGCAAAAGTAAGTTTACATTTCTACCAATACAGAAAAAAGAATGCTGGGCTTTCAAAATGCGCCGTCCGACAGCCTAAGGCTTTCTCTGCATCATCTTTCACGCCGAATAACATCTTCATCCTCCAATTTCGTGGATTACGTGCAAACTGGGAAGACTCTAGTCCTCTCATCAACGACCCCGCTGTGGGGAGTCACCTTTGTCGGTTTGGCGGGCTTGAAGCGGTGGTCGACGGCGGCCACCTACTCTGGCGGCCTGCTGCCATTGTTGGTTCGGTGGCCGCGCCTCGTGGACCCGAGCGCCCCCCCTTCGTCCACTGGAGGTGGAGCCTTCCGTGAGTCGCCTTTATGCTTCCTCCCCCCTTTCGCTCCTTTCTTAGGCGATTCTTCTAGGCCCGTGAGACCCTTCTCTCCGTCTCCGCTTCTCCTCTTCCTTTTAACTTCACGTTTCCGCTCCCCACGCTGTTTGCCGTGCGTGCATCCTTTATATTCCCACCCGCCCCTCTATCTGGGAGTTGGTGTCAGTCAGTATCACTCCTAACCTATATATTAACTTGCATCACTATTATTATTGAATGACAACTATTATCACACAAGTGTAACAATACTACAACTACCTACTTATATTTTCCGTACTTAACATCAAAGAATCAGTGTATTTTAGAAACATTATAAAACATTCAATTATATATCTATGTAAGTATATATATTATACGTTTAATCTTTTTCCTGCTATACTTGCGTCCGTGGGAACCATGTCGATCTTTCATTCACAACGCTTGATCCGAAGTAGGGGCCAAAGGACTGTTGTATGGATCAGCATTGTGCAGTGTTAATTCTCCATTATTCAAGAATCAACAAAGAGACAACAACACTCACCGAGGATAGAAAGGAAAAGAAGCCAGGGAGGGTGAGAAGACCTCGGACATCACGCTACAAGACACGCTCTGCTCACTCGCCCCATTCCGACACGTCCCTGGTTGCTCAAGACATTCATTGTACTTTGCGTTGTAATCTCTACGGCTCCTTACTGGACCTCCTAATAAATTTGTACAAGCTGAAGTACAATTTTAACTCATACCCATATAGTCCTCTACAATATACGACTTATAAATGGTGTACAGCGGTGGTTCAACACCGTTTACAGAGTATTAAATGGTGCCATACGCGGTGGTAATAATCACACTTATAATGGTGCATAAGCGGTGTGTGACTGCTTTTTATCAGTCTTATACACCATAACGCGTGTTACGACACCCAACGCATTCTACGGCCAAGCAAGTTCAACAAAAAGCCTCTACAAGAGTTTTAACTAACTCTGGCCATTCTACCGCTTCTCTACGTTCTACCAAGATTATCAAGATTATTGAATCGCCGGAGGGTCTCTCCTTCTTCAAACCCACATCCAGCCAGTACAACCACACCCGACCATCAACATGGCCACACCTCCGTAACCACGCAACACAAGCCACAGCGACTAAAGTATTACTTTCTACTATCAATAACTACAAGCAATACAAGATGGAGAGAGAGAGGCAGGACACAAATTACGCAACTCAGCAATTGTTTCGTCACAGGTCGACCACCACATCACACTGCCACCCGACAACCGCGCTGTTACAGACAGATCACGTCCTGCATCTCTCCAGAGTCAAGATATAAACGTTCTACACGGCGACTGTCCAGCCCTACAGATCTACAAACTCCATCTCGTTTCATGGCTCAACGTAGCAGCTTTCGGATACGCAACACAGATCTCTCGTCCATGGACCAGTGCCACACACATTTACCCCCCGCACATGCAAACCACAGCAGCCCACATCCCGCCTGCCGACATTCCGCTACACAGCCATCACCCTAACGCCCTCACAAAAATGCTGACTGACCTACCCACACAGTGTCACTACCGACCGCCACTACCAGCCGTTTCCTCAGCCTTACGACTTAAGCGCGTGCATCACCACACAAATGTCTGGAGTATTTTTAGCATATTTCTTATGTGTATGTATATGTAAATATTTTTTCTTAGAATTCTTCTTTGACAGGAATGTGGATCTCCGGTGACTGTACTACACCCATCATCAACCTGGGCACTCGCCCACGCTGTGTTTCATTCCATCACTCACCTGGAGCCTCACCTATCTACACCAATAACGAGTAGCTACCAGCTAAGTGAGTTTGCTTTAACCAGTTTTAGGTGAGCAGGTATATTTAGAGTTAACACAGTGATTTCACATACACGACGATTTCAACGTTAGAATATTATAGTGCTATTTTAACATACATTTAAGTTTACATTACAATGGCTACGGTAACTAGCATCTTTTCAGATACCGTTAGGACACTTTAGTCAAAATTTTCAGCAAACATATAACTATCCTTTTTACACAAGGCGAATTTTTAGAACCACGGTAATTCCCACACTATTTTTTTTCAACGTAATGCATATATTAAACAATTCCTGAGACATAACTCGGTACGAAGTGCACATTTTACTACTGATTAAACCACTTATGATGCACTTTACTACTGTTTTACTACTTTATGGAGTTCATAATTACTACTGCACCAGTGCAAACTCCTGAGATTGACATAAATGCATTAACTAGCGTGCCCGAGCGAGCATGTCAGTCACTGTCGAAGTTCCTTGTTACCGATCCTTACCCGATTGCCTGTAATGTTCTCTGTTTTTTTCGTGATTGTTTAGTTTGAGACGTCTTAACTACATACACGGTCGCGCATTATGTTTCGAGTACAAGGGATTAGATACAGATGCTGCTTTACCAAACCTAATTTTTTTATACCCAGGACACAACCTGTAGTTAATGATGACACACAAACTGCTACCAATTGATTATACCGTCGACAAATTGCGATCACAACACGGAGAAACATGTAGTGTCATACTTCCATACATTCCCATATCATTACATTTTATTCAGTTCACCTGATAATTACAATTACCGTATTCTGAATTTTTTGTGTGTTGTTCTATTTTTTTAGAAAATGTCTACACAACAACACCAAGCCAATGTTATAAACCTCTTGAAAATACTTTACATTGATGTTTTTAACGAATATTTTTTTGGTTTAGCTCCATATTATTCTGACCAACTATAGAAAAGAATATAATTGCATTTTACCTTGTTAACTCTAGGCACGATAGAAAAACACTAATGTATGACATATAACTCTTCACATTAGAATACTATTATTTAGAGTTAGAGTTGAAAACACCACAAGTGCATAGCATTATATCATTATTTACTTTAACACTCCACAATTCAAGGATTATTTCGCACGGATTGTTGCATGATCACATTATTACTTACTACTCCTCAATGAAAGGAATTATTACGCACTTACTCATTGCATGACATTATTTACTTACTTCCTCATTTAAAGGAATTCTTACTGCCCTTATGTTTGAAATTACATTAATTTATTGCATGACTTGTATGTATTTAGAACATACATACTAACTCGCCTTATTGTTCCCATACATTATTTACTTGCATGAAATACTACACCTATTTGTTGCTAATTCAATATTTTTCCTTGAATGTTATTCCTTCGTATTAACTGCATGATAACATAACTGCATGCATAACTTAGTATACATGAATTACCTTCACTACAGGAATGATTACTTGACGTTTATTCCTGTTGTACCACGATCTCTACTTTAATGAATGAGATTGTGTACTTACTAACATATTACCTAGGGTACTAATATGCATGACAAGCAGTTACTCTAGAACTCTTTTACACATCGGCATGTGTACGTGACGTACGATCACACATCTCTTTGACTACATTCTGCTCACTGTAATTGGCCTAGTACAACTAACTAACATGATCATTACTTACTACAATTCCAAACTCGCAAGAAGTTACGAATGACTACTTGTCTTAATACAGACCCTCAGAAACTATTGATTGCCAGATAACTTATCTCTCATAACATTGTTCGCCATGTCGAATATAATTCATGCTTCTAGTTTCTCTGGCCAGTCAGTTTTTACACAATATCGCTGATGTCAATTTATTTTCCACAATCAACTTGCATTATTTTAATTTTATGAATGTATGTTTGCGAAACTTAGCTTTGCCTACATACACACAATGCAACCACATCATGTGTATCCACGATGTTTCTACCTATGTTAATTATCCTTTTGACTATTACATATTAATATATTTACATATTACAGGTTACTTACACCACAGTTAACCCCACTCGGTACACCCACATCAGATTGTATCAGCGAGGTCCTTAGTCAATTTTTCTTATATGTCTACAGTCCCTTACATTCTTTACTGACGCGGTACTATTACTATAGGTACATATATTGTTAGTACTATGCACACAGCACATCTCTCAGTCAGACGAGCCTTCGTCATGTACTTGACTCATTCAGGGTTTTATCATTTTACTTGGAAGATTTAGTTACAATTTCTATTACTTGAAATTTTTAAGTTTTCAATTTTTCCCTGTAATTTCACAGCTACCTTAGCTGACAGTTGAGTTTGCTACTAAGTCTACGGTACACGTACACTTGCTACACCTTACACTTAAAATTTATTAACATGTTTTGGCACATTATGGGATTTACCCACACTAGTACTGACACATATATGTATATAATTTTTCCCTCGGGGCCATGTATTTTTCCTTGATGTTGAACATTTTGTAATCCATTTTTTTCCATAGTTTTTCTGTGTAATAGCTACCAGAGTTTACTCACTTTTAGCGTAGGAATTAAGCTTTGGGAAGTTTTATAGTTTATATTTTATATATGTATTTAGCCTTTAGTTAGGTGTGACCATTTTGTTTATTCCTAGTAATTCTATGTGGCTAATTTGAGGCAGATTATATAGCGGCCCGAGCAATGTCAGTCATATCACTCCTACCATATATATTTAACTTGCTCACTATTAGTATTGAATTAGCAACTATTATCACACAAGTGTAACAAGTACTACAACTAACTCATACATTATATTTTCATGTACTTAACATCAAAAGATCAGTGTATTTTTATGAACATTATAAACATATAATTATATATCTAATGTAAAAGTAATATATAATTATACGTTTATCTTTCCTGCTATCTTGACAGTCCGTGAACCATGTCTAATGCAATTCCACAACGCTTGATTCCAAGTAGGGCCAGGTACTGTTTGTATAGTGGATCGAGCATTGTGCAGTGTTAAATCCCATTATTCAAGAATCATCCAAGGAGACAACAACACGTTCCACCGAGGATAGAAAAGGAACAGGAAGAAGGGAGGGGGGAGAAGACCTCGGACATCGACGCACAAACTACTCTCTGCCACTCGCCCATCCGACCCTCCCTGGCTGTGCTCAAGACATTCATTGTACTTGGTTGTAATCTCTACGCTCCTTACTGGACCTCTCATAATGTGTACAAAGCTGGAAGTATCCAATTATAACTCATACCAGATAATTCTCTACATATACCGACATTATATTAGTCCACCGCGGGCGGGTTGTAGTTCCCCTTAGGTGGGCAACACGCTTCCTTTGGTAGGGGGGTTTGGGGTAATGACGGGAAGGTCCCAGTGTGGCACCCCCTGGTCAATCGGCTGGTCATTTGTGCGTTGGCTGGGCCTAGGAGGTTGCCTGTGGGCACCGCATCGGTCCCGCGGCTGCCACCACACACTAGATCAGAACCGAAGCGTATACTTCCCCTGCTTACCCTGGCTGTTGGGTGAGGTCCTTCCCCAACAGACAGCTTCCGATTTGTTGGGGACCTCCGTTTTGGGTGGGGGCGTGGGGAAGTGAATAATTTTGTTTATGAGCTCAATCAATTAATTTAACCTCCGGCCTGCCTCTCTCCCTGACGTCCGCTTGTCGCTCGCATCTCCCATGGGATCCTCTCATTTCCACTCTGGCGCCTTTCCGACCCGACGTGGCACGAGCGGGCAGCCGCCCCTTCCTCCTCAGCCTCCTCGGTCCTGGGCGGTCCACCCTTTAAGGGACGCAGGACGGGGATTGGAGACGAGCCTTCGCCTAGGGGCCTTCTACGTTGGACATTTACCTTGCTTCGTGTCCAACGTGTCCCCCAGGCCTTGACTTACAGAGGCGAATACATGATATCTTCAAGGCTTCTGGTGTGGTTCGCCGCATCCGACTTAGTTATATGACAATGGACGAACAAATCGGTGCTACATATAAATGATAAATTTTGCTGCAAGCAATGATGCTTCCTCTGCCTATGAGGAAGCCACAAGAATGGAAATTGGGAGCGAGACAATTACAGAGCCGGACTCATTCGCTGCTGTAACTGTTGGAGACGGCCCTGATGACTACATCCCCAACACTTTTGAGAAACTACAAACATCTACTCCACCTGTCCGCCACACCCTACCCCTACTTGGTACGTGTCTATTATAAGGAAAGTGGTGGCATTTTTCCTTGCGGCCGCGGTTTTGGAGAAAGAAATTGAAATGATCCCGAAGGCCACCTGAAACGTATGGCAGGGGGGTTCTAATCCGAGCCAAGGACCTTACGTCAGTCTCGGATGCTCTTGCCACATGCCCATCACCGAGACGCATTTTGGATACCATCAACCTCATCTCAAATTCAATACCAGCAAAGGTGTAGTCTACAACTACGACCCTCTTTGAGTTTTTCGGGCAGAAATACTAAACATGTGCCCGGAAAGAGTTCAACAGGTCTATAAGGTCAGAGAAGCAAAACATGATCTTATAACTTTCTACGGATCAGTCTCCCGCGATTCCATACAGGATCGGTCCCTCATTCTCTAAGATAAAACTCTTTATCGACCGCCCTATGCAGTGTTTATGAGTGCCTACAGCCTGAGCTTGAGCACGGCAAAAAATTTTTGTAACTCCCCTTCCTTCGCTGTGTGTCGATGCTCGGCGTTGGGTTCCATGCCACAGCTGACTGTAGCGTCAACTCCCTACTGCGTCCACTGCCGTGCTGATCACGCCACGCGAGTTCCCGACAAGTGGGACTTATAAACTTAGATAGAAACATCCTTTATTGGGCCAACTCCATTTATCTAGTCTTGGGAGCGCCAGTAAGAGAACTTTCTACGCAGTACACACAGCCGCGGTAATGGATCATTACCTACGCATCCGCATGGCTGCTGCTTTCTTCACCTAGACTCCTATCAGTGCCTGCTCTGGGGCCCACAGTTCCACGCACCACATCTCTTCTACCTACCTTCCATCGCCAAGTGAAGTTCTCGCTATTGACGCATGAGACTCCTGTGCTAGTCTGCTGACTGCCTTCTATAATAGCCTCCAACCACCTCTCGTGATAGTGCATTGCCGCACAACGGGAAAAAGAACTGACTAATAGTGAATCCTCCTCTAAAGGCTCGCCAACAACGCCATCCTAATAAAGAGTCTCAGAAGCGAACTTCGCAGTTCCAATGGTCCTTAGACTCAGTGGGCTCCTGCGGCTACAAATAATCACTTGCTGAGCAGGGAGGGGAATGGACTTGCGTAAAGATCACCTACTGATAGGTTGTGGGAGTACGGAGTGAATCCTATATCACTGGCCCTATTACCACCCCTTGAACGGCTAGCGACACAGCCAACAACCGCGTGGCGAAGGTGTCTACAGCTTATGGACACAACAAGTAGTTGATAGCCATGCTGATTAGCAATCTTCAGAACCTCGGTTCGGGCTATCAGTAAACCTAGAAGTGGTAAATCTTCTGTCATAAATCTGCTCTTGGTGGACATACGTCTCTACTACTGCCGCGGGTCCTCGTATGAGACCCCGATTTCACCGCCGGATGTACGCAAGCGGCCAACGACATCTGGGAATGTGAATACAGTAAAAGTAGTTTACAGCTTCTACAACACAGATAAAAAGATGCTGGGCTTTCATAGCGCAGCGTCTACCAGCCGTAGGCTTCTGCAGTCAAACGTCACGCACGAAATACTCTTCATCCTCCAATGGAATATTCGTGGATTACGTGGCATTGGAGGAATAAGTTCCTTCTCATCAACGAGTTGGACCCAGCGAATTATCTGTTTACAGAAACAATGATAGGGCAGGGAAAGGTTCCTCTGCCCGACAGGTTTTATACCTGGACCACGCACCACCTCCAGCAGGTGGTTGGCTTTAAATGGTGGTTTGTGGCCTTTACCCTCGTCGGATGTCACCTTAACTGTCATCCGCTACATATCACCCTTGCAGGCTGTAGCAGGTAGGTCGTATCCATCTTGACAAGACCTACACTGTCTGCTCAATATATCTACCCCAAATGAGACAGACCTCCTCCCACTGATCTTGAGGATCTTATCCGCCAACTTCCCCGGTCCATTTTTTTCTCCTTGGAGACATGAATGGGGTGGCATTTTCTGTGGGAGATTCCAACCATAAATCGTCGCGTGATTCTCTCGTAACTCTTATAGATGGGCACAACTAAATATATTAAAACACGGGAGAACCTACAACACATTTCCATTCGCGACGGGGACAGTGACTGCTATTGACCTATCACTCTGCAGTCCCAGGTCCCCTCGCTTCCTCATGGGAGGTGGACTATTCTCTCGGGGAAGTGACCATTATCGACATACTACTTAAAGCAGTGTCCTCGCCCCTTTCCCGATGTCTCCCAAAATGGTGGCCTTCTCGTGGCACACTGGGAGGGTTGTCAAGTCTTGTGTTTTTGAACATCATCTAGATATCTTTCCACAATAATGAGGCCGTAATTACTTTGTGTCTCGAATCCATTTTGCCGCCTCGCTGGGCATTCCCCCGCACATCTGGATCTTTCTCTCGCCGACCTGTTCAGTGGTGGACTCAGGACTGTACGGCCGCGAGGAAGTCACTCCCGCCGTGCTGAACGCAATACTTTCGCGGCCAACTTCGTAGACCTAAAAATTTTTTCAAAGGTCAAGAGCTAGATACCTACGGGTTTATGAAGAGGCTCGTCACTCCTCTTGGAGGTTTTATATAATACGATCTGTGCATCTACCCCGGTGGGTCCCAGGTTTTGTCCAAGAGTGGGAAAAATGACGGGGAAGTTTATCTCCATCCTCCCCTCCAGTTCTATCGATTAATGGAGACCCTGTGGCAGATCCCTTGATGTAGCAGAGGAAGTTTCTTCCCATTTTGTGTCATGGCGCAGACAGACCGTTGGCGTCTCCAAGTGCTCGGGACAGACTGCGACAAAACAGAGAGGCATAGATTTTTCATCCAAGGCGGGAATCTTCACATGTTTCTTTTTACACCTCGTGAGTCTATGTCAAGCCATGAAGGTTTGCCGCTGACACTTCCCAGGCCAAGATGATGTACACATATGCGATGCTCTGTCCATCTAGGAGAGAGGCTCTAGATTTTCTTGTTGAGCATACTATAATAGGATCTGTGATTGACAGGAACCTTCCTAAGGTAGCTGGGGTGTGGCGTGGTGATCCGATCCCTAACCCTGGGAAGAACCACTCAGCTACCGACAAAATTTCCGGCCCATATCCCTAACTTCATGTGGTGTGTAGTTATCGAAAATGGTAAATAGTCGACTTGTTGGTTTTTGGAACGGGAAAACTTTTTCCTCCCGTTCTGCGTGTGGATTCGGAAGCATCACTCTACACGGAAGCGCTTAATTTTTTTTTTTCCTTAGAGTCCTCCTAATGCGTGGCATTCGCCTCTCGACAACACCATGTAATATTTTTTTCGACTTGAAAAGGCTTACGACACGGGCTGTAGACACAGTATATTGCAGATCTCTAGTATGAGTTCGGGCTTAAGAGGTCGTTTGCCTGTGTTCCTCCAGATTTCCTAGCCAACCGTGTTCTTAGAGTTCGAGTTTGGCAACATACTGTCTTCTGAAACACCCGCTTCCAAGGTGGCATCAAGACCCCAAGGTAGCGTCTTGAGTGTAGCTCTGATTCGCTGTGGCCCATCAATGGTATTTGTTGATGTACTCCAAGGGGATTGTTAGTTCATTATACGTGTGATGATTTATCAATCTCTTTTGGCTGCTTCCAGGATGTCGGGGTTGCAGAGAGAAGACTTCAACTTGCTTTGACAAGTTTGTGAATGGACGACGAATCGTGGCTTCCGGTTTTTTCCCCTCCAACGAAGACTGTACGGTTCATTTTGGCGAAACCCGTGGATTCATCCGACCCAGACCTGTAAATCCGTTTACGTAAGAATTACCATGAGGGTGCAAGCGACCCGGTTTTTTAGGACTCATTTTTGACAATACTGACTTGGGTACCTCACCTTCGTGCTCTCAAGACTGACTGTCTCCGAACCATGGATCTACTGAAAGTCTCTCGCACACCAGCTGGGGGGCTGATCGCGCTACACTCCTCTATCTTCACCTTTCACCAGCTCACTTATCCTTTCGTGAAGCTTGAATATGGGATGTTGAAGGGTACTCCTCTGCTGCCAACACCCACTCGACTGCGGAATGCTGATTCGGTACATCATGCTGGTTCCGTCCTGGCAACCGGGCGTTCAGGTCACTCTCCCATCCAAGTCTATTGTGGATGGCTGGTTCCTACCATGGATCTTCAACGCCGTCCCTCCTGTTAGATGTTGGTATCGCCTCCAACGCCTCCCGACCTCAATCGCTTGCTGCTGTGTCTTGTGATTCAGGATCGCAAACTTACCATGGGCCGAAGAGCTTGCCAAGCCCCGTTGTTTCCGATTAAAGCTATTATGGAGACGCTATCCTTCCCTGCTTTCCGGTGCTGCCCGCAAGTAGGCCTACGACAGTCGTCCCATGGCTTCTCCACGAAGTGTCCTTTTGCAAAAGCCTTCCGCTCTCAAAAGGGTCTTTCCCTCCTCAGGCTGACGTTGCCCCAGTTTTAGACCACTTTTTGACACATTCAGAGTTCGGTCCCTGTCTTTTAACTGATGGTGCCAACTCAAACGAAAGGAGTTGGATGTCAGGATTTTGCGTATTCCCATCGTTTTAACAAAGCTTCAGCCTTCCTAAGTGTTTCATCTGTGTTTCACGCTGAAATAGTGCTACTTTTATATCTCTCATGATTATTTTTACCTTCCGGTGTCTCTTTTACAATTTTTTAGTGATTCTTGTGAGTGCTCTTTCAATCACTATGTACTTTTAACTCTCCCATGACCGCCTTGGTTAATGCCATCCTGGAATGGCTTTATCTGCTCAAGAGTCGAGGCCGACGGTCAGCTTTTTGTTGGTACGGCACATGTAGGTGTTGCCGGTAATGAGGAAACTGATGCCGTTGGGTAACAAGCTGCAGCTAGAAGCCAGCTCTATCCACACTTTTTTGCAGTGCCGGCTACGGACCTGCGCTCGGCATCCATAGATTTCAGTTCACAACAGTTGGCAGGAACGTTGGATTACTAATAGGGGCAAATAGACTGTGCCGCACCATCCGCCAAGTATCGAGGACTGGAGCTTACTGACTGCGGTCTCGTCTCCGGAGATGGTAGACTGCCTTGCCGGATTGCGTATTGGGTCACACTCTATATACTCATGGTTCCTCATGGAGGGGGGCCACCCTCCTTATACGTGAATGATTGTTTGGATCCCTCTTAACTGTGGCGGCACTTGCTGTCGGTGGTCCAGTCTTGGGGACCTACGTGTGGCAATTTTTGTCCGCTGTGTCGCGGGTCGACGGTGCTTACGGCGTCCCCCCCCCCCCACCTCTCCCATGGCATTGGTAGAGGGTGTTTCTCTCCGGACACGAAGTCCTAACTTTTTGAGAGGGCTTGGCCTTCTCAACAAGTATGAATGTTTTTAATATTAACGTATGTATATGTTTTTATGTACTCTTATTCTTTTATGTATTTCGTTATTTCATATTTTTTCAGGTCATGATCTTGTGAAAGTTTGGTTTTTTAGTTTTACTTTTACATGTATCTTCTGTAGGGCGAGGCGTCAATAACCTACGCAGTTGCGGGAGTGCGCCTCAAAAACTTAATATCATCTATCTATCTCCTTCACCCCTCATAACCTCATGTTTTGTTCAACCCCGTAATACGGTCCCCTCCACCCCATTAAACTTTCTTTCACCCCTCATACCCCTCAATGCTTTGTTTCACACCCTTTAATACCTGAAAGGATGAAGGAGGTATTTGAAGGGTGTTAAAGCCGATGTACACACGACACTTTTTCCGGCAGCTTTTGTAGCAAAAGCGTATCAGGCATCATTTGACGCCTGATACCGGCATCTTTTGGTAGCCAACCGGATGTCGCGCTGTTCGTTCTTTTGCTACCGTACCGGCATCCTTGGTTTACATTTGTTGAGCCTGTTGGTGCCAGATTGCAGACATTTCCCTGTTTGAGGAAGGTTTGGGCTTCGAAAGGGGAAAATAAAGCAAAAGAGGAAAAAATACCATTTTGTTTATCTTATTATATATATATAATATATAATATATATTATATATATATATATATCTATATTTATATATATATATATAATATTGTTATATATATATATATAGGCCTATATATATATATATATATATATATATATATATTATATATATATATAATATTATATAAAGATATATATATTATATATATATATATATTTATATATATATATATAATATAATATATATATTCTATAATAATATATATATATATATATATATATATATAATATATATTACATTTTTTTTTACGTATGATTTAAGATTTAGTTACGTAGTTTTGATTGTTGATGCAAAATTGCTGACGGAAAAATGTTGATAAAAACTTAAACTTGAATATGCATTTAATTAGGCTTTTGCGTGGGTGTTTTACTATAGAACCGGAATAATATGATATGTGTGTTATTTTTACTTGATTTAGGAATTCAAGCAAGGTTTATCTATGGTTATCTCAAGGGAAATGTGAAGAGGGAAGGACATTTTATAGATGCCAGTAGAAGCAGAGTAGCTAAGATAGAAGAATAAGATCTTAGCTACTCTGGTAGGAAGATGCTCGTAGCCGAAACGCCGTGTGACAAGTCGCGCACCTTTTGCCACCAGTACGGGCATCTTTTGGTAGCAAAATACCAAAAGATGCCGGAAAATATTGCTCGTGTGACATGGCCTTAAGGCAGGGGTCGGCAACCTTTTCAGTGCGAGGGCCAGAGAAAGCTTCTAGGAGTAGACTGCGGGCCGGAGTGCCAAAGAGAACCCAAAAGTGACAGTGTACAAAAATGTTATAGAAAAGCAGGCAAACCAGTGACTAGATTACAAGAAATTTATTGAAAAACATGCAAATCATTGACTGCAGAAAACAGTTTGTAACAATATACAAAAAAATATAGAAAAGCAGGCAAACCAGTGACTAGATTACAAGAAATTTATTGAAATACAAGAGCAGAATGTCATTGAGGTGGCGGTCACTTAGCTGGGAGCGAATGCGAGACTTTGTATATTTCATTTTTGAAAAGAGTTGTTCACAACAGTAAGTGCTGCCAAACATGACAACGATGCGTTTTACATGCTCAATGTAATTTGGAAATTTGTTAGAAGGGAGGACGAGATCACGGAAGAAGGAAGGGCAGTGGAGAAGTGGTACGGTACCTTCAGTTCGTCATTACACTGAAGCTCCACCAACTCCATCTGCAGGGGGGCAGGGGCTTCGTCCACAGGGAAGTCAAAGGGGGAGGTGAACAGCTTGAAGCCCGGAGCCACTGGACTGACTGACACCTGTGAAACGGGAGGCAAATTCCTCCCGCAAAGAGGTGACAACACCAACACAGGTTCAGGTCCACGTCATCAGGTGCACAAGCCGCAATACGAGGAAAATGCATAAACTGACCAGCAGCCAGTTGAGCCTCCCACAAGCGCAGCTTTACCTCGAAGGCGGTGATGTGCGAATACATGTCTGTGACTACTAGAATGTTTTTGCCTTGCAGCTTCACATTGAGGTCATTTAGGTGCGTATATATCTGTGATCAGGGCCAGAAAAATTATCAGCACCGGGGAGGTTCTTTTGACGGAGGAGGGTGGCGATCTCCTGCTGCAGGTCGCACACGCGGGACAGCATGGCTCCATGACTCAACCAGCGGACCTCACAGAAGTAAAGCAGGTCACCATAGTGTGGCGTTGACTTCGTCCGTTAGTGCCTGGAACTGGCGGTGGTTAAGGTTTGCGGGAGAGGATGGATTTTGACAACCTTCACGGCTAGACATGACATAAAGTAAGGTTGTGCAAGACTTGGCACAGGGACCTCTTGGTGGATGATGGCGTGCACCCTGTGAATGGGCTGGGTGTGTCCGGCGGCTCACAGTGACCGCACAGCAGTGAGGCGGCACCTTCTTCTTTCCAGCCCAGGGGCTGGGGCACCGTCGGTCGTCACGCACACAGGACGGGACAGGTCGAGGGAGTGTGCTCACACCTGAAGAAGGGCGTCGAAGATGTTTTGGGGCCATTGTGGTCCGGCAATGGAACAAGCTTGGAGAAACTCCTCATAACCTGAAGGGCCAGTGACTCCACGAATAAAAACCCTAGCTGGGCTTTTCCCTTCATGTTTTCCCCTCTCATCAAGAGGAAGAAAAGGGCATCGAAATTTGAGCAACGGTCTTAAAGCGAGTCGTTTCCGGGCTGTCTGACATCTAAATGCGACGAAACAGTGCGGGGTGAAAGGCCCACTTTAAAGGCAGAACGCTTTCAGGACGAGGGAATCTATCAAAACCTGATGCCTCCTTGAAAAAGTCCCCGTCTGTAATGGCTTCTCCGGCGAGCAGGAGGGGGGGAAACCTCATAGCTGGGGCGCGTCACTTTGTCAGCCTCAGTAGTCTGCTTACGGAAGAGTGAAGTGCTTTTTTGCAGGTTGCCTGACAGCTTGACAATGGCCTCCTTCCTCTCGCAGCAGACATCGATGCAAAGTTCGTGTTTGGTGCCGTGTCTCCCAGTGGCGGCGCATATTAACTCTTTGAGGACAGCCACAGTCTTCAAGCAAAATTGGGCACGGGCCGTCCAAAGCGTTCAGTGAAAAAGTACTTCTCCACTCAGGGTTGAAGTCCCGAAAACTCGAGGTCCACTTCCTCTTCTTAAAAATTGCAGACATGATGATTGGCTAAAAAGAAGAAAAAGAAAGAATAAGCACAAAGTGCGAAATAATGATCCACATGTTAGACACGAATACATGCAAGACTTTTACATTGTAAATAAATGCATACAATAAATTTAAAATTACGATACAGACGTCCACACAGTATTTGTGACAAACATCGTGTTTAAAGCCCCTGCGTTTGGCGTGGACATGCGTGTGTTTGAATGGGCGTGTTTGAGTGGCGCGCCCTGTGTTTGAGTAAGGCTCAGTAAGCCATTGTCTGATTTGGGCGGGCGGGGGCGGGACAGGACTACCAATACGAGTAACTAGTGAGCGTGAATGTGGTTGTGAGCTTGGAGGCTGGGTGAAGTGGGGGAATGAAAGAGAGAGAGAGAGGGGAAAAAGGGGAGGGAAAAGAGAGAGAGAGAAAAGAGAAGAGAGGGGAGAGAGAGAGAGAGAGGGGAGGAGAGGGAGAGAGAGAGAGAGAGAGAGAGAGAGGAGGAGAGAGAGAAGCAGCAGCAAGAAATGCACTTTATATTATCCGCATTCCCTAATGATAAAGTACATTTCAGACTAAGAAAGTTTGATGCATACCTCTTCTCAGTACGAACTCCTACGGAGACTGGCCGCTGCGTGACCGTTGGTGGTGAGGGAAGACTGCTCATGGGACGTCAATTGTGTAATGCAGAGTTGCCAAATGCCACGATAGTGGCCAGTCCCACGTCGGCGCCTCACGACATGATCGTGATCGTGTGTTGCCTGGCGATTTTCCGTGGTGCTTCTGTGGTAAGGATCTCAGTCCATGCAAATTTGCCCCCCGCTACCCGCCGCCCAAACACGTCGAGAGGTGCCGACTTACTCATTTTTGTTTTGGGTAGGGTGTTGCGGGCCCGGGTTGTTATATAAATATCAAGCAGGATGAGTTCGGACTCCCGCGGGCCGGATATGGCCCGCGGGCCAGAGGTTGCCGACCCCTGGTGTAAGGGAAATTATGAAGGGTAAACAAAACAAAAATTACCCAGCGATCACGTTAGCTCCACCCCTTTGTGTGACGTCGGGGGGGGAGGGGGGAGGTATTAAAGGGGTGAAAGAAAGTAAAGAGGTTATGAGGGTGAAAGAAAGTTTAAGGTGATGAGAGGGGAGGTATTGTACGGATGAAACAAAGCATGAGTTATGAGGTGTGAAAGAAAGTTTAAGGGGGTGAGAGGGGACGTATTAAAGGGGTGAAACAAAGCATGAGGTTATAGGGTGAAAGGGGAGGTATTGAAGCCTTGAAGGGGTGAAGGGACTCGGGAGGTATTTGAAGGGTGTCAGCCTGTAAGGGAAATTCACGGCGATCACGTTAGCTCCACCCTTTATGTTACGTCACGAGTTGTGACAGCCGTGATTGGCTGTTGACAAGACCTTTCCACGATGACGCCCACAAGCCACGCCCCCCCGACTCCGTGGAAGGCAAAAAAACCCGGGCCCGCGCCTTTCCTTCACCGACTATACGCCACAGCATATTTTTCATTTTTTAGCATGCCCACAGCTGCGTAGCTGTTGGCTGCACCAACGGCCCAACGAAAAAGGCTTGACGTGACCTTTCACAGGTTTTCCTGTTGCTTCGCCAGACGCCAGAAGTGGCTACAGCTCTCAAGAGGGAAGGTTTTTCGCTGGTTGGCCATTAAAGGATCCAATCAACATTTTCTCACAGGTAATGACCATGTATCACTATATATGTATTTATGAGTTGAGAAGTAGAATGTTTTCTTGATGTAGTCATTGAGAAATGCAATATGCTTTCTGGATGTCTCCAGTGGAAGTGTTTTGTTGTTGAAATTCGTCAGGCTGCCTGGCCAAATCGCCCCAAGATTCTGACGAAGGCCATGGCCTGGACCGATTTTTCCCACAGGGTCTTCATGGTTTGTATGTTGTTGTTGGCGTGTGTGTTTATTGTTGCAGTGCAGTCTTTTCCCTAAGTGTTTGATAATGTGAGGTGCTGTGTTGCATCCAGGACAGACATGAGCATGGACCCATCCAGTCTTTTCTGATAGTTAAGGAGGGCTGGGGGGGGGCGGGGGTGTGGATGTCGGGGGGGTCATGCAAACAACGGGGGTTTTTTTAGAGTGAAGTTTAAAGCGCAGGATGGTAAAATGTTGTGGGGAACCGTGGAAGTAGAATTTCTGAGAAGTCATTATTTTGATAAAGTTTTAATATTCGTGCCTCCTTCAGGGTACAAATGGTCCAAAAAATTTAGATGCAGTGGTAGAAACTATGACTCTGGGGAATTTTAAACCTCTAGACAACTAAAGACAAGTATACAGTATGTGTCTTAGGGGGACGGTATGACTGTTACTTTCTTAGTATGGTTATTTTACGGATAAGGGGTTTCACCCCATTTGATACGGTTTGACTAATTGTAAGGGGGTGTTTCCCGGTTTGATCCCCTTTTGACGGGCTGGTAATTGCTTCCGTTGCCAGAGGTACACTCAAATAAAGTGGTATGTTGGGCAAAGATACTCTATACTGGCTTGCACTCGTGCCCCGCCCCAACCCCCCCATAACCAGTGGGGGCCAGTTTTGCGTTTCCCTGCCTTTTGAACCTCCCCCCTTTTTCCCTTCCAAAGGTTTATCAAACATGATTCCGTTATCTTCGTAACTTTTTGTTCTATAATTTATCAAAAAAAAACAGTAAAATCACTAAAAAAATGCCATTATGAGGAGTGAAGAAATATGCATGACCTAAATAATCCTTAAATCTTCCCCTTTTAATTTTTTGGCGAAAAAACTTTTAGATGCGGGATAGAAGAAGGGGATTTTCTTTAGCTTTCCATTGATAATTTGTTACTGATAATGATTACCCCATCCCAAAAATCGTTACAAAAAAAAATAACATCATCAATCGTATCGGCAAGTAAAAAAGTGTTCCATGAATACAGAAACCCTTGGCATATCGTATAAATGTACATGTTATCTTCGGAATGTTTGTTCTATATATTATAAAATAAAAACTGAAAAAATACCTAAAAATTCCTTATAAATTTAAAGAGATATGCATGATTTAAGCATTTAACCCTCATCGCAATTTGAATTTTCGTGAAGACTTTTTAACAACATATAAATAAAAGCAAATTTTTAATTAGCTTTCCATTGTATATTTCATTTTCTGAAAAATAAATTTAAACCATCAAAAATTAGCGTTAACAAAATAAATAACAATCCTGGGGAAATTGCCCCGATAGATGAATTATTTTTTAGTTAACGCTAATTATGGGCTTGTTCTTTTATCAAAAACGAAATTAGCAATGGAAAGCTAATAAAAATCCGTTCTTTTATCGTAGCATCTAAAATTTTTCTCACAAAATATTAAATGGCGTGAGCTAAAGTAAATTTTAAAGTTTGCTATTTCTTAACTCTCTAAAATGGCATTTTTTTATTCTTTTGCTGTTTTTATTTGATAATTTATGAAAAAACATTTACGAAGAAACGGTATTCAATAACTGAAAAACCCATAAAAAGGGAAAAGGGAGTGGTTTTCAAAAGGAGGAATCGCAAAACTGGCTCCATGGAAATACCCCCAAAAGAGTAGAAAGTCCATATAGAGTAGTCTTTGGTAGGGGCTAAAACGTGGTCAGGGGTTCTTACGTAATTTAAAAAGTTTCTTTAGTCCCCAAGGATTCGGTAGGACAATTCTACAACGATTAAGAAAATTATATATAAATATAATATATTGAACTGTGAAGGTTTATACATTAAAAATGTCCGCAGTTCTTTAAAGTAACGGCCAATAAAACTAATGTTAATGACAGACCCGGGAAATTTAATGACGTGACAAGGTCTACACCCCCCCCAGGTGGGGGGTACACACAGACACAGGGAGGTGTCGTATGGGAGCAAAAGGTAACCGTCCCTGGTGATCTCTGTGTTCTGTCTGTCCCCTCTCCGGCCAGTTGCAATATAAGGAAGGAGGCCGGGAACCTGTTTTTTCCGGGGGCCCAGTGAGCGAGGTGTTTACTCTTGGTTCCCAAGACCGGGGTTCCACCATCATGATGGGATGGCGGGCTGCTTGGGTCAGCTGTGTTGCTATGAGGGGAGGGGAAGAGGGTTGCCTTTTTTCCCGTTTGTGCTTTGTTTGCGGTTTTTAATTTTTCTGTGAAAGTGAAATCTTGGTCGGACGGAGAAAATGTGTATTTTTATACAGGAGCTTAGCTAAAAAGGGGGAAATAAATATGAAGCTGTTTTTTCAGGAGCTCCAAAATATTGTTAAAATCCCCCTTATCCCAAAGTTCGCAAATTAAAACCTCGGGGTTTTTTCATAATTCAAAATGGCCGCCATCACAATTAACGATAAAATAAAAAAAGTACTATGATCATCCATCCGATTGTATAAAAAATTTTTTGTGTGTACACTTTTTTGGGGCTGAATCAATGGCCCCCCAAAAAAAAATATTTTGAGTTGAAATAATTAGCTAAATTCAAAAAAGGTGAAAAAAAAAAATAAAAAAAAAATAAAAATATTTTAATAATACCCAAACTTTTACTTACGTTACATTTATAATAGCCAAACTATGTTATATTGTCAAAACACCCAAATTTAAACCCAAAATAACCCAAACCATAGTTGAAGGAAGCCTAATCATGGGATCCCCTTTGCCTTGCCATCAAGAAAATGCGAATTTTTACAATTTTACCCATCAACCAGTGCACATTATGGTACACTCCCTCCTGCCTTGTAACAACACATGACTTTCCCACCCTACCTTGCAGCCGCAAGATACCTTTCGTACCTTCTCGGGGGCAACAGGCCTATCGGTATAGAAGGAACAAGTATCCCCCCCTCTTACTCCCACCCCCACCATTTGGGGTAGCTCTTTCCCTGCCATTGCTGAAAGCATGGGTTTTTTCATAGCTAGGAACTTGGCAGTGCTGAAATTGGAGGATTTATTCGAACTTGAAACCCGATGAGGATAAGGCGCTTACGTGTAGATCGGGAAATACATAACATAGGATGCTTGTCAGTAAATTGAGGGCGCCCATACGCTTTAGTGAAACAAATTCCCACGTGCTATCCATCAGACTGCTGTCAGACTGAGGAAAAAAACTCAAAAAGTCCCCAAAATTTCATCACTTCGAAAAAGCTGAAAAAAGGGGCCCTTTTTTTTTTTTCCTTGATTGTAATGGAAAGCACAGTATCACACCAGTGATTCAGTAAAACATCGGGGTTGTTTTTGGGTAGAAAAGCTTCCGGATTTTACGATACTGCACATGCAAAGGGTTTCCGTCCAAGGCATTGAAGATTCATGTTTGGGGTGGTTTTTTTCGACCATCATACCACAAGCATATCAGTTCCCCCGACAAAGACAGGCAATTTTTAGTTTTTGGGGGACCTTATGGCAGTTAATGTAATCCCTGGCACTTTATTCAATCAAACCACTCACATCTGCAACACCTGTTGACAATTTCCCACGCCTATATTTTTCCTTTAAAATTTTTTGGTTTAAACTCATTACCCAAGAAAGCCTTTTTTGATGTTGTGGGTTTTTATTTCCAACTCAAAGACATGTCAGGGAAGTGTTCTGTTTGGGTCTTCGCTCGTTTTCCCCATTTTATTTAGGAAACACTGCCATATCCGTCAAACACACATACCCTGGCCATAGTGAACAAGAAAATGGGATAATACGGTCACACACCTGGTTTATGTGGGGTCGCGGCCATGGGAAACTTTGAAAAAGATTCCTCCTCAAACAAACTTTTCTTACTGGAAGTTCTAAGGCATTCACTTTTGACTTGAGAACCTAGCAAGGACACTCTTTGTGTTCTTTCCCCTGAACCTTTATCGAATAGGGAGGGTGGCGTTTTGGGGAAATCGGAAAAAGGGTATTCCTCCATCTCAGAACTCCCCCGGGTCACACATTGACCCTCATGCAATATGTTTAATTCACCTCCATCAACACCCCGCAAGTGACCCGTTTTTTTTTCACCATGATGTGGGCACACGGTCTTTTGTTTTAATTTTACGTCAGCATAGGTTTTCCCCGTCATTAAGAACACCCTTTCACCCCCTATCAAATGGATCGCATTTACACCTTTCCAGCAACAACACCGCTTGCTAACAGACCAAGCATCATGGGCTCCATATGAAAAAGGAGAGTGACTTTTAGCCGTTGAGGAAGGCTCTAGTCTTTTCATTTGGGTGTACTGTAGCCGCAGATTTACGTGGGTCAGATGTGTGACTGTGGACTGCAGTGAAACATTCCGGGCTCGCATATTTGGGGGTGCACTGGGCATAGCAGCCCCATTTATTGGGGTGTGCTTCTGTAAAATTCCTCGACCACGACCATTTTTTATTATAATAACATTAATTATAAATTTTTGCTAATTATCACTCACTATTATTTTAATATAAGAATTAACTTTATGCAAATTTTTTTAATCAAAAAGAACATGGCATGGTCCATGTAAAGTTTTCCCGTTTGCCGTTTTGGGATTTTTTAACCTTTTCGCAAAATTGTTATAGCGGGCCATCTTCAATTTGTAAGCCACCAGGTTTAATTTGCAGAACTTTTCCATGGCCCCCGCTTATGGTTTTCTGGAGCTCCCCGGAAAAAAAAGCCTTTCTACTATTTTTTTTAGGTTTTTGTTAAATTTTTACTAATGCTCCTGTACTACTTTGTCGGTACCCAAAATACCGAAATGAATGTGCGTGTGTGTGTATGTGTGTGTGTATGTGAGTGTGTGTGTGCGTTTGTGTGTGTGTGTGTGTATGTGAGTGTGAGAGATAAAAAATGAGAGAGAGAGAGAGAGAGAGAGAGAGAGAGAGAGAGAGAGAGAGAGAGAGAGAGAGAGAGAGAGAGAAGAGAGAGAGAGAAGAGAGGAGAGAGAGAGAGAGAGAGAGAGAGATTATATTTTTCTCTGTCGTTATACCTTGTTATTATGCGTTTACTGTTTTTCATAATCTATAATAATATAAGCGAAAGTGTGTGTGTCTGTCTGTCTGTCTGTCTGTCTGTCTGTCTGTCTGTCTGTCCGCGATAGGTGCCGCCCCCAGTGCCCCAATCCCCTCATATGGCACAGTTTTGGAACCAGCTCGACCAGGGGAAGGTTTTAAGCCCACTTATGAGATGATCCGATCACTTTTTTTTTTTTTTTTTTTAGCAGCCTATTAGCGAGAATTGTGAAAAAAAAGTGGGTTGCGAGAATTGAGGAAACCTTGATATAGGGTGATGGGTAATGGGTGAGTGAATGGGTGAGATGATGGGTAATGGGTGTGGGGTGATGGGTGAGTGAATGGGTGGGGTGTGATGGGTGATGGGTGAGGGAATAGATGGGGGGTGATGGGAAATGGGTGAGTGAATGGGTGTGTGGTGATGGGTAATGGGTGAGTGAATGGGGGGGGGTGATGGGTAATGGGTGAGTGAATGGGTGTGTGGTGATGGGTAATGGGTGGGGGATGATGGGTAATGGGTGAGTGAATGGGTGGGGGGTGATGGGTAATGGGTGAGTGAATGGGTTGCGGGTGATGTGAATGGGTTGGCGTTAATACATACAATCATGATTTCAGGAAAGCTAGAAGGGCTATCTGGAGCGTCTGTGTTTGGTGGGCCGAACCTTGATGTAGGGTGATGGGTAATGGGTGAGTGAATGGGTGGGGGTGATGGGTAATGGGTGTGGGGTGATGGGTGAGTGAATGGGTGGGGGGTGATGGTGATGGGTGAGGGAATAGATGGGGGGTGATGGGAAATGGGTGAGTGAATGGGTGTGTGGTGATGGGTGAGTGAATGGGTGGGGGGTGATGGGTAATGGGTGAGTGAATGGGTGTGTGGTGATGGGTAATGGGTGAGTGAATGGGTGGGGGGTGATGGGTAATGGGTGAGTGAATGGGTGGGGGTGATGGGTAATGGGTGAGTGAATGGGTTGCGGGTGATGTGAATGGGTTGGCGTTAATACATACAATCATGATTTCAGGAAAGCTAGAAGGGGCTATCTGGAGCGTCTGTGTTTGGTGGGACGACGGCCCACCAATCGCCCTCCGCAGGAGCTAGCAAACAAAAGATCCGCCTGGAGGGGCGTCTTTGCGGCTAGTGTGTATAATAAAATGCTTGTTTCATGAGAGGTAGGAGCGAACGGTTATAGATTCTTAAAACGTCATGCAAAAAAAGAATAGCGCACGTCAATTCTAGCGGATGTATGGGGGTCGCCGAATCACTCGGGTGCCAAATTTCCACAATCAAGTTCGATTTAGTTTTGTTTGTGGAAATAGCGTAATACAAAAATAAGGTTACATGAACTCACCGATATGATACCGGCTGCCACTCTAATTGTGTTGCCCTACTGAGGCTAAGGTGCGAGAATAATCACACCGCACTTGATAGCAATATCTTCACACTACTATGACTGATCTGACAGCGACTCTACAGCTTTGATACCGCCCATGTACCGCTTGCCAGCCAGCGTAGAGCACCCCCTATCTCCTCCCCAGCTCTCGTTCTTCCTGTATCCCCCAGACTCTAGTGTCCCCCTGTACCTTCCCCCGCCTCAATCCCCCAGCAATGTCCCACCCAGCGCCTGTTTTCCCCCCTGTACTCCCGGCGGGGGGGTGGTCCTCAGTACCCCCCTGTACGCGTTCCCATCGTCTGTTTCCCACAGCCTTGGTCCCCCGTAGGCCTACTCCCTAGCTATGTCTCCCCCTACCTTCCGTTATAGTAAACATACAACCTCACTGAAGCTTTTTCTATGCACTGCGCTTCACGAAACTACTCTCACAGTACTCTCATTTCATCTCTCCTCATTGCGATCTTCTCCACATTAGTTCATATCATAATATCAGCAGTATATTGCTAGAGGCGTTTAAGTCTCTCAGATCTATTTCGGATTCCATACACGCCGAGCAAGATAGATTATGTTCGGCACTACTTATTACCTGACAGCCATGTCCCCATGTCCCCCCAGTGTTTCAGGTCCCCACATACTCCCCTTTGAATCCACTTACGCGGACCTTCATCTCAAGAGGCGACGCCAACCTACTATTGAGGTCACCTACGATACGCGACACCTCAGATCAGTCGTGTCGTGTCGCGTTCGTGTCCTCGAGGTTTAGTTATCACATATCGTAACCGCGTTGTGGGGCATATTTGGTTATATATATGCTTTTATTTTTCCGGGTTTTCATAACATAGATAAATGTTATAAATATAAGAAGTATAGATGTCAGATAATCAGAGGGAACTGAGAAGCTGTGACAAAGTGTGCTGGCGTTTATAAAGGTACTGTTGTTGCGAGTTCTCGAGATTCCATAACAGATAAATGGTAACAACATGAGAGTAATTATAAAGGATACATAAGCAAAGGGACGGAAACTGTTCAGGAAGAAAGGCGATTGAAATGAACAAAAGGGTAGTGCCGTGACGGGCACGGGGTGGACATGACAAAGGACAGATTGAACCCAACAAAGCACCCGTTTTATCAAACCTACGCACACCCTCACATCACTCAACTAGAATGCTCCTCACTTTTTAGATTCCTCTCATACTTCTTTTCGGCCTCAATCTGAATCTGATATCATCCTCACTTGATTTTTATATCCTTCATTGCTTACTTTTCTTCCTTAATCTGTCGCTAATATCAGCAACACACCTTCGTAGCGTATGATGATGCGAAGACCTTCTAAAGCAACCCTCAAAGCCAGACGGTGTCCTAATCTCGTGTAGACGGTATGCTCACGTAAACAAGCGTTGCAAGCAGCCTCTCAAATAATTCACCCGACGTGTACTTCATAAGTGTTGTAAGTGAGTAGTAAGTAAGATATATGCGTGATTTTAAAGGCTATTAAATCTTAACCTCACCAGTGCTTCACGTTCAGCGTATCTAAAACATCACCACCCAACGCAGGTGTCGAGTGATCTAAATATCAGTAAATCTCAGTGTCTTTAATTATCTCGCGTTCTCCATGGCAAGCCCTAGCGTTGCGTGTGCTCCACGGTAACGTGTGCGTGTGCGTGTGTCATCTCTGCAGCCTAGTCTTGCCTGGTGTGTTTGTGCTTGATTCTCTCTTTCCTGCGAGCCGTGGCGGTAACATGAGGAGGCAAGAATGTGAACCCTCGTGATGGTTGTGACGTCCCTGTGGCAGGTAAGGTAGTAACTATTATTTTATTGCCTTTTTTTTTTGGATTAAGGTTCATTTGACTTACTAGTGTTACTCTTATTTCGGTTTACATTCACCCCACTTTAATAACACTATTTACTCATTTGATTCATATACCTTCATCCAACTAAATTTTGTTCTGTTTATTTAATTATGATTTATCCTTCCTGCTATTGTTTATCTGGACGTACGGTTCCATTTGATATTCATGTACATTCCACTAGACTTCTATGTAAATTTATAGACTTGGAGTTAATTTGATTTGAGGGTTTAATTCATTGGTACTGACACACACATGCAATGCTGATTAAGTGGAGTACAACTGCTCTCCTTCACTCTTTTCAATTATCTCTCGTGTGGGGTTTGGTTTAGATGGGTCGAAGTGCAGCCAAGTACCAAGCGTGTCCTGGGCGTTACCGGGATATGCCTGGTTATTATTAAGGAGTAACGGGCTTTCTGGTTTTTTGGGTACGAACTATACTTTTCTTTTGCACGTTATTAACTTGCATTTGTTTATTCCTTTGAACGGACAGTCTTTTGTTTTTGGTAGAGAGGTGAGGGAAAGCATTGCACCTTTTTCTTCACCTGATAATTTACCACGAGGGGATGCTTATGTTATCCCTTATGTCATCCTCAGTCTGTCTACTGTATTGCAGTCTTTCATTATTTTTTGGTGGAAGGTGTATCGATTATTGAAGATCCAATGGGCGGCGGGCGTGTTGTTGCATGCTATCAACCTTGCTCAATGCACCTTACTTCGCTCGATGGCGGCATTATCTTCGTCTCCACACACTCTCTCTCTCTCTCTTTCTTTATCTCTCTCGGGACCTCTCCTCTCTCTCTCTCCCCCTCTCTCATCTCCCACCCTCCCTCTCTCTCTACTCTTCTCTCTCTCTCTCTCTCCTCAACTCTCTCTCTCTCTCTCTCTCTCCCATCCTCTCTCTGTTCTCACATCTCGGTGCAGCGTTCCTCGTCCTGTCTCAGGTCTGTCTCTCATCTCTCTAGCTCTGCTCTCTCTCTCTCTCTACGGTCCTCTCTTCTCTCTCCTCCTCCCTCGTCGATTCTCTCCTCTCTCTCTCTCTCGTCTTACTCTCTCGTCTACGTCTTCTCTCCTCTCTCTCTCCTGCTCCTCTCTTGCTCTATCGTCTCCTCCTCTCTCTCTCCTAATCTCTCTCTCTCTCTCTCTCGCTCTGCTCTTCTCTCTCTCTCTCTCTCTCTCATCTCTCTCTCTCGCTCTCATCGCTTCCTCGCTTTCCATCATCTCTCTCTCTCTCTCTCCGTCATCTTTCGAAGGGTCTCATCGTCTCTCCATCTCTCTCTCTCTTGCTTCTTCTCATCGCTCCCTCCGTCTCATCCTCTCGTCTCTCTCTCTCAAAATCTCTCAAGTGTCTACTCATCCTGGCGCTCTCATTCTCTCTTGTCTCTCTCCTCTGTCTCTTCTTCTCCGTCTCTCTTTTACCACTGCCCTATCGTCCCCTGCCATATTTTCACCATACCACTCAACTCTGCTTGCAACCCTTCGAACATGGACTTCTTAAATTCCCGTCTATCTCTCCCAACCTTTACATATCCCTTGTTCTATTCTCATCTCATCCACTTCTTTCTTCTATGTCCACAGCGTGTCCTTTGTTTACTGGCAACCCTTTGCTGGTCATCACTTCTCTCCTCTCTTAATCTTCCGGGCCAGCGTTTTCTTCACTGGTCGCGTTCCTTATTCCTTATTTTCCACCATCTGTTACCTCTCTAGGGTGGCGTAACATTCCCTACTCTCGTTCGGCATATCCCTTGCCTGTCTCTTTTGAGTTCCATTTCCTCAGATCCCTATTCCTTGGTACTCCTCTCAGCCATCCATTTACATGTCTCTTACTCAGCCCTTTCTTTCGTGGCGCTTTTGACCTTTCTCTTCCTCTTCTAATTTTAACGATCTATATCAGTGGAACGAAACATTTGTCTAGTACAAGGTGGAGTGTTATTAGAAATTGGACTTACTGGTTTTTATACCCTTATATAATTGCTGGGCGGCCAAATGAAATAAGAAGAATATCCCTGTTTTTTTTTATCGCGTGTTTATAGAGATGCTAATCGAATTATTCCTTCATGAATGGCGAATGCGATTTTGGTCCCCTCCTCCATCAGTCCATGTTCTGTTTGATTGTCCTTAGATAAGGTAAGTAGAGTCTATCCGCGCTCTAAAGTGACACGTTGAAATATCTTGGGCTGTTGTGCAGCTCAGCATGCTATAACTGAAGTATTCAGACACAGACTTACTGCTATGAACTACTCTCGTGATTCCTTATTATATTTGATTTCTCTCGCCAACCCTGTATATATCTTATTTTGCTCTAATCCGCTCTTTTAATCTGCATCTCCAATAATCCTACCGCCTCCTCCTCACATCCCTCCTCTCGCCTCCTCCAGCCATCCTCCTGCCTCCTATTACCCTTGCTGCTCTACTTCCATATCCCGATCTTTTAGTAGTTTGTATCTATCTTTCCTCTTCTTTATCAGCATCGATTCTCCACCATTTCAAATGTTGAGTCCGTGATCTAGAATTTCTCATCTTTAGGTCACTTCAGAAGTGTAATCCTTCACTCTTCAGTCTATTATACTCTATATCTCGTCTTCAAAACATTCTCCTTTACCTTTCTTCGCCGCTGTGTTTCTCCATTCTTCGTCTTTCTCACTCTTTCATCATTCCGCTACCTATTAACTCTTCCTGACTCGTTCCTCTTCGCGCTCGCACATCGGCCCTCCATATCCTTCCACCTCCACATTATCTGTCTCTTTTGTTTCGCCATTCCGGCTCTGATCTCACTCATACCTTATTCACACACATATTCCCCATCCTCCTTCCTCTCCTTCCACGCACTATCATCGCAGTCTAGATGCTTTCCTTACCTTCAGGGGGAGCGTCATCGACCAACTGATTTCCGAAAATAATAGAAATTCGAGAAAAAATTGAAAATAATAATCATTGAAAATAATGGCAAATACATTCTACGAGATCCAAACACAAAAAAATTCTTACACACTTCTGAGAAGACAGACATCAAATTTCTTGAAAAAATTAATCGTTTTGGATATTTTGTAATGCATATTTTTGGTCATTTTTTCATCAGTGCAAGTCATTTGATACGAACGTTCGTTATTAGAGTTACAATTTCACTTAAACAAAAAAAAACAATGACTGTATCAGTGATCTATGGACCTACAAACAATGACACTAGGATTAATTTCGGCATTAGCATACTTTTTGACACATACAACTAACCAATCATGCCAATAACATGATGGTGACATCTAAGAAATTGTGTGTAGCGCACTAGCCCTGCAGTCCTTCACCCCTCTCACAAATTACAGCTCCTTCTCGCGGAGAACTACCCGCTCGACCCACTTCTGCGCCCCCGCGCTCCTTACACGGCTCGCCGGTCCACACAGGCACTTTGCGTCATAGCAGCTGGCGAGTAAATTCCCACAAAAACTTTTTACCGCGCTGTTTCTCTACAGTGGTCGGAACATGGCTTACACGTGTGGTAACCCCGTTAAGCCCGCTGAACCGACGCTGGGCTGCTGTTCCGCGTCCTTCCGCTGGTTACGCGCGGCGTGGGAGCGCTCGTGTAAGCGCGGGAAAAGCTCCACGCGTGGACTCAACTAGTCCCATGGGGGTAATCCGGGGGGCGGCTGCATCACGCCTGAACTACGGGTGATCACGTGTACATCGCGGCTGGGTCCACGTGTGAAGGGCGGCCGTCTTCCGGGCAATCACGGGTAGTGCGCGTGGGTAACCACGGCCAGGCATCCACTGGTATATAAGGACTCAGGCAGGTGCGGTAGAACTTCAACGCTCGCTCCCATCACACCACACAGTATACACAGCTAGCTCAAGATCTTCCTTCCAGACTCATTGCACAAGACGGCTCCCAAGAGTTCCCCCCTAGTAAAACAGCCACACTATGACCGCAAGAGGCGCCCCCCAGAGATGTCCGCTGCGCAGGTCATCCCGCTACTACGTCGATGCTACTTCAGAGGTGGAGGCCAGTCCGGGCTGCACTTCATCAGTAGGTAGCGAAGCGCATCGTTTTTTGCAACTAGTTGATGCCAAGGCAGCTGCCAGTCAGCTCTTCTACAGCCTTCCACTGTCCCAGCAGCTGATGAGTAGGAGGAGGAGCCTCTGTTGATGCCTGATGCCTCTCATTTCCCCGTCCACATGAGGAGGAGGAGGCAGTCAGCACTCACCGTCAACTCGGCGCCCAAACGAAGGCGCAAGGGAAAAAAGGCTGATGCTGCTCCGAAGTCACAATGCTGTGAGTCTCCCCGACACAAGCGGAGCAGGACTGGATGGAGTGGACATGTTCAGTCAAAGGCCACCTACGCGTGAGTGTCTGTCGCTGTCAGTTAGTCGGATAGGTACGTACCGACGTATGAAAGTACGCCGCTTTCGTGGGAGATGAAGCGTCCAGGAGCTGGTGTGCGTGCACTCCTAGACAACACATCAACATGCAACTATGGTGGAATAAAACGAGTCCGCGTGACTCGGCTATGTCTAACTCGTCCAAAGGCGTGCACCAGTGGCCGAGAGCAACCAAGTTTTTCGACCGCGGAGAGGGCAATGGCGCTTGTATGAAGATTCTCGTCCTTCTGACAAAAGTAGTACATCTCCATTATATTCACAACCTTGTAAGCAATCTCAACATATTGTACAAAATCGGAAACGACTTTCAAGCACAGTAAGGATATAATTAATGCAAATTCTTGCTTAAAAGGCAGGGTTCATTAACAATGCTGTGTACATAAATTCTTTAAATTTAAGATTAGATTACTGTGGATACTATCCGTACTTACGTTTACTTATTTTATATAAATTTGCGTCACTACATTATTGTTGTCTAGATTTATTTTAGTAATGTTTTACACTTGTTCGACTGTTCCAGAAATATATAAATATGTAATTGTCTATGCCATTATTCTAAACAGATGTTTAATGCTGTAAATATTTAATCTGGTTCCTGTATCCATGCCCACCTGATGTCCCGGACACCTTGTGAACCTGCCTCCGTGACCCCTCTCCTGACCGCCTAGGGACGCGTCCCAGGCACAGTACACAACCATGACTCTCCGGGAACCAACACACGATCCTTGGAGGCACTATGGTAGTGGCAGGCAGGTCGCTGCGGAGCATTGTGCACTCACCCCGCCGAACATATAACGCACGGAAGATCTTTTCCGCGACTTTGTCAACGGCAAGAAGGAGGAATGTGCAATGGTGGACCCATCCGCATCCCACTCATGCAAGGCCAACAACAGGGTCAGCGTGTCTGCTGGAGAGGCTGCTGGAGGAGAGGTCTCGCCCCAGTCACTAGGGCAGGACCTTTATAAGGGTTTGTGTCGACACCATGCGACTTTCTGCACACACCTGAGGCGAGGTATGTACCAGGTGGTGCACGACCAATAGTCCACATTGTGCAGCGGCGTGACCCACGGCAGATGTGTCTCTCTATATCGGGGGCCTTGACAGCAGGTGTCCCCTCAACAGCACCACAGAACGCCGCGCATGTGGCCACTGCTACCACATTCCCACAAACATCCGCCATCGACATTCCGACCCACCTACAGTCACAGCAGTATTACATCACATGCCAGGTTCCCGAGTCCAACTTGCAGTGTGGTGGTGGCCAGCATACATCAACCAGACAGTTCCCCCGTCCTCCAGCCACTCACGACACCTAGTACCGTGCGCTCTACTGGATCATTCGGCGAAATCAGTCGGAAATAGGCGTATCTGGGCTCCAGCATTGCGGAGGACTGAACGTATCCCCATACCCTCCAAGACTAAATGATGCCGTTGTGATATGACCTGTATATTGAATGTATAGATTTAGATGTCTTTTTTTGTATTGCATTATTGTTAATCTGTATAGTGTATATTAATGTATATTTTCTCTGTTTTAGTTATATGCAGCTTACTTAGAGTTATTTTGCAGCTATTACGATATTGCACATTATTTTAGTTTATTGTCATATAAATAATTGTATAATACCTTCCATAGTCATTGTGTTCCATTCTAACGTTACTGTCATTATCATAGGTTTTCTATGTAACTAAAGAATATATGATTCTTGAATATACGCCTAGTGGGAACGGTACCGCTACACAATTTTAATATTTTAACCTAGAAGGATAGATGAACGATATTGAATCTCCTATTTTTACTACTGTTATCATGAATGAATTAAAAAAATAAAATGAACCTTTGTTAAGGAAAAAAATAACCCCGGATCAGCGGTACCTGCTAACAAATTATTGTGAACTTTTTCTAGTATAAGGATAATGAAGATTGCAATATATTTTTTGATGTTTGAAAATGAACTGGAATTAAAACCAATCAAATAATACCTTGTTTAGGCAAAAAAAATGTTTGTTGCAACCGCGAGGCACACTTCTGTCATAGCGTATCCATCTCCAGGTTAAATACTCACATAATAAATGACTGAATAATAACAATAATATTATAATAATAAAAAAAGCCTGAGGAGAAAATGAGCGACTAAAGTAAACGAACCAGAGTGAGGCGACTATTAATATTTATTATGCCACAAACACACATATTTAGCCTAGCTATTATTTGGCCCATCGCTGGGGGGTAGGAGGACATGTCATCCTGGCCATGGACACTTCAGCAGTTGAGTTTTGCACCATATCCATGAGGAGGTTCCTCTGATCCTTGGCTGATCTTGAAGTCTCTGTTGTTCCCTGTAATCGGTCGGGTTTCGTGTGCCTCAGATTCATGGCCAGGCACGCCAGGCCCAACGAGGCACCACCCTCCATTTGGTTCGCTCCACTGCCACCAGTCGGTTCTGCATTCACCGGCGTAACGGACCTCATAAGTTGTGCGGATTACACATGTTCTTGACCAGGAGCCTCACAAGTGTCCGCTTCATGCAACATGTCCACAGGAGAACTTGAAAGGCGATTCGCTAGTAATGGCCCATAACGCATTCTCCACCACCATTCTGGCTCGCGAGAGTGCTATAGTTGAGAGATCCTCTGCTTCCTGGTCATCTCTTTTTTAATGTACGGCTTCATCTGTAGGTCCGGAGTGCGAAAGCATTATCTCCACCAGAAATAAGGGACTATCCTCTGTTTCCACCTGGGATACAGTGATCAGGCTGTGGGAATCCAACAATGTCGTTCTTCTCGAGAGCCTCTCTCAAAACACTTGCATTGTAAAAGGTGGGCATCAGTACTTGAAACCACTGCCGCTTGACGTCTATCCAACATGAACTTGTAGTCAGGATGTAGCGACCGGCCAGCGAGGATGATCAGCTGAAGATATCCCTTGTAATACTCATAGTAAGTCGGAACCAGTCATTGCGAAACAACTTTACAGGCACAACCGTGCTTGCCGTCTATGGCTAAAAAGACCACAATACATACGTTGTGAACAGTGTCCACCCTCTCCTCCAGACCAATATGCGGTGATACTGACGCAATACTTCAAGGAAAAATAAAAGAATCGTTCTGTGGTGGCTTGAGCAGCTTCCTACGGTACACTCGTCGACGATGGCCATACACACCCACGCACACCACTTAACCTGATGGTGTTTGTGAGGCACCCTACCAGCCCATACTGCATGTCCGGTACTTGGGGGCGCCAGAAGCAAGGTGCCCTCAGGGTGAGGGCAACCTCAGGCCTGGAATCAAGGCTGCTCAGCCAGTGGGTGTCCTTCTTGTAGTAAGGGCTGGTCTCAGTCCTCTCCACCACTTCATCGAACATGTCGAGTGCATTCTCATGATTCTGAAGGAGGCCCTTGGATCTCCATTACGGAGCGTCCCCATGTACAATCATACAGGCCATGCTCAGGTCCTCCTGCTAATCCAGTTACGCACACCCATATGCTCCTGGCCGCCCATCCTTGACTCCCAGCCGTCTTCTTCTTCGTACTATCAACGATGTACTGATGGGCATGTAACGCCTGGTTCTATGCTGTTGCGACAGCAATCACAAGACGAAGAGTCAATCGGTCCATGTTCACCAAACCACGTCACAGTAACAGGAGTGATGAATGCTTTGGCTAAATCGACCCCAATATTAGGTCAACGCTCCAGAGTAACCCGGCCGCTACACACGCAACTTGCACGTGAAAACACGCGGAACAGACACGGTAACATAATCATGCCGTGCTATTGACCATGGTGCTTATTACACTCGCGTACATCATACCCGCTAAAGGTTTAGCGGGTACTTCGCGTGTAACCACGCACTTCACGCTGCGGGTCCTTCACGCACGTCGGCTAACCATCGTCCAGATACCACGCGATCTTACCACGTTCGTTGTATCACGTGTGCGTGCGTCACCGAGGCCACCCGCCGCTCTCGATTTCTGGGTCAAATCCCAAAACCGTATGCCGCGTGTGATATGTATCTAACGCCCTGTGTGCGCGCCGTGCCTCGGATCACGTCCATCTACTCCGACCCTAGATGCGTCCACAGCTCTTCGCTTGCTTCTCCACGCTTCACACATCTTCTTCGCCGTGAGACTGCGCGATGCGCCCGCTGCAATGCCCAGTCTTGGCACCGGCTCTTCTAGTTATTATGCGACCCAGGCTAACCAAATCATCTTCGCCTCCAATGCAGAGATTTGTCGACTGGTCTTCTCAAGGGCCACAGCCAAATTGCCTCTCCTCTCGTCTTCTCGTTCTCCCTGCTTCTGTATATTTCTGTCTTCCAGTGTGCCTTTTCTTTCTCTCCCATACTTTTCTTTCTCTTCTTCTCTATTTTCTTATCAATCAATGGAGTTTCTTTGTCCATTTTACTAATTCTACGTCATGACAATTTATGTTAATGTTGAACCCACGATCTCTGTCTCTAATTTTGGTTTCCTCCTGCGTCGCTTTGAGATTTTCCGGGGTGCTTTATTCACTCTATTACTCTGCACCATTGCTCAGCCACCACCCCCCAAATTCCTCCACGCGTTGCCGACATTTACTACAGCGCACGTATATTCTGCATCTGCCCCTGTGAGTTGGCGTGGACAGGACTCCACATGTCCAATCCTGTCCTGATTCGAATTTAAATTTTTCTTTTTTTTTTTTTTCTTTTACATTTGTCCTGCTACTAAGCCCTCTAGACAGTGCGGTGACCCAGGCTCGGATTTGTCAGGTCCTCTGGAGGTTCACATCTGAGGGCTCTCTGATTGATGGCGGTCCCCTCGTCCGTGGTGGCGCAGTGCAGGATCTACTAGTGACGCCTGCTGGTTCAGTCAGCTCTTGCCGCCCCCCCTGTTTCCTCCGATGCTCTCGCAATCCAGTCGTCCTCGATCTCGTGTCCTCAAGATCATGCTCACAGATATCAGCTCAAACACTTCACACTGGCTGTCTAGCCGATAAGCGACTTGAGTAAATTTAGTGTTCCGACAATTAACTCACTCTTGCGAGACCCAGAACTTAATCTTCCTGTCAATTCTTGGCTACCATTAGACGATTTGAGGACATATAAGCTGTACTACAATCGAATGATCTGTTCTAGTAATCCTTGTCGACTACACGTCTCTCTCTATGTTAGCGTTCTTTTCGTATGTCTTACTCGGCGCTACGAACATCCATTTTTCTATAGCAATGCGAAAGAGCTTCGGGCGTGTAAGGGTCTCAATACTGTAGTCGGCTCAGTCGGCACTCAGCTCACCTCAGCTTCAACCAAATACAGGTCTCTCACATGAAAGCATCCCCTGACCTTTCTGGTGATCATTCTCTCTCATAGTCGACTCTATCACCCTGCACCTGGCGCCTCCGCTGCATCGTGGTCAGTCCGCGCCGACAGGCGATGGGGCGTGCGTCGCGGAATCAGTCACATATGTCCCCGAGCTGAGTCTTTACCGGTGGCTTTCCGGGATCTCGTGTCGTGCGGAGTGTTTGCACGGCCGCTCTTTGCTCTCGGGCTTGACGTGATCGAGACACGGGTACACACACACACACACGCACACGCACACGTCACTTACGCAAAGACACACACAACACACACACACACACCACACACACACCACACAACACAGACATCACCACACCACACCACACTGACACACACACACTCACACATACACCAACACACACACTCCACACACATCTCACACACATACATACATACATACACACTCAAACACCACACACACTCCATCACTACACGCACGCACTACCGCACATCCACACGTCACACACACACGACACACACACACACCACGTCACACAACACCACACACTACACAACACCCTACTACGTCCACACCACAATCCACACGTCACAGACACCACGCACTACACAACACGTCCACACACACACACGTCAAACACACACACGACAACACACTCACACCTACACACACACATGCACCACTACACTCTCGCTCCCCACACACAGTCCACAACTCCACATTACACACATCACACCACTCACACATCACTACATCAGCCACACACTCTCTCCCTCATTCTCACATCACTCTACAGCACTCACACAGACACACAACACATCACACCACACACTCCACAACTCCACATCACACCATCCACACACACACACTACGTCACACACACACGGGACTCCACTGCACAGCTGACCACACGACACACACACAAACTACACTCACACGTCACACACACGCACACACACACACACGTCACACGACACGTTCTCACACACCACACACCATCACACACTCACACACGTACCACCTCACACACACACACACGACACATCACACACACAACACACACACACACCTCACTAACTCACACACACATTCTCTACACACACACACACACTCAACACACTCTCTACATCACTTCTACAGCACACAACACACACATACACACACATCACACACACATCCGCACACACCACATCACACACACACACACACACACTCACACACACAACACTCCACCATCACGTCACACACGCTACACATCACACGCTCACATCTCTCCACTGCCACATCACACGTCACACCACACACACACACCACGTCACATCACACACAGCTACTGCTCCACACAGACACACGTCACACACATCCACACACTCACACACACACACCACCACACACACACTACACACACTCTGCACACACATACACCACACACTTGCACACACCACACACACACGCAAACAACAACACATCACACACGCACACATCCAGCGTCCACAAACACACACGCACACACACACACACACACACACCACACAGCTCGCGCCACTTCCACACACACTCATCACACACACACCCACAACACACACACACAGCGGCAACACACACACACACACACACACACCACAAACACAGCTACTAAATCTCTCTCGTCTCTCTCTCTCCTCCAATCAGTTGCGGTCGAGGGTTCTAAAAGAAACTACATATATGTCCCGACGTACTAAACAGCTTAAGCTCTGGAAAGCGTCGCGCGTTGCTTCCCTACTCTCAGCTAGCGTGTGTCGCTCGTGGCGTAGCGCTCGCGTCTTTTGCTGCGTGGTGCTTAGTGGGTCTCTTCTCAGCTGTTCTGGTCCCGCCTCTCCGCGTGCTGCTCTGCTGTCGGTGTCTTAGTGGCGTGTGTTCTAGTGTGACATTTAGCGGCGTTTGTCTGCTGTGGTCTCAGTGGCGTGTGTTGCTGCTGGTGCTCTGCGCGTTGCTTCTCTGTGGCTGTTACGTTCGGCGTGTGTTTAGTATGATGCTTTCTGTGCGGCGTTTCTCCTGCGTGCGCTCTTTTCAGTTCGGCGTCTTCGTTTAGATGCGATGTGTTCGTGGCGTGTTTGGCGGTGCTGTCTATCTGGCGTCTTCTGCTGTCTGCTGTTAGTGGCGTGTGTTGCTAGATGGTAGCTTTGGTCGCAGCACGTGTGTTAGTGGAGGAGTTAGTAGGCGGCTGTGTTGGCTGCAGGTGTTAGATAGTCTATGTGTCGTGGCGTGTGTTGCTCGTCGAGGTCGTAGTTATTGGTCTGTTGCGTTGCGTGTGTCGTTGTCCTCGTCTGTGCGTTCGGTCATGTGGTGTATAGTAGCGTGGCGTTGTGTTGCGTTGCACGAATGTGCGCTTTTGTCGGTCGTGGTGTTTGCTGTGCTGCTGTTTATTCGGCGTGTGATCTGTGGGTTGAGTGGCAGTTTGTTATGATGCTACCAGTACGGTCTACGTGTGCGTTGCACAGTGGCTCGGTTATGGCGTGTTGTTGCTGTGCCGTGTTAGTGGCGTGCTCTGTTAGGTGATATAGTGACCGTGTCTTTAGTGTCACATACTCAGTCTCGGCGTAGTGTTAAGTGTATGTTCTAGCGTGTGTTAGTGTCATGTTAGCTGGCGTGTGTTGCTGCTGTTGTCTAGTGCGTGTCCTGTGTAGCTCGGTGCTGTTTCTGTGGGTCGTTGTACGTGGCTGTGCTCTTGTTCTTTGTGCTGTTAGATTGTCTTGTGTTGCTGTGGTGTTTAGTGGCTGTGTGTCGTGGGTGTTTCGTTGGCGTGTGTTCGCTGTGTGCGTGTGTGTTAGTGGTGCTGGGTCTTGCTGTGGGTTAGTGGTGCTGCGTTTGTTAGTGTGATGCTTAGTGCGTGTCTTGCGTGGTGTTGAGTGCGTCGGCTGTGCATGGGCGATAAAAGATGATCACATATCTTACATGTATTACAAATGGAAGGATTCATGCTGTGTCCTACATTTCAATTTGTGTATCCCTGTGGGGTGTAGCTGTACTCTATTCTATATCTCGGTCTGGATGTTAATACTAGTGATGCGAGACATGGATGTGCTAGCTATAATAACCTAGACGTTTATAGTAGCGTGCTGTTCTTTACCTAAGCATTATTCATACTAACACGATATATAACAGAACAACTGAGTAATCGTCGTTTAATATGGCGCCAAATTTATTTCACGATTTTATCTTGTGCGTAACTCTATGACGATGGTCATTCGATTATTTGTTATAGCAAGTATCGATAGATGTGTGGCGGTGACAAGGATGCTATTCCAATCAGCGCGGACAAAGGGTCGCAAAGGGTCGAAACAACGAGCTTGCGGCTAAGTATATCAGAGATTCCTGTCTATTGCACAGTGAATTGAACTCATATGATACAGAGCGGAACCGCAGGCTGGAGGTCTGTTAGCTGTCTTGAGCGGGAGGAACGACACGTGTGATTATTCTGTCTCTTAGCATATCGCTAGCCAACATCAGTGTTTCTCACTCTAGTAAGTCCAATACATATTCGACACTATCCTCTACCGTGTAGAATCTCCATCTCGATATAGTGCCGTCCCGTCCAGGTCACTTTTCCTCTATACGAGGCGGCAGCAGCTACTTACTCAATTGTTCCTGCACTCCAATTCTAAAGTCACTCCTACATACCATTCAAGTACCCCCCCTCCCGCCTTGCGCCTATGCCGTCCACACTCCACTCTGGTGATATTCACTGTTGCTGACTCAAAGGACGTGTGCCGTGCGCCTCCGCGCCCACTATCTGTTTGCCACTACATAGGCTATCGATATCGAGTAAATATTACGCACGTTGCGCAGCTTTACTTGCCATATGTATGCTTTGTCTTGTAGCATTGAGCTACCTTAAGTTATTTGGTGTTTTTTAGTACAGTCGCATGCTCGTTTTAGATACCAAATTGTATGTTATAACCATAGTGTCGTATATACCCTTGCCACAGATTCAAATTAGGTTATTGAAGACAGCAGGTGCTCTATATTTGGAATGTCCAACTGCTGCCATTCAGCTGAGAAGAATAGGGATTTCGTGGTCCCAGATATCCCCACTGGGCCCATCTCTCTCATTCTGATGCAGAATTATGCAATCGCGTGCGTGTCATCAAACACGGGTCTGGTGTATGTGTTGCTGCACAGCTCTGTGTCATCTTTCAGTTTATTCCCAATTCTCTGTTAGTTGCCATTCCTCTTTGTCCAGGCTATAGTTACAGTTAGGTGTGCTTGCGAACGTACCAATTGTCTCACTTCAATATGCTCTTGCGTTAGGGCATTTCATTTTGTGGTCTTAGTAGTGACATTGCTTCGGCCTTCAAAAGAGGTAGGATTGACGATCGTGTTTGAAGTAAGATTGTCATATACGTTTGGTAGAACGGTTTCAGAGATATTTCTAATGACTTACCTAAATTATGACTTTATGGCTTTGGCGCTGCTGTTTCACTCCTTTTGAATTTACACCTAGATGTATTTGTTCCCTAGCTATGCTGTGTGTGACATCCGTTAGAACCGAGGCTGTCTGATTCAAGACCTTGCCAATCCTCCATGTTCTCACGTATCGCCTACTGTGCGCCTATCCTTCGTCCTACTATTCGTCTCGCCTTGTCTGTCTTTCTTCTCTCACCATCTCCTTATGTGTTGTTGTGTAAGTCCATCCACTGTTGTTCTGATTGCGCCTCTTATGTAAGTAAGCCTGTGACAATTAACCTATATACCCTCTGGCCAATCTGCTTGCTGTCGCTGCTTTGTATACATCTCCTTGGTGCACTTGTCTCTCCATTGGCCATTGTGTACTTCCATATCGTCGCAGATACTTACATAATCCCTGGTTTACCGCCTCCGATTCTCATCCTGGGTGCCTATGTGTGAGGTGATTGGAGCTAGATGCTTTTTTCTGTAATGTAGTTTTAGATGTTGATCGACGTGTAGATGGACGTGATATTACTGGTCAGCCGAGGGCAGATGGTTGATGAAGGATGGCCGGGAACAAAGCACAGTTAGGAAGAGAAGTAATGGTTAGTGAGCTATTATTTAAAGATTATTATGATTTTAGAATGATATAATATGAATGAAATAATTGGAATATCGTGGAATAGAAATAGCAACCTAATAATTAATACGTCAGAATAAAATCTCTTTTTTAGTCATTATTTTAGGCGGAGCAACGAAAAGTCAGATTCAAGTGCTATGAACGTTTTTTTATGATCTTATTATCATATTTCTGATAAATGATAACTTTTTTAAGCGTCAAAAAAACAATTTTGGATTCGTTATAACCGCACCTTCACGTTATTTGCTCACTTTTACGAGGCCGTCTGACGGAAAATGATTTGATAGTGTTAGATATTTGATCGGATTGCAGGTTTCATTTTTCTCAAAAAAAGAAAAAAAATTAAATTTTTGAACATATATATGACCATAATTATTTGCTGCTGAATTGTAGTTTCTTATGCAATAATATCTACCGATTCTATCATATTTCATGTCTATTTGTGACTGAAAAACACCTTATTATTCGAAATCCAGTTAGTCGTGCTTACCTTAGAAGTAACTTGATATGTAATTTAAAAGACTGGCTTTTTCCTCCTGAACTGACACATAATACATCAATAATCCGCATTTGTGGTGTTAATTCAGTGGTCATCGTATACGATATCATTAAGCAAACAGACTATCGTTGATCGTTTTAGAGGCATGTCAGTGAAATGAGACAACATATTTTTACGAGAGGAATATGTTAATTGTGTCTTGTTTGCCCTTTGGCCATCCTTTGTGGATGAAAAAATGATGTGAGATGATCCGTCATCGTCACAGTGCGGCAAAAGGTAGGGGGATGACTTGTGATCGGCTCATTAAACTACACAGTGAGAGAATGCTTGGGTGAGGGTGTATTACCGTGTCTGGTGTCGCGGCTATACCATCCTCATTGCCGTGAAGTTACCCGGTATGATCGTGCCTACATAGGCAAAGTATAGCGGTATGCCTGTCCCCCGAAAGGTTGGTAGGAGGTGGCGTGTGGCTTAACTATAAATGCCAGGTAATTCAGGTTGGCGAAGCCTGCTTCGTATGATTTTATATAATGTTTCACGCTTTGGTGTCTTGTCTATCAACAGTTCCGGAAATAGGTGGTGTTTGCTCGTAGCTGTAAAGGAGAATTGGGTAGAACTGAAAGATTTGGCTGACGCTTGTGATGATGAAGTGTTTTGTAGTGTAGGAGTGATGTGGAGCGTGTCAATTTCCTCCAGAGTGTTTGTGGTCTGGCATTCCGGGAAGCGTTGTGACAGAGTGGTTGTGGCTGTTTTATGTAATGTGGCTTGTATGTTTATCCTTAACTTAGCTGAGTTTTGTACTGTTGCAGGATTTTTTGTTGACCATCCTTTTTTTTTACACTACCTGGCACAGACTTTGTGATGAAAAGGAAAGGTTATTCATTCCTCCTGCCAACTACTCATTCCTTACCATGCGTATATTGGTGTACTTTTGTAGCAACGATGCTGCAAACCTGTTCTATCCTGGCATTCAGGGTACAGGGACTCGAAGTGCTAAACCTGTGTATTGTCTTTGTCATCTCTGCCCTTTTTTTCCGTACCACTTCAATGCTACTTTAAGCGTGTGATATGCTAGATGCTACTGTTAGCCCAACAACAATAAGTTGACTTTCTTTCCATGTGTCTAATAGAGGAGAAAAGAAAAGCGCAAGAAAGTATAAGTATGTTTTCACTAAACTTGTGTGAATGAATATTGAAAATGGTTTTCGCAATACAGATAATACACAAGGACATAAAAGTAAGTAAATAAAGTACATGGTACGTTAAGTACAGTGAAAAATCTTCATTAGGTTATGTATCCGTACAACCATTAACAGTACATCCTAATTATGTTTCGATCAGCTACTCGCATGACTAATTACATTTTCTTGCTCCAGCCGTAACTTGTATTGTAAAAAGTATCCGATATATGTCCTTAACGTATTTAAACAAACGACTTGAGAGTTGACAGGTGACTAACACAGAGTGTGTAGATCTGTAAGAAGATTGTTATACATTTTATGTACACGACAGTTTGCACAATCGACCAATCAAACACAATGAATAAAGTGAATTTAAGATTATCCGTTAGAAGATTCTCAAAAGTTAAAATTCTGAAATACTTTTTCTTTATCTGCTGTGTGAACATTTATGAAAAGTGTATCTGGGCGCAAGTTAGACACAGTAATACAGCTCAATTATTCATTAGACAGCTTGGGTTAACACCGTTGTAAAGCAATCCTAAGCTTGTGAATTGTCCTGCTTGCATGAATTTAGGAGGCACGGGTGTAGCAAGCTGTCTCTAGGATTAATTGTAGAATAAATTAGGTTAGGTTAGGTTTCATTTTAGAATGTAGGTTTATGTTGAGTTTCGGTTAGTGTTTCCTTTTTTGTTCTATTTTCTTCGTAGAAGGGTTGAGCTCTATGCTGAGAGCATAGTAAGTTTTGAGAGGTAATCTGTTGATAAAAAGAAAAGGATGGTGACCAGAAATGGGCCTCGGTCTGCATCCAGGTGAGTGGCCAACCCTGTATGTGTATTGAGGTCGTTATTGGTGTGTGGAATATTGGTGCACGAAAAAATACAAAGAGAGGACGAGCGAGAGAGATGAGAGACGACTAGAGAGGAGGAGGAGAAGAGAGAGAGAGAGATGAGAGAGAATGTTTGTAGGGTATTTTAGTGTTGGCTTGTGTTGCCGTTGTGTTTGTTTGGTGTGTGGTGTGTGTGTTGTTGGATGGTGGTTGTGTTTGTGTTTGTGTTGTGATGTGTGTGTTGGGTTGTTTTTTGTGTGTGTGATGTGATGTAGGTGTGTGATTTTTGTGTGTGGGTGTTTGGGTAGGGTGGGGGGTTGTGTGTTGTTTATGTGTGGTGTGTGGTGAATGTTGTGGGTTTGGTGTATAGGTATGTTGTCTGTAAATTTTGGAGGGTTGTGTATTGGATATTTTGGGTTGTTTGTTGTTTTGTGTTTGGATTTGGTTGTTGAGTTGATTTGTAGAGAGTGGGGGTGGATCTGATATCATATATGATAATCTATATATAGTACTATATATAGTCTTCATATCTATCTATATAGGAGTATATCTTGTGTATCTATTATATATGTTACTACTACTATATATATATATATCTATATATATATATAATATATCTATATATATATATATACATATTCTATACTATATATATATCTATGATTTTTTAATAGGATATGCTATATATATACTATTTTATAAAAAAAAATAAAATTAACTTAAAATTTTAAAAATAAAATAAATTTCATATATAATTTGTTACAAACCCCGCTCCCCCAGCGCCAACTAACCTGCCTCCCTTACGGGGCGTGGCCTCAGACGTCATGGGGAGGATGGGCGAGTTTTCGGTTATTGTTTAGTTCGAACCGAAAACAAATGACAACACCGCTAGGCCTTGAGCACGGGCTTCCCACAGTCACTGCGCAACATCACCGACCACGGCACCACACACACACGACAGTGCACATGTCGGATAACAACTCACATCCTTTCAAGACTATAATTGTACTAGTGGTAACATACAGAGACAACCTCACGCCCATACCAAACACAGGCCAGTCACATTGTCCGACCGTCGCAGCCATAAATGTTCCTTTACTGGCAACTGCAGTCACTGTTATGCCTCTAATACAATACCATCACCACTATGCTCACTGCGACTAAGCCACCGGGCGGCGGGAAAAGCGGCACTGGATAACTCTCACGCCCTACCGAACGCACGCCGCCGAACACAGCCGGCTGCTACCTTTCACCAAGGCGCCGTTTTAGCCACAGGGGACAATTCCTCTACCCTTGACATTCGCCTGTTAGACCACCGTATCCCTACCCTGTTCCCTGGCGAGCGGCGTCTCCTCCGCGGTCACCTGCCGGAAGATCCTTTTCCAAGCGCTAATCCTCGCCCGAACTCTGGCTCCTCGTGGTCCCTGTCTCTTCGTGGTCCCTTCTTGGGTCTCGGCCTGAGCCAGCCCGAACAAACCCACGGCTTCCCCCCGAACTTTTGAGCTCGAGTTGTTCAGGATTCAGTCGTAACACTGCCCTCACCCTCAACAAAAACTGGCCGACCTCGGTCAGCCAACTAAAAAACAGAAAAAGCATAACACATGGCTACATGCAACATATAAGCACAAAATCCTATATGAAAGGCAACTCGCCCCATCATTAAACAAACCACCTTTTCCCAAACGTTACCACTCCAAATCTTCACAACTGCAAGTCCCTCGATCGCCATCCACCAGCGCCAACTGCAGTGTTTGAAGGGTCACACCAGGCCGCTCTCCTCTACCACGCGAGACACACCGCAGGAACACAGCTCAACCTCAACCAGGCGCCACAACACAGCAGCCGCCACAGGCCACAGGGACTTCCTTTACCCCTTGGCCCGCCTTAGAGGTAACCACGGCCCGGGAGCCCTTCACACTCCACTGGGCCCCCGCGGCTCTAACCCGGCTCCACTGCTCCGTCTCCGCGGGAAGGTGCCATGACTTCCCGACCGACCGTGCCCTCCACTACAAGGCGCCGGTTGGACGGTGCGACAGGACTTAACAGCAGCACGCTTGGCTGGCTCTGCCTGGTAGGGGGCACGGTGCTTCCCCCCACTGTCGTAACAAGCCGTTACCGCCACCTGTACCAGCTTCGGCGGGGGCCACATTGCAGGAGTAGCTAAACTGCTCGTCAACCCCCCGAAAGCGGGGCAGAGGTGGGTATGGTGCGTCCACTGCGTCATCCTGGCGCTCGGAGGCCTACCTCGTTGCTGTGGCCTCCCACGCTCACTCCGACGGCGCCTCTTCTTCCGGTGGTTCCATGCCGAGGCGAAGTGAGCGGGTTTCTTGCCCTTCCACAGTGGGCACTTGACCCTAACCCGTCTGGGCGTCAGACCCCCAACAAGGCCTTCCCGCCTTTTCTGCCGCGCAGGCCCACACCAAGGCCCTTCCTGCCTTACGCCGCTCGCCAGCCCGCGCTCGGGCCGGACAGGCCTTCACGACACAGGCGCACCAGCTACCGCGGCCTGTGTCGCAGTCTGGCCTCCATTCCCTGACGTGCACTCGGGCCCGCACGACGAGGCGGAGGCTCGCGTGAGCTAGGTGGGGTGGGTAGCGGGGGGGTAGGCCTACGCTCTCCTTAAGGGCCCCTCCAGACCAGGGCTCATGAGGCTGGCGGTGAGGGTGGCGGTGTTAAAAATTTCGACTTTTTCAACACCGCCAGGCTGATGCTGGGCCGCTCCAACCCTCCCCGATATTTGCCGCACTGCCCTCGTCATTCACGCGTCAGTGCTCGAATGCTCCAGTGAAGGCAGGTCGTATATCGCAGCGCTCCGTGAAAAAATTGCCCTTGTTCAAGTTGTACTAACCACGTTGAGTGAACACGGAGCAATACTCTTTACTTGATTGAATTATTGAAGCAGCATCCGGCATCTGGGATGTTAAGAGCAAGGACTGCAAGATGAGGGACATCAAGAGTGAAAGTCTGGAAGCAATGAGAAACTGAATTGTCTCAATCCTGAATTTGAACTCAAGAAGGAAGATGTTCTTAAAAAATCCACACCCTGAAGTCACAATTCAAGGGGGGAATTGGCGGCAATGAAGGCATCAAGGAAGTCTGGAGAAAGGCACTGATGATGTCTTCACCACCGAAGCTGTGGTGCTTTGATGCGCTGCTATTTATTGCCGAGGGAGAATTTAGAATAGGCCACGATACAAAAATTCGTCGTTTTTCTCGTTGTTTTATATGGAGCTGAATGGCGCGTCCGCCGTGATGAGGGATGGCGGTGAGGCATAGTGTAGACAAAAGGGCTGGTTTTTAAACACGTTGCCATGCCTCACCCCCAGCCTCATCACCCCTAGTCTGGACAGGCCTTTACACTCCACAACACGCACCCCGGTCACCACCTCACAAGCCGCGGCCGCGCTCTCCCCCCCAGACTCGTCCTTCACAATCACAACCACGAACGGGTCACAAGCCGTAGCCCCAGCGCTAGCCACACCTCAGACATATCACCCACAGCCAGGTTTTTCTGCTCGCTCATCACTTGCTCTAACTCTTTTTGCTCTGCCTTAGTGGGTCCTTCACTTAGCACCTCACTTTTCACTTCACTTTTCACCCACTCACGCTGCTTATCAGTGTAAGCCTTAGTGTCCTTTTCTAGCCGCTCACACTCTCCCAATGCTCGTTCCAGACCCTCATTTATCAGCCTTGCCTGGGCGCAAACCCTTTTCACACAACCGCGTGTCAACCCTGTCAATAGCTTCTGTTTGTCTGGCAATGGCTTTTTTTGAGCCCGTGCCCATTCCACCTGTGCTCGTAATGCCCCCAAGATGTCAGCCAGTGTTGGCTGTTCAACACCTCCGGGCCCCCATGGTGTGCCGTATCCCTTGGCGCGCCTGCCGTACCTCTGGGCCCCTGCCCGTACTCTTTGGGCGCGGCCCACCAACCACACTTCTAACACCACTGTTAAAAAACCCGCTCACCCAGCCCCCCAACTAACCTGCCTCCCTTACTGGGCTGGCCTCAGACGCAGGGGGAGAGGGGCTGAGTCCGGTTATGTGTTTAGTCGGGAACCGAAAACAATGAACCCCCTAGGCCTTGAGCACGGGCTCCCACACTGGCACATGTGATCCTTGACGTAGGTGACCACCTTTAGCCGTACCCGGTTCCCTGGCGAGCGGCGTCTCCTCCGGGTGGCACCTGCCGGAGATCCTTTCCAAGCGCTAATCCTTGCCCGACTCTGGTCCTTTCGTGTCCCGGGCTCCTCGTGGTCCCTTCTTGGGTCTCGGCCTGAGCCAGCCACAACAAACCCAGGGTTTCCCCCCGAACTTGAGCTCGGAGTTGTCTCAGGAGCACGTTCGTAACAATATAATTCTTAATTTCCAATTGTCTTTTGTGTTATTTTTGAGAAAAATATAATTTATTCCCGGATAACTCGTTTTTAGAATTTTATATTAGTTTTTACAAATTTTGTAAAATGTTTTTAGCCTTTTGATGCCAATAGTTTTGGCAAAACGTTGCTCATTAACCCAACCCATGTGAAAGAAGAGCGTTTATGTTGCCCTGAAAATCATCCTTGAAATTAACCACCTCACGTTAAGAATATCTCTCTCTCTCTCTCCCCCTCTCTCTCTCTCTCTCTCTCTCTCTCTCTCTCCTCTCTCTCCTCTCTCTCTCTCTCCCCTCATCTCTCTCTCTCCTCTCTCCCCCTCTCTCTCTCTCTCTTTTCCTTTCCTTTTCGTCTCTCTCTTTTCTCTCTCTCTCTCTCTCTCCCCTCTCTCTCTTTTCTCCTCTCTCTCTCTCTCTCTCTCTCTCTTTTCCTCTCTCTCTCTCTCTCTCTCTCCCCTCTCTCTCTCTCTCTCTTCTCTTCTCTCTCTCTCTCTCTCTCTCTCTCTCTCTCTATTCTCTTTTCTTTTTCCTCCCTCTCCTCTCTCTCTCTCTCTCTCTCTCTCTCCTCTCTCTCTCTCCTCTCTCCTTCTCTTTTCTCTCTCTCCCCTCTCTCTCTCCCCTCTCTCTCTCTCTCTCTCTCTCTCTCTTCTTTCTTCTCTCTTTTCTCTCTCTCTCTTCATCTCTCTCTCCTCCCTTCTCTCTCCTTCCTCTCTCTCTCTCTCTCTTCCCTCTCTCTCTCTCTCTCTCTCTCCCTCTCTCTCTTCTCTCGTCTCTCTCTCTCTTCTCTCTCTTCATCTCTTGGGGCGTCCTTTTTTAACAAAATTCAAAGGTAATTCATCTATATCTCTTTACAATAACATAGAAATTATTCTAAAAATCACTGAAAATATTAGAATTTTTGGTTGGGATTCCTATAGACCACCTAATGCAAGCATACAGGATTTCATGTCAACCCTTGACAACTTTAGAATACAGTTCCAATCACAACCTTCCTACTTTCTTAATGGAACCTGAACATAAATCTTCTTAAGCATACAGAAAAAAGCGTAAATAATTATTACAATTATTCATACTTATTCATTCTTCCTGTAATTACTAAACCTCCCAAGAGTAACAAATACCTCAGCGACGTTAATTGATCACATTTGGCCCAATAACATGCAAAATTATCAGTCAAATGGCATCATGTACACTTCAATAAGCGACCACTTCCCAGTCTTTAGTTTTTTTTCCATTCCTCAACAAAATTATAATTGCTCACCCCAATCAAAATAACAAAAAGAATATTTACTAAGAAATCTGTCAACTCGTTCAAAACAGAACTGTCACAATATAGTTGGTTTACGGAATAGATGGCAAAAGCGTAAATGATGCATTTAAAAACTTACATCAGTTTTTTACAAATCTATATATACTAAGTTTTCCTGTCAAGCAAATCACAATAAAAGAAAAACACTATGGCAAACCATACATAACTTCAGGTATTAAAACGTCAATCAAACAACGCAATAGGTTGCAAAAACTCTATGCCAAATGCCCTTACTTATAAAACTACTTTCAAGAGGTATAAAATCAGCTTTCAGCAATTAATAAGATCAGCTAAAGAAAATCACTTCAAAAACAAACTCAAAGAAAATGCGGGGAAATACCAAAAAACCTGGGATATCATAAAAAACTCTCACGGGAAGAAATAAAAGCTCAGAACCACCCCTTCCATCACGTTTCAAGACTGTACTTTGACAAATAGTGAGGACAATAGCGGAGGGATTCAACAAATACTTTTGTAACATGGCAAACACCTTAGCTCAAGACAACCAACTCTCGTTCCATTCAGTAATTCCTTTCCCAAAACCCTGTTGATATATCTCCTATCTTAACCCAACAACAGCCACAGAAGTCGAATCCATAATTCCACGGACTCAAGATATCGTCACCAGCCCACGACGACTTAATGCTAAAATTTTAAAGAGTGTTTGAAGAGGTCTCTCCATTTCTTGCACATATTATAATAAGTCTTTAAAGAAGGTTCCTTTCCCCATGCAGTTAAAGATTGCAAAAGTAATACCCATATATAAAAAAGGCGATACATCTTTAACCCCAAATTATAGGCCGATAGCAATTCTACCAAGCTTAGTAAAATTTTCGAAAAAACTAGTAGCAACAAGGCAAATCAATTATCTTTCCCAACATGCTTATTAACAGAGTGCCAAAACATGGGATTTCGCCCAAACCATTCAGTTGAACAGGCAATACCCCAAAATCACTCAAAGTATTTACAACGCCTTAGATAGTAAGTTATACCAACTAACCTGTATTTTGTGACTTAAGTAAAGCATTTGACACTACCACACTCCCATTCTATTAGAGAAACTACTGGTAAAACGGGATTCGTGGTCCGGCTTATAAATGGTTCCAGTGTTATCTTAACCAAAGAAAACAATACGCATGTATGATAGGAAAAAAATCTGCCCTTAGACCATTAATTGTGGTGTGCCTCAAAGCTCCATCCTAGGACCAATCTTGTTTTTAATTTATATTAATGTTATCACACGTAGTAGCAATAAACTTAATTTGTCTTTTGCAGACGATACAAACATTTTTATTCAAGGAAAAGATCTCAATGAACTTAAAAATATTTTTAAATGAAGAATTAGAGCAAGTGTCAATGATAAAAAGTAATAAATTTACGTTAAACACTCAAAAACTCACTTATGGATCACCACTTTAAATCAACCCTATGATATTGAATAAAATTAAAAATAATATAATAAAAAAAATAAAGGAAAACTAATTTTTTAGGAATTATTTTAGATAATAAATTAAACTGGCAACCACAATTCAATGAGATAAAAACTAAAATCTCTTAAAATCCTGGGTACTATACAGGGTAAGACGTTTTATAAATTCCGACTGCTTAAGACAAATTTATCTATCCCTTGCATATCCACATATGATTTACTGTTCAGCAATTTGGGGAGGCGGCTTACAAAACATACATAGATGATATTTTCATAGCTCAGAAAAAAATAATCCGGATCATTTTTCATGAACTTAGATATGCCCACACTAATTCCCCCATTTGTTAAATACAAACTACTTAAAATTTTATGACATTATATCTCTTCAGACATATTTGTTTGTTCATAAAGCTCTCCATAGGCATCCAGTAAAAAATTATTTTAAAAAACCTCTCCCACAATACTGATACCCGAAGGCCAAAAGATCTCAGACTCCCATTATGCAGGACAACACATGTACAACAAAACGTTCCCTTTTTTGAGCAGCAAACTGTGGGGAAACCCAAATCCCCGATGACATGAAAAACATCCCAACCCTCAATTCATTTAAATACAAAACAAGCTCAAAAATATTCGAAAATTACCAGCAAGATAGTTAAAAAGTTAATACCTCTATCATACTAACATTGTTTCTCTTATCATTATTGTTATTGCTATCACTGTTCTCATTATACATATATATTGCAATATTAGTTATTATTATGTTTATTCTTATCAATATTTTGCCTCAACTGTCATCATACCCGTCTATTCAAATATAGCTATCATTATCATTTTTATTATCTTTTTTATATTATTAGAAAATTTTTTACTATTATTATTATATTTATTATTATTATTAATATTATTATTTTTTTGATTGTTTTTATTATAACAATTTAAATGAACCCATATTTATATATTATTTTTTTTATAACATATTCGATACTAAAGTCCACACGCTTCCACGGGCCGTTGTAATTTAAAAAAATCTAAGGCATCAGGTCCATAAAGAGTCTCGGCTCAATGGACCGCGGGTTGTATATAATTATTAATGTATAAACAACTTTATGTATGGGATGTTTTAAACCTAATAAACAACTCTCTCTTCTCTCTCTCTCTCTCTCTCTCTCTCTCTCTCTCTCTCTCTCCCCTCTCTCTTCCTCTCTCTCTCTCTCTCTCTCTCTCTCTCTCTCCCCTCTCTCCTCTCTCTCTCTCTCTCTCTCTCCTCTCTCCTCTCTCCCTCTCTCCTCTCCTCTTCCCTCTCCTCTCTCTCTCTCTCTCCTCTCTCTCTCTCTCTCCCCTCTCTCTCTCTTCTCTCTCTCTCTCTCTCTCTCTCTTCTCTCTCTCTCTCTCTCTCGCTCTCTCTCTCTCTCTCTCTCTCTCTCTCTCTCCTTCCCTCCCTCTTCCCCCCTCGCCTCTCTCTCTCCACCCTTTTCTCTCTCTCTCTCTTTCCTTCCCTAGTCCTCCCTCCAACCGCCTTCAGAAGGGAAAACTTTTTTTCCTGGTTCCCTTTTTTTATTCTTACTTAATTTTGTTCTCTAATCTCATGGGAAGGAAAAAGCTCTTGAGGGGAGGGGCTAACTATTTTTGGGGGAACATTTAAACCGGCCAAAACTTTTTTTTTTCATTTTAAATTTTTATTTACATCTACATAAACAAAAGAGTATTAGAGTTTAATTGCTTCATTGGATCGTTGGAAAAAACCTTTCACTACCGTGGATAACAGTTTAAGTCGCCAACAATTTTTTTCTGGTTCAGGGCCTGGGTGGCCGTTTAAACTTCCCATATCCACTGATTTCCAGGGAAGTTATTGGGAAAGGGCTATTTTGGAGATATTACATTTGTTTCTTAAAAACTTGTCATATTGGCATCAGAAAAATACAAATAACTTTACCAAGTTTTGGATATACGTAAAGTTGCCATTTTTGTGTTTAATTTACCCGGAGCTCGTAAAGGACCGAACGTCGCCAATAGGACGGCCATATCGGCACCTTTTCCAATTTTTTCCTCTCAATTCCATTGTCCCCTTTTATTCTTATCCCTTTTAACAGACCCCTTACAAACTTTTATCATGGCTTCCACAATTAATACAAAAACTTTAATAGAAATTTCATGGGTAAAAGTTGTCACACCCTCTCCTGACGCCGCCCCTTGAGATTGCCGGGATATCATCGGAAAAACGACGGTTTCACCAAAACCCCTTTTCTTTCCCCCCTCCTTTTCCCTCATTCCTCCTTTTTCTCTATTCATCCTTTTCGAGACAGACATATGAGCCACGACAAAATATATGAGTCCAGCTAATGTACAAGACTTTTAAAATATCATGAAATGCAACCCCCCACAGGTTAGGCGGAAGAATATATAAGGATAGTTGTCAAGGCTTTTATTATTTTTTC
>JACEEZ010001252.1:0-11916 GCA_016584305.1 Chionoecetes opilio | reverse complement strand
TATCTACTTACTCTACTTTTCTACTCTACACTAACTACTACTACTACTTACTCCTACTCCTACTCTATTACTATTACTACTACTACTACTACTACTACTACTACCTGTATTATACTGCTACTACTACCACTTCTACTACTACTACTACTACTACTACTGCCAATTCTACTACTACTACTACTACTTCTACTACTACTACTACACCTACTATTACACTACTACCACACTATTACCACCACTACTATCTACCCACCAGCTCCACCATCTACTACTACTACTACTACTACTACTACTACTACTACTATACAATAAAAACTTTAAACAATTTTTCATTTAATTCCTAATCATTCTAGACTTGTTTCCCTTGAAGACCCGCCCTTAGAGTCGCCCTTTGTCGCCCTTAGAGTCGCCCTTTGTCGCCCTTTGTCGCCCTTTGTCGCCCTTAGAGTCGCCCTTTGTCGCCCTTAGAGTCGCCCTTTGTCGCCCTTAGAGTCGCCCTTTGTCGCCCTTAGAGTCGCCCTTTGTCGCCCTTAGAGTCGCCCTTTGTCGCCCTTAGAGTCGCCCTTAGAGTCGCCCTTTGTCGCCCTTAGAGTCGCCCTTTGTCGCCCTTAGAGTCGCCCTTTGTCGCCCTTAGAGTCACCCTTTGTCGCCCTTTGTTGCCCTTTGTCGCCCTTAGAGTCACCCTTTGTCTCCCTTTGTCGCCCTTTGTCGCCCTTAGAGTCGCCCTTTGTCTCCCTTTGTCGCTCTTAGAGTCGCCCTTTGTCGCCCTGAGAGTCGCCCTTTGTCGCCCCTTAGAGTCGCCCTTAGTCGCCCTTAGAGTCACCCTTGGTCGCCCTTAGAGTCGCCCTTAGAGTCGCCCTTTGTCGCCCTTAGTCGCCCTTTGTCGCCCTTTGAGTCGCCCGTTTGTCGCCCTTAGAGTCGCCCTTTGTCGCCCTTAGTCGCTATCTCTCACGCCCTTGACAGAATAACTGACGCTTTTCTCCCTCCTCGACGCTCTCGCCTTGAAAAAAAAAAATATATAAAACCTATAAAGTGAGAGGCCGTTTTTTTTTCCATTTTATCTTTTTCAACCTTCTACAAATTTTTTTTTTTTTTTTTTTTTTTTTTTTTTCCCACAGCGAGCGTTCGGTTTTGTGGACGTTTTTGAAATCATGGGCGTTTTGTGAAGAATATATATGGGCGTTTCAGTATATGTGGAAGGGAGGAGAGAGAGAGAGAGAGAGAGAGAGAGAGAGAGAGAGAGAGAGAGAGAGAGAGAGAAGAGAGGAGAGAGAGAGAGAGAGAGAGAGAGAGAAATATTACAAGAGAAAGTTTCGTCTACTCTTCTTACATATTTAACTTTTTCTTCCTTCTCTATTCCTCCTCTTTCTCCTCCTCCTCTTCCTCCTTCTCCTCCTCCTCCTCCTCTTCCTCTTCCTCCTTCATCTCTTCTTCTTCCTTCTTCTTCCTATACGATTTCTTATTTTTCTCTCTTGCGTGTCTTTGTCTTCCTTCCTCCTCCTCCTCCTCCTCCTCCTCCTCTCCTCCTCCTCCTCCTCCTCCTCCTCCTCCTCCTCCTCCTCCTCTTCCTCTTCCTCTTCCTCTTCCTCCTCCTCCTCCTCCTCCTCCTCCTCTCCTCCTCCTCCTCCTCCTCCTCCTCCTCCTCCTCCTCCTCCTCCTCCTCCTCCATACTTTACTCTCTTTCCTTCCTTCCTTAACTTTTCCTCCTCTTCCTTCTTCTTCCTACATGGCTTCTTATTTTACTCTCGCATGTCCATCCCTCCTCCTCCTCCTCCTCCTCCTCCTCCTCCTCCTCCTCCTCCTCCTCCTCCTCCTCCTCCTCCTCCTCCTTCATTACTTTACCGTCTTTCCTTCCTTCTCAACCTTCAACTTTTCCTTCTTCCTTCTTTCGCATACATGGTTTCTTATATTTCTCTCACATCTCTTCCTCCTCCTCCTCCTCTTCCTTCATTACTTTACCATCTTTCCTTCCTTCCTTCCTTCCTTCCTTTACGTTTACCTTCAGCTTCCTTACGCTTTAGTCCCCCCAGTGAGAGGCAGGGAGTGGAAAATCGCCTTAAGGCAGCTTCATGTGGCGTGTGTCGCTATCGAGGCGTCTACTAGCGTCCTGGGGCTAGAAAGATAACCAAATGAAACTCCTAACATCCCTTCTACAGGCTGTTCCTAAGGGGGTTTCTCTACACAAACACACAAAAAATGGAGAAAAAAGTAAAAATAAATAAAATTAGGGAAATGGAAGTCTTTTAGGGTCTTTTTAGAGTTATTTTAAGGGTAATTTAATAACCCTGAACTAACCTGACGTCTCACTCAACCCCTGAAAACACACACACACACAAATAGGTAAAAAAAAAAAAAGTAAAAAAAAAGTAAAAAATCTGGGAAAATGGAAGTGTTTTAGGGTATTTTTTTTCACACAGTGTCTTTAGGAGAAGTGTGTGTGTTGTGTGTGTGTGTGTGTGTGTGTGTGTGTGTGTGTGTGTGTGTGTGTGTGTCTGTGTGTGTCTGTGTGTGTGTGTGTGTGTCATTATATCACTATAATTAACGGTAACAGTGATGATTTTTCTGCATATATATTGTTTTCCCTTGTTCTGTTTACACCGCATGGGAAACAGATTAACTAGAAGACCCTTTGAAATTGATCTGTTGAATACGATAAACGGCATTGAACTCATCACAACAGACGGGTCATTGCATCCTGTTACCCTGTTACCCTGTTACCCTGTTACCCTGTTACCCTGTTACCCTGTTACCCTGTTCTCTGTTACCACCATCACCAACATGAACAAGCCACTGAAACTTATCCCTCCGCTGCCACCATTTTATGTTACGCGCTTCTATATTTATGTTACCTGTTTATGTCTATGTTACCCGTTTATGTCTGTATGTTACCCGTTTCTGTCTGTATGTTACCCGTTTATGTCTGTATGTGACCCGTTTATGTCTGTATGTGACCCGTTTATGTCTGTATGTTACCCGTTTATGTCTGTATGTTACCCGTTTATGTCTATGTTACCCGTTTTTCTGTCTGTATGTTACCCGTTTTATGTCTGTATGTTACCCGTTTATGTCTGTATGTGACCCGTTTATGTCTGTATGTTACCCGTTTATGTCTGTATGTTACCCGTTTCTGTCTGTATGTTACCCGTTTCTGTCTGTATGTTACCCGTTTATGTCTGTATGTTACCCGTTTATGTCTGTATGTTACCCGTTTATGTCTGTATGTTACCCGTTTATGTCTATGTTACCCGTTTCTGTCTGTATGTTACCCGTTTATGTCTGTATGTTACCCGTTTATGTCTGTATGTTACCCGTTTATATCTGTATGTTACCCGTTTATGTCTGTATGTGACCCGTTTATGCCTGTATGTTACCCGTTTATGTCTGTATGTTTACCCGTCTCTGTGTATGTGACCCGTTTCTGTCTGTATGTTTACCCGTTTCTGTCTCTATGTTACCCGTTTATGTCTGTATGTGACCCGTTTCTGTCTGTATGTGACCCGTTTATGTCTGTATGTGACCCGTTTATGTCTGTATGTGACCCGTTTCTGTCTGTATGTGACCCGTTTCTGTCTGTATGTGACCCGTTTCTGTCTGTATGTGACCCGTTTATGTCTGTATGTTACCCGTTTATGTCTGTATGTGACCCGTTTCTGTCTGTATGTGACCCGTTTCTGTCTGTATGTGACCCGTTTATGTCTGTATGTTACCCGTTTATGTCTGTATGTGACCCGTTTATGTCTGTATGTGACCCGTTTTTCTGTCTGTATGTGACCCGTTTATGTCTGTATGTTACCCGTTTATGTCTGTATGTGACCCGTTTCCTGTCTGTATGTGACCCGTTTCTGTCTGTATGTGACCCGTTTCTGTCTGTATGTGACCCGTTTTCTGTCTGTAGTGTGACCCGTTTATTGTCTGTATGTTACCCGTTTTATGTCTGTATGTGACCCGTTTCTGTCTGTATGTTACCCGTTTCTGTCTCTATGTTACCCGTTTATGTCTGTATGTGACCCGTTTCTGTCTGTATGTGACCCGTTTATGTCTGTATGTTACCCGTTTATGTCTGTATGTGACCCGTTTCTGTCTGTATGTGACCCGTTTCTGTCTGTATGTGACCCGTTTCTGTCTGTATGTGACCCGTTTATGTCTGTATGTTACCCGTTTATGTCTGTATGTGACCCGTTTCTGTCTGTATGTGACCCGTTTCTGTCTGTATGTGACCCGTTTATGTCTGTATGTTACCCGTTTCTGTCTGTATGTTACCCGTTTCTGTCTGTATGTGACCCGTTTCTGTCTGTATGTGACCCGTTTATGTCTGTATGTGACCCGTTTCTGTCTGTATGTGACCCGTTTATGTCTGTATGTGACCCGTTTATGTCTGTATGTGACCCGTTTCTGTCTGTATGTGACCCGTTTATGTCTGTATGTTTACCCGTTTTCTGTCTGTATGTTACCCGTTTCTGTCTGTATGTGACCCGTTTCTGTCTGTTGTATGTGACCCGTTTTCTGTCTGTATGTGACCCGTTTATGTCTGTATGTGACCCGTTTATGTCTGCATGTTACCCGTTTCTGTCTGTATGTGACCCGTTTCTGTCTGTATGTGACCCGTTTCTGTCTGTATGTTACCCGTTTCTGTCTGTATGTGACCCGTTTCTGTCTGTATGTGACCCGTTTCTGTCTGTATGTTACCCGTTTCTGTCTGTATGTGAGCCCGTTTCTGTCTGTATGTGACCCGTTTTCTGTCTGTATGTGACCCGTTTATGTCTGTATGTGACCCGTTTTCTGTCTGTATGGTGACCCGTTTTATGTCTGTATGTGACCCGTTTATGTCTGTATGTGACCCGTTTATGTCTGTATGTGACCCGTTTATGTCTGTATGTGACCCGTTTCTGTCTGTATGTTACCCGTTTCTGTCTGTATGTGACCCGTTTCTGTCTGTATGTGACCCGTTTCTGTCTGTATGTGACCCGTTTCTGTCTGTATGTGACCCGTTTCTGTCTGTATGTGACCCGTTTCTGTCTGTATGTGACCCGTTTCTGTCTGTATGTGACCCGTTTATGTCTGTATGTGACCCGTTTATGTCTGTATGTGACCCGTTTATGTCTGTATGTTACCCGTTTCTGTCTGTATGTGACCCGTTTCTGTCTGTATGTGACCCGTTTATGTCTGTATGTGACCCGTTTATGTCTGTATGTTACCCGTTTATGTCTGTATGTGACCCATTTCTGTCTGTATGTGACCCGTTTATGTCTGTATGTGACCCGTTTATGTCTGTATGTTACCCGTTTCTGTCTGTATGTGACCCGTTTCTGTCTGTATGTGACCCGTTTCTGTCTGTATGTGACCCGTTTCTGTCTGTATGTGACCCGTTTCTGTCTGTATGTGACCCGTTTATGTCTATGTTACCCGTTTCTGTCTGTATGTGACCCGTTTATGTCTGTATGTGACCCGTTTCTGTCTGTATGTGACCCGTTTCTGTCTGTATGTGACCCGTTTCTGTCTGTATGTTACACGCTTCTGTCTGTATGTGACCCGTTTGTATCTTGTTTAAACTCTAATTAATACCCAGACTAGATTATTAAGGTTGGAAAAAATGAAGTACCTTGATCAAAAAGGAAAAAAAGTAGTAGTTTTAGAGACTGAATGTTGGAAAAAAGTAGTAGTTTTAGACACTGAATGTTGGAAAAAAGTAGTAGTTTTAGACACTGAATGTTGGAAAAAAGAAGTACGTAGATCGCCCAGTGTTCCAGTGTTTACAATCACACGCGCGCTGCCGCCTCCCTGTCCTCTGAAGCGACTGTATGTTTGTACAATTAGCAGACGTGACGCAAAAACACACACAGAACGGAAGGAACCCAACCGACCATTGCCAAAACAAAGCAAGGAAAACCCGATGCCAGAATAGCCGGGTTTGTTCTGGAAACATACAGAGAGAGAGAGAGAGAGAGAGGAGAGGGGAGAGAGAGGGGAGAGAGAGAGAGAGGAGAGAGAGAGAGAGAGAGAGAGAGAGAGAGAGAGAGAGAGAGAGAGAAGAGAGAGAGTAGAGAGAGAGAGAGAGAGGAGAGAGAGGAGAGAGAGAGAGAGAAGAGAGAGAGAGAGAGAGATATGTGAGTTTAAAAAGTTGTGGGAAAAATGGGATAGTGATGAAGGTGGCAGAAAGAGAGAGAGAGAGAGAGAGAGAGAGAGAGAGAGAGAGAGAGAGAGAGAGAGAGAGAGAGAGAGAGAGAGAGAGGTAGTGGAAGAGAATTAAGACGTAAGACAGAGGAAGCGAATAACAAGTCACGAGGCATAAAATGTAAGAATTAAAGATGGAAGAAAAAGGAAAGAAGGATATCAGATTAAGATTTTGGAAGGAAGGAAAAGTTAATAGAAAATAAAATGAAGGAAGAAGGAAAAAAAAGAAGGAAGAATAGAGTGTAGAAAGAAGGAAATGAAGGACAAGAATAAAGGAAATGTTGAGGAAAAGAGATTATAAGAACATAAGAAAGTAAGGAAGCTACAAGAGGCCGTGAGACATAAGAAAGTAAGGAAGCTACAAGAGGCCGTGAGACATAAGAACATAAGGAAGCTACAAGAGCCGTGAGACATAAGAACATAGGAAGCTACAAGAGGCCGTGAGACATAAGAACATAAGGAAGCTACAAGAGGCCGTGAGACATAAGAACATAAGAAAATAAGGAAGCTACAAGAGGCCGTGAGACATAAGAACATAAGAAAGTAAGGAAGCTACAAGAGGCCCTGAGACATAAGAACATAAGAAAATAAGGAAGCTACAAGAGGCCCCGAGACATAAGAACATAAGGAAGCTACAAGAGGCCCTGAGACATAAGAACATAAGGAAGCTACAAGAGGCCGTGAGACATAAGAACATAAGGAAGCTACAAGAGGCCGTGAGACATAAGAACATAAGGAAGCTACAAGAGGCCGTGAGACATAAGAACATAAGAAAGTAAGGAAGCTACAAGAGGCCGATTATGGAAGAGGAAGAGGGGGATAAAGAGGGGAATTAAAGGAGGGGAAAGAAGGAAGAAGGAGGATGAAGGAGGAGGCTGAGGGGAAATCATATTATTATTCAATCAGGTTTGTCGTTTCCCCTTTTCGTGGCCAGTAAAAAAGGACTCTCCCCCCCTCTCTCTCCTCTCTCCTCTCTCCTCTCTCTCTCTTCTCCTCTCGTCTCTCTCTCTCTCTCTCTCTCTCTCTCTCTCTTCATCTCTCTCTCTCATCTCTTCTTCTCTCTTCTTTTTTCGTCTTTTCTCACTATCTATCTCTTTCAGTCTCAACCCTCTTCTCTCTTTTCCTCTCTGCCAACCCCTCTCCCTTCTCTCTCTCCCTCACGATCCTCTCTCCACTCTCTCCTCTCTCTCTCCTCTCTCTCTCGCTCGTCTCTGCTACCTCGTCTTCCTCACTCCTCTTCTCCCTCTCTCTCTCCTCTCTTCTCAAGTAATCTTTTATGTGTCTCTTGCACGCCTCGCCTTTACGACTTAAAGATGTGTGTGTGTGTGTGTCCTGTGTGTGTGTGTGTGTGTGTGTGTGTGTGTGTGTTTAGGGTCTCCACAGCCTATCAAATCGTATCTTTTGGACGGTCAGACGCGCCACGGCCTTCATTTGCTATAGGCCTAAAGCTTCTACGTGTGTGTGTGTGTGTGTGTGTGTGTGGTGTGTGTGTTTAAGGGGAAGGTAGCCTATCTTCCACACTCCTTCCAGATACAACCACAGCCTGTCCTCCTCCTCCTTCTCCTCCTCCTCCTCCTCCTCCTCCTCCTCCTCCTCTTCCTTTCCTTTTCCTTTTCTCCTTTCCTTTTCCTCCTCCTCCTCCTCCTCCTCCTCCTCCTCCTCCTCCTCCTCCTCCTCCTCCTCCTCCTCCTCCTCCTCCTCCTCCTCCTCCTCCTCCTCCTCCTCCTCCCTCCTCCTCCTCCTCCTCTAATCTACCCACAAGAAGGCGAATCACGTGCTAACGCCGGACATTCTCACCATCTTTCACACTCCTCCCTCCTCCTCCTCCTCCTCTTCCTCCTCCTGCTCCTCCTTTTCCTCCTCCTCCTCCTCCTCTTCTTCCTTTTTTCCTCTTCCTCTTCCTGCTCCTCCTTTTCCTCTTCCTCCTCCTCCTCCTCCTCCTCCTCCTCCTCCCCCTCCTCCCCTCCTCCTCCTTTTCGACAGCCACGCCTATCTTCTAAGTTTACATACATACATACACACATACATACATACATACATACATACATACATACACACACACACACATACATACATACATAACTCATACATACAAGGCCTGGTTGGTGATAATAGGGGATGAGTGCGCTGGTGTTTGGTGTTTTTTGTTGTTGTTGTCCTCCTCTTCCTCCTCCTCCCCCCTCCTCCCCCTTTCCCCCTCCTCCTCCTCCTCCTCCTCCTCCTCCTCCTCCTCCTCCTCCTCCTCCTCCTCCTCTCATCATCAGTAATGATCTAAAAAACCCCAGTCCGCATTGCCTAGCTGCCAGTAAAAAGGCGAATATGATGTTTGGCTTTATTAAAACGCAACTTTTGAACATAAACTCCGAAAGTAATAAACACAATTATACACGTCCTTGGTTTAGGCCACACTTGGAATATGCCGTTCAATTCTGGTCGCCCTGTTTCGTAAAAGATCAAGCCAAATTGGAATCAGTGCAAAGAAGAGCAACCAAAAAATTCCATCTCTGGAAAATTCATCTTATGAAGAGAGATTTGGGAACTTAATATGTTTTCCTTAAAGGATCGAAGAATCCGTGGGGACTTGATAGAAACCTTTAAAAATCCTAAAAGGATTTTGATGCCCATTAATCAAGAGAACCTATTTCGAGCTTTCAACTCAAGTGACAACAAGAAATAATGGTTTAAAACTAAACGGTCAACGTTGCATCACCGATCTCCGTAAAAATTATTTCAATGTTAGAGTCGTTGATCGATGGAACAAGTTACCACAAATGTTGTCGGAGCCACACAATAACTCATTCAAAAACAGACTTGACGCGCACTGTAAAGTAAATGGGTATTGATAGTGCGAATTCCCTATCTATCCCCCGTATCGATTAGTTGTAGTGTAGTGGTAGTTGTAGTTAGTAATTTCATATCCTATCATTCTGCACTATGAAACTTCCGTGTTCCTATCTTCTTTAGGGACTGGTAAGATCTTTTTTCCCAAATGGTTTTCTTATACATGTAGTTGATAGTTAGTAGTATGTAGTTCCAGCAGATACCCTCGTCATGGACCAATAGGTTTTCCTGGTGTCTGTTACTCCTATGTAATCCTATGTAATCCTCCTCTTTCTTCTTCCTTCAGTTTGTCTTCTAAAATTTTCGTAGTAGTAGTAGTATAAGTGGTTGTTGCAGTAGTAGTAGTAGTAGTAGTAGTAGTAGTAGTAGTAGTAGTAGTGTTAATTATACAGCTATCTCTCTTTGAACTTATCCTGAAAGAAAGAGAATGGAAGTTAATCTCTCTTCTTTCTCTCTCTCTCTCTCTCTCTCTCTCTCTCTCTCTCTCTCTCCTCCTCTCTCTCTCTCTCTCCTCTCTCTCTCAGCTCTCTCTCTCTCTCTCATCTCTCTCTCTCTCTCTCTCTCTCGTACTCTTATTTCTCTTCTTCTCTTTCTTCTCGTCTCTGTCGTACTCTTATTCTCTCTCTCTCTCTCTCTCATCTCAGCTCATCTCTCTCTCTCTCTCATCCGTCTCTCTCTCTCGTCTCTCTCTCTCTCATCTCCTTCGTCTCTCTCCTCTCTCTCTCTTCTCGTCCTCTCTCTCTCTCTCTCTCTCTCTCTCTCACAAACACACACAGCCAAGCGGGGGTTTATTGATGCCCTTCGCTCCCTCCTTCCCCTCAGGCGGCGTCGAGGGGAGACACACGAGGGGACTTTTAGCGCCTCACGCCCTTAGGCAAAGATGCGATTACAGCCACCTTAAAACTGTATATTCCCCTCTTTCCCCTCACTTTATTGTCCTTTTCTATTACTTTTTCTCTTCATTTGTCCCCTTTTCCCCCTTATTTTCCCTCTTTTCCCCTCTGTTTCTCCTATTCTAATACGTTTCTCTAAGTTTTTTCCCTTATTTCCCCTCTTTTCCCCTCTGTTTCTCCTATTCTAATACGTTTCTCTTAGTTTTTTCCCTTATTTCCCCTCTTTTCCCCTCGTTTTGTCCTTTTTTAATACGTTTATCTTAATTTGTCCCCTTTGTTTACCCTCTTTTCCCCTCTTTTTGTCCTTTTCTAATAAATTTCTCTTAGTGTTTTCCCTTATTTCCCCTCTTTCCCCTCGTTTTGTCCTTTTCTTATACGTTTATCTTAGTGTTTTCCCTTATTTCCCCTCTTTTCCCCTCTTTTTGTCCTTTTCTTATACGTTTCTCTTAGTTTTTTTCTCCTTATTTCCCCTCTTTTCTCCTCTGTTTCTCCTATTCTAATACGTTTCTCTTAGTTTTTCCCTTATTTACCCTCTTTTCCCCTCTGTTTCTCCTTTTCTAATACGTTTATCTTAGTGTTTTCCCTTATTTCCCCTCTTTTCCCCTCTGTTTCTCCTTTTCTAATACGTTTATCTTAGTGTTTTCCCTTATTTCCCCTCTTTTCCCCTCTGTTTCTCCTTTTCTAATACGTGTCTCAGTTTTTCCACTTTCTCATTTTGTTTTCCCTCTTTTTCCTTCTCCTTGTTTTTGTCCTTTTCCTATACGTTTATACTCTTTTTCTCCTTTATTTCTCCTTTATTTCCCCTCTTTTTCACATTTTCTTTACAGTTTTTCCTCTTTTTTTCCCTGTGTCCTTTTGTTTTCTCTTATTTTCCCTTCTCCCCTCCTTCTCTCCTATTCTGTTAAGTTTTTCAGATCCATTTTTCAGAGTTTTCTTTCCGTTGTTCCGCTATATTTGGCTTTGCTTTACAGTAAACTCTCTAATTCGAACTAATTGGGGGATGAGGGATTAATAATAATAATACTAATACTAAAAATACTAATACTGATCGTTGTATTGAAGTAATGATTAATCTAGCAATGCCTGTCATATTTTTATGTCTTGTAGTAAGTTTTGTCTAATTTGTGATTTTTTAAGGAATATCTGGAAGTATCATGTCATTGTGAATTGGCTGAAATAGGGACTTCTAATCATTGTAACTGAAAACTGACTCCAGATTCGTGTTCAGCATGCCCGATAACTGCTAGGAACTAATTTTCAAGCAAATCTATTTTTCAAAAAATATTGCAAATTTTGTAAGGTGTATGCCTTGATTTTTTTAGAAAATCACGTTTTTCACAATAACTCAAAAACTATGGCAGATTCATGCACCATATATATAGAAGTAAATATGGAGTAGATCAAGGGCTATCATTTGGCGCAAAGCAAAAAAATATTGATTGGTAAATATCCGAGAAAATAGCATTTCCGTACATTTATACAAAATATCAATTTTCTCGACAACCATGAGGTGTTTTGAGAAACTGATCACTGCATCATGTAGAACACCTCAAGATGAACCTTTGTTAATTTGATAAGTTTTCTTACGACTCATAGTTTTGCGGCAAAATAACAAAAAACCTGATTTTCGTCAATTTTGGAATATTTTTGAGCACCCTTGAAAATTTGCAATATTTTTTGAAAAATAGATTTGCTTGAAAATTAGTTCCTAGCAGTTATCGGGCATGCTGAACACGAATATGGAGTCAGTTTTCAGTTACAATGATTAAAAGTCCCTATTTCAGCCAATTCACAATGACATGATACTTCCAGATATTCCTTAAAAATCACAAATTAGACAAAGCTTACTACAAGACATAAAAATATGACAGGCATTGCTAGATTAATCATGACTTCAATACAACGATCAGTATTAGTATTTTCAGTATTAATATTATTATTATTAATCCCTATTTGAGCCACCTTGGGGTGTGGGGTATGGGGGGGATGAGGGGCCCCCCCCCCCCCCACC
>JACEEZ010001251.1:72543-108230 GCA_016584305.1 Chionoecetes opilio | reverse complement strand
GGCTTTACCCTATCTTAAATAATCGTGCAGACCATTTCATCTTTCCCAGATTTAATGCAGTAAAAATAACCTTTATCAAATATATCAACTATATTTTGTCACTTTTTGCACCCAGTCAACCGTTTTTAAAAAACCCGCAATCAATATCTACAAATTCTCCGAGCTTCCAAAACCTCCTGACGACAAACAGACGCGCACCGTGGTCAGTGAGTCCGAAAGGCAGTCCCCTACCCCCAAAGGGAAATGCAAAAACCGTATACACAAAAAAAAATAAGTACTTAAAAATTTTTGGGTGTTTCTTTTTTTTTTTTTGCATTTTAGCATATATTTGATCCTTTATGGGTGCAGCAAGACGCTGTGCCTTTCCAGAGAGTTTAGCACCCGTTTCCGACCGATACGGCCGAAAAATGATAAGAATGTTTGAACGCCGGGGGGGGGAAAGGTTGTGTATGCAGTTAGCCCGGCCCCCCGGACGTCATCAGAAAGCTTCGCGCGGCGGCTGGAAAGGGGCTTTTTTTTCCCCGCGTTTTTTTCAAAAGTTTTTTTTTTACAGAAAAGGGGGCTTTTGAAATAAAATTTTTTTTTGGGGATTAGGTGTTTTGAAAAAAATTCAACTACTTATGCAAAGAAAAAATGAGTCTGGACGGTTATTTGAAAGGCAAATAATTATTAGTTTAACTATTTTACCAAAGATAAAAAATTATTAAATAAAAAGTAAAAAAAAACATTATAAAATGTAAAAAATGTAGGGAAAACATCGTTAAAAGTCTATGCCCAGGCATTGTACTGTCCATGGTGTCCGAAATACTACGTCAGGGGTGGGCTTGCAGTCTCCACCGTTTTGGCCCCAAAATTGATACTTTGTGTGTTTTCTCTTGGATGTGAAGGACTGCGGCCGTGAAAATTTTCACACCCGGGAAAGGGGGGGCCCACTTTGGTGCTGGTGGCACGGAAACGCGGGCCCCACTGGTCACCTTGGAAGCACCTTCTCGGCTTCGAGGGCACTCTTTTGGGCCCGTCGAACTCAGCCAGTGTGGCCTCCGCACCTTTGCTTGTAGAACACTACATTGGCCGCGACGTCCCTGCGGGTTTTCCCGTGAGTCAACGGGGCTCGCCGACTCGGGTTTGGGGTGGGGGTCTGCAGCATCCACCATCGCTGGGCTGGGCCTTGCAAAGCGAACCCTTAGGAGGGCCCTTTTTGGGGAAAGTGTTTCATGTGACCCAAAAACCCAGCCTCGGGCCGTGGAGTATGATTTGGGGTTTTTGGCAAATCCAAAAACCGCTGCGCCGTGTGCGCGTGCACTCAAACATACCGACACGCTAGTTAGTCCCTTCTAGCTCCGTAGGACCGTCGTCGTTCTGGGGAATTTTCCCACCAAAAACTTGCAAAGCAGGAAAAAGCAACTTTTATTTGACTGCTCCCTTCAGGGGAGTCCAAGACTCATCTAAAACCCCTCCACTCCCCGAACCTTTACGGCTTCCCGGGGTGGGAGAGGAACGCCCAAAAACCCCAGCCTCCCTACCATGCGTCACAGCAGGGAACCCAAGACCACCATTGTCTGTGCTTCCCGTACAAAGGTCACCTGCCACGTGTATCCCCTCCTGTATAAACTTGCTGGCTAATTGATCCATCACACACGCCCGACGTGGGGAGGAGCAGGAAAAGACAGTCATCAGGTGGCCCAGGCGGTAGCTCCCGGGGAAGATCGTTCACGTAATGCTCCAAAAGGGCTGGCCCCAACACAGACCTTGTGGGACTGATGCTTCCCTGGCAGGGGCTCAATTCGCCCGTTGACGACACCTGGGTTTTTTCTTGCGGTATTCCCCAGGAGGCAGGAGGTCACCCTGGACATTTTTCACAAGTTTTTCCCGTGGCCTCCGTGCCACACCCTGTCGAAGCACCCGCTATGTCCAGGGCCCCCCGACGTGCCCTGGCCGTCCATCAAGGGTCATGCCAGTTTCTGGGAAGACTCACAGTTCAGAGGGGGAAATTCCAAGTCTAAACCCCAAACTTTTGGTCCGAGAGGAGGTAATTGTCGCTGGGTGAAAAAGATTACCTCCACGATTCCTCGAACACTTTCCCCCCACCACATACAGGGAAGTGGGCCTGTATTTTTTGGGGGTCGATCGGAGTCCTCTTTTGTACAGGAACCACACCCCTCCTTTCACCTAAGGCCAATTTTTTTCCGGAGGAGGCATGAAAATGGGTGAGGGGACAACAACTGCGGGGTACTGTTTTAACAAATGCGGGCTGCGTCATCAGTCCATGGCTTTTTTTTTGTAACCCTCGCGAAGGTTCTCGACCTCGCCTGCTCACATCTATCATGTGACGATCTCTTCCACGTTTTTTTCGACAGGCGGGGGCTGCCGGGGGCTTTCCCCCTTAAATTTTTTAGGGAAGAGGTTAACTAGCACTGGGGTTCTCTTTGCTGTGACGGCTTGTTCCTCCTGATTGGTGGGGGAGGGTTGAATCTTGGCGGTGCGATTCCCCGCTTTTCCTTGGCCAGGGACCATCAAATTTTTTTTCCCAAGCCCGGGCCTCGTAGTTTGCGGCGCAGGTTTCCATTTTTGTATGCCTCATTTGCCTGGTCACCCTCTCCTCCATGAGGGCCCCCACCTACTGCAGGGTCCCCGTTGCGCGGGAAATTGGTTCCTTCATTCACCCATGGTCTTATTCACGCGGCTGGGTTTTGCGATCGCCCTTTTCCCCCTCCCCGGGCGACTTTAAGTTCATTATTGACAATCTTAGGGGGAAAGCTGGCTCCCCCACCACCCACACCCTCCCCTTGCTCAAGGCATAAAAAGCCCACCTTTTTTCAATAAAAAATCCCGGGGAACGAGCGGGGCCGGGAGCGAAAAGCCCGGACCACGAATGGCGCGCGACGCTCTAACCACCAATCCACTCAAACTGTTTGTGTAAATAAGTAAGTAAATAAGAAGTAAGTTTATTGCCATTACAAAAATCATCCAAAGAAAATTAAATATAAAAACCCAAAAAATATAATTATTATTATTTTGTTTTCTACATCTATGCCTATAGCGCCTATAGGCATGACCTCCAGGGCTCGTGGTAGGCCCTGGAAAGCTCACTTGAGGGCTGTGAGGGTTTGGGCCCTTCGCCCGTGGTGGCGCGGCAGGACTTTTATAGTGACGCCTGTAATTAGAGGCTCATGCGCCCCCCTGTGTCCTCCGATGCACCGCAATTGAAGGTAGAGTTAATGGACAAGGTATGGGGGGGGTTCTTAGGCCACTCGACGGAACAGAATATGGCCACGGTCTGTCCGAGCATGAGCTCTTCGACAGACAAATCATTTCAAAATGGTTGTTCATTTAGTAAAAGCATTATAAGTGAACTACCAACTATAAAATATGAATAACCCCATAAAGCATAGCTACGCATACACAGACAATCGACAAAGTTTCAACACAAGTACACAAAGAACTGACATGTATACACTTAATAAAGATACATTTATCAGTGGTTGATGTATAGACATTCTATCTATCCCTACATTCTCTTGCATAAATGTATTTTTGACAAATAAACAATATTTTCTTTATTTTCTTCTTGAATTGTAGTAAAGTGTGTGTGTGCGTGTGTGTGTGTGTATTCATCTAGTTGTATTCATCTATTTGGTTTTTTAAACAGGGCCAGAGCGACGCTCGTATGGCCCCGTTTTCCCATATCAACATTTGTATCATTCATCCTTAGTTCTTAAGCCCCTTATCTCACATTCACGAATCTGAACACGAATGAACACGATTTAATGTTTTTCCTTAAATCGTGTTAGAACGTATGAGGGCGCGCACTCATTCGTGTTATTCGGTTGTTAAGTCGTGGTCGGTCGCGGCGGGTCGATGGGGCGTCGCAGCTCGGTTAAAACGGTTATAAATTTTTGCATAAAAAAATTATAACCGATTTAAGCCGCCTGAAAAGTCGTGTTCAGTCTATGAAGGGCGTATGAAGGGCGTATACAGTCGTGTTTTTAAACATATGAAGATCGTGTTCAGTCGTAGAAATCGTGTTTAGTGCGTTAGCGTGTTGAAAAAAAGTGATCGGTTATCCCCAAAATGGCGTAAAAAACCTTTCCCCCGGCAACCCCGTTCCAAACGTGCCCAAAGGGTGGGATTGCGCCACGGGGGCGGAACCTATGCCACACACCAACACACAACACACACACACACACAGCATACACCACCTTTCCTTTTATTATTATAGATAGATAACCCCGTGGGCCAAAATAACAAAAAAATTCGTATGAAGGTTTTGTCAGTCGTATGGAGATCGTGTTTTTTTTTGAGTGTTGGCATCGTAATGATTCGGGGGTTTAAACGTAGACGGGCGTGTTTATTCGTGTTAAGTCGTATGGGGGGGTCGAGAAGTGTTTTGGGGGGTATGACAGTCTATTTTGGGGGTGTTAAAAGAGGAAATCGTGTTGATCGTATGAATATTTTATGACGGGTAGATGCGTGTTTTAGTCGTATGAAGGTGTATGAGGATCGTATGAGGTCGTGTTTGGTCGTATGAGGGGCGTGTTTGGTTAAGAAATTTGCATAAACCACAAGTAGCACGAATCCACGATTTTTCAACTTTTCTTAAAAGTGTTCGTAATTTTTTTAAATCGTGTATTTAATAGGGGCTTAGTTTGGCCCAAACCACCACCCCGGGGGGCGGGGCACAAACCCCCCGGGACACCCGGTACCCTTCCTGCTGGGTGGAAAAAAAAACCCACAAAAAGGGGCCCGGGGGGGGGGTTTTTTTTTTTTGGGGGGGGAAAAAATTTTTTTTTTTGGGGTTTTTGGTTTTGGTTTTTTTTTTTTTTTTTAAAAAAAAAAAATTAAAAAAAATAAAAAAAAAAAATTTTTTTGCCAAAAAAATTTTTGGGAAACCCCCGGGGGTTGGAAAAAAAAAGGGGGGGGTTTTGGGGGGTTTTTTTTGGGGGGGGGTTTTTTTTTTTTGGGGGGTTTTTTTTTTCCCCTTTCCCCTTTTTTTTAAAAAGGGGGGGAAAAAAAATTTTTTTTTTTTGGGAACCCCCCCCCCCCCCTTTTTTTTTTTCCCCCCCCTTTTTTTTTTTTTTTTTTGGGGTTTTCCCCCCCCCCCCCCCCCCCCTTTTTTTTTTTTCCCCCCCCAAAAATTTAAACAAAGGGCCCGGGGGGGGGTTTTTTTTCCCCCCCCCGGGGGGAAAATTTTTAATCTTTTTCCTTTTTTTTAAAAAAAAATTTTTTTTTTTTTTTTTTTTTTGGGGGGTTTTTTTTCCCCCTTTTTTTTTTTCCCGGGGGAAAAAAACCCCCCTTTTTCCCCCCAAAATTTTTTTTTCCCCAAATTTTTGGGGCCCCCCGGGGAAAAAAGGGGGGGAAAAAAGTTTTCCAAATTTTTAAAAAGGGGAAAAATTTTTTCAAAGGGGGGGGGGGGTGGGGGCCAAACCAAAAAAAAAAAACCCCCCTTTTAAACCAAAAAAAGGGGGGGTTTTTTTTTTTTTAAAATTTTTAATTCTTTAAAACTTTTTCCCATTTTTTTTAAAAATTTGGGGTTTTTTAAAAAAAAAAAATTTTTTTTTTCCCCTTAAAATTTTTTAAACCCGGTTTTTTTCCCAAAAAAAAAGGGGGGGGGGGAAAAACCCCAAAAAAACCCCCCCCCCAAAAAACCCCAAAAAAAAAACCCCCCCCTTTTTGGCCCCCCCTTTTTTTAAAAAAAATTTTAAAACCCCCCAAATTTAAAAAAATTTTTTTTTTTTTTTTTGGGGGGGTTTTTTTTAAAAAAAAACCCCAAAAAAAAAAATTTTTTTTTGGGGGTTTTTAAAGTTTTTTTAAAAAAACTTTTGGGAAAATTTAAAGGGGGGGGGGTTTTTAAATCTTTTAAAAAGGAAAATTCAAAGGGGCCCGGGGGGTTTTTTTTAAAGGGGGTTTTTTAAATTTTTGGGAAAAACGGGGAAAAAAAAACCCAAAGGGAAAAAAACCCCCCTTTTTTTTTGGGGGTAAAAATTGGGGGTTGGGGGGGGGGAAAAAAAAAAAACCCCCCCCCCCCCAAAAAAAAAAAAGGGGGGGGGGGGGAAAAAAAGGGGGCCCCCCCCCCCCGGGGGTTTCCCCCCCCTTTTTTGGGTTGGGAAACCAAAATTTCCCCCACGGATTTTTTTTTCCCCGGGGGGGGGGGTTTTAAAATTTGGGTTTTTTTGGGGGGTTTTTTTTGGGGGAAAAAAGGGGGTTTCCAAATTTTTTTTTTTTTTCCCCCAAACCCCTTTTTTTTTCCCTTTTTCCCCTTTTCTTCCCCTTTTTCCCCCCTTCCCCCCCCCCCCCCTTTTTCCCCGGGGGGGGTTTTTGGGGGGGCCCGGGTTTTTTTTTTCCCCCCCCCCCCCCCCCCCCCCAAAATTTAAATTTTTCCAAAAAATTTTCAAAAAACCCCAAACTTTGGGGCCCTTTTTTTTTTTTTTTTTTTAAAAAACCCAAAAAAAAACCCCCCCTTTTTTCCCCCATTTTTTTTTTTGGGGGGTTTAAAAAATTTTTAAACCCCCTTTTGGAAAAAAATTTTAAAAAAAAGGAACTTTTAAAAAAATTTTTTTCCCCGGGTTGAAAACCCGGTTTAAATTTAAAAATTTTTTCCCCTTTAAAAAAAAAAAGGGGGGAAATTTTAAAACCCCCGGGGGGGGGGCCCCCCCCAAAACCCGGGGGGCCCCTTTTTTTTAAATTCGTTGGGGGTTTTAAAAAATTTTCCCCCCCCTTTTTTCCAAAATTTTTTTTCCCAAATTTAAAAAAAAAAAAATTTTTTTAAAAAAACCCCAAAATTTTAAAAAAAAAAATTTTTTCCCCCAAATTTTTTCCCCCAAAAAAAAAAAAGGGGGGAAACCCCCCAAAATTTTTTCCCCCCCTTTTCCCCAAAATTTTTTTTTTTTTTAAAATTTTTTTTTTTTAGGAAAAAAAAAAAAAATTTTTATTTTTTTTTTTAAAAGGGGGGTTTTTTTTGGGTTAAAAAAGGGGGGCCCCCCCCCCCAAAAAAAGGGGGGGGGCCCAATTTTGGTTTTTTTTCCCCCAAAAAAACCAAAAAAATTTTTTGGGGGAAAAAGGTTTTTTTTTAAAACCCCGGGTTTTTTTTGGGGAAACCCCCCCCCAAAAAAAATTTCCCCAAAAATTTTTAAAACCCCCCAAAAAAAAACCCAACAAAAAAAAAAAACCCCCCGGGAAAAAAGGGGGGTTTACCCCCGGGGCGGGGGGGCCCCCAAAATTTTTTTTCCCCTTAAAAACCCCCAAAAAAACCCCCGGGGGCTTTAAAAAATCCAAAAAAAAAAAAAATTTTTTAAAGGGGGGGAAAAAAAACCCCCAAAAAAAAAAAGGGACTTGAAAAAAAAAAATTTTCCAAAACCCCTTTTTAAAAAAAAAAATGCCCCCTTTCCCTTCCTTCCCTTTTTTTGAAAAAAAAACCCCCCCCCCCCCCCCCCAAAAAAAAAAAAAATTTTTTTTTAAAAAAAAAAGGGGCCCAAATTTGGGGGAAAAAAGGGGGTTTTTAAAACCCCCCAAAAAAATTTTTTTAAAAAAACCCCCCCCAAAAAAAATTTTCCCAAAAAGGGGTTAAAAAAAAAAATTTTAAAAAGGGTTGGGGGGTTTTTTTCCCCCCCCGGGGGGAATTTTTTTTTTCCCCGGGGAACCCAAAAGGGAAAAAAAAAAAAAGGGGAAAAAAGGGGGGGGGAAAATTGAATTTGTTTTAATTTAAAAAATTTGTTTAAAAGGGGGTTTTTTTAAAAAACCCTTTTTTTGGGGGGGTTTTTTTAATTTTAAAAAATTTTAAATTTTTTTTTTTAAAAAAAATTTTTTTTTTCCCCCCAAAAAAATTTTCCCCCCAAAAAAAAAAAGGGGAAAAATTAAAATTTTTTTTAAAAAAAAAAAATTTTTTGGGTTTTTCCCCAAAACCTTTTGGTTTGGGAAAAAAAACCCCCCGGGCCCCGGGGGTTTTTTTTTGGGGGGGGTTTTTCCAAAAGGGGGGAATTTTAAAAAATTTTGGGGTTTAAACCCCCCCTTTTTTAAAACCCCCCCTTTTTTTTTAAAAAAATTTTTTTCCCTTTTCCCGGAATTAAAATTTTAAAAAAAAAAAAAAAAAAAAAAAAAAGGGGGTTTTGGGATAAAAGGCCCCCCCCAAAAAAAACCCCCCCCCAAAAAAAACCAAAACCCCCCCCAAAAAAAAAGGGAGGAAATCAAAACAGCCCCCCCCTTTAAAAAACCCCTTTTTAAAGGGGAAAAAAAGGGTTTTTGGGAGGGAAAAAGGACTTGTTTTGGGGGGAAGGCCCGTGCAAGTTCCCCCCGAAAAACCCCAATATTTCCCCGGGTTGGGGGGGGATTCAATTCTCTAGTTAGCGAGAGAGAAATTCCACTGACTTTGAATATGGGACTCCCATTTATTAATGGCCACCTCTGACTTCTCTACGATCTACACGACTTTTCTGAAATTGGTTTAAATTGCAAAAGCATTTGGGGCAAGAAAAAAGGGTTTTGGTTTACTGTGACCTGGCAATATTTTAGCAAAGGCTAACAGATTTTTGGGTGAGCCAGATCCCCCTTGGGTGGGCGAGTGACGATGAGGCTTGGGGGGGATGGGATCTCCTATTGGGGTTTCATAAAACCCGTATAGGGAAGGGTTTTTTAGTGATGGCGGTCTTTCCCCAACATGCTGACAGTAAATGGGAAGGGGTATGCTCATGCGTCCCCTGGTTTGAGTTGGGAAGGGGAAACAGTTGCCAGAGGTTTTAAGAGGAATCAAAAATGTACACGAACACTGTTTCACTTGTTTTTATCAGCTGCCCCAAAAACCCTTTTCAATGAAAAAAAAGTTCCCGGTTGGTTTAAATTTCAGAAACCCAGAGGTACCTTCAAAAGCAATCCCCCGGGAAACCTGCACTGCTGTGTGTCGGGGGATTGAAAAGCGCTTATCATCCTCTCCCTTTTCATAAAAATGAAGAAATTCCCAAAGGGCACGGAAAAAACAAACAGGAAAAAATTTCCCTTACTGGATTAGCTTTTTGGATGCTGGTGAAAACCTCTTGAAGTTTCTTTTTGGGGAGACCCTGAGGCTATTTTAAAGGCCCCCTTACCGCCGTCCTTGAAAATCATACCCTTTTTTTTTTCCTGGGAGGCCGCAGCAACTATTTCACGATACACCCCCGTCCCAAAATTTCGGAAATGGGGGCACTTGGAAGGGGGCACTCCAGGAATGTTTTAGCCCCCATGTCGGAAGGTGGTTCGTTGGAAACGCTCAGAAAGGCTTTTTAAATGCGTTCCCAGGATCAGGCTCCGAACAGAGTATCAATTTGCGAGGCTAAAAGCCAAGGGGGGTGTCATCGGTTACCCACTGAGGAAAGGGGCCTTAGTTCGTGGTGCGCCCCCCACATAGCCCGGGGGAAAACGCAGAAGATTCAAAAAAATGTGTACACCTACCCAAATCCAAGGGAAAACCCCTGAAGAATTGGACATGCTCGAGGGGACCAAGGCCCGAAGGGTGTTTAAAATCTCAAGGGGAAAACATCAAGGGGGCAATGCCAAGGGTCCCCTTTGATTTTGGAAAAGGGGGGCAAACCCCCCAGTTAAAAAAATAGTGGTCAGGTGGCATTAGAAAAAAGAAGGGCCAAAAAATTTGATGAAGGGAGTGCCAAAAAAAGGGTTTGGGAAAAAGTTCAACATTCCGAAAAAAGGGGGTTTGGGACCCGGGGGGAAAAAAAAAAAAGGGAATTTCCCGGGAAACCAATCCCCAAGACAGTTCAAAAAAGTTTTCCGCTATGAGGGGAAATTTTTTTTCCAGTGAAAAGGGGGGGGAAGGATAAAGATGATAAGGAGGTCCCCTTCAGAAGATTTCTTGGGAGTGTCAAAAAAGGGTGTGGTATGCCAAGGGGCCTCTCCCGAAATCCCGGGAACTGTTCCGCCGTCAATGTTTTCCCCGCGATTGGTTTCGATGAGGAAGACCAAAAAAGCAGAATTTTTTGCCCCCCCAAAAAAAATGGAAAACAAAAAACGGATTTAAATTCTTGGGCCTTCCCCAGCAGAATTCCCCGACTCATCGCAGTCGGCAAAAACCTCTTTTTTTTTATGGGATTGGGGAATTTGGGCCGGGCCCCGAACCGGGGGAATCATTTCAAGGGGTTTCAATGACTTGGAAAGGTTTTTTATCTAACCCCGGCGGCCTTTGGTTTTTTGAATTTTGCGGGGCTTTCCCCAAAAGAAAACAGCAAAAACAGAAAAAACAGGTTTATGGATTTCCTTTTAATTACCGCCCCCCCAAAAAAACCCCGGAAATTGGCTTTCCTAAAACAGAAACAAACAATTTTTTTAAAACGCCAGACCTCGACAAGGAAAGATTTCGGATTTCGGAACTCCCAATTTAAAGGGAAGGGGGAAAGTTTTTTTAATAAGGGGTTTCCTCAAACCGTACCCACCCAAAAAGGGAAAAGGGGGCCAATTTTCTGGTTTATTCCCTTGGGGAATTTTTAACAAAGACCCCTCAAAGGGTAAATTTGGTGACGGAAAGGTGGTTTGGGGAAAAGGGCAAGCCCGGATGAAATTAAATCTTGGGGGGGCCCCTTTTGGGGTTCGCCCAAAGGAACGGGCATTCCTGGTTAAAATTGCCAAAAGGGAAACAGATCAAGAAAACCCCCTCCAAGGCAGGGTTCACGGTGTTTCCTTTTTGGGGAAAAGGAAGGCCTTTTCGTTTTCCCAAAATTCAGAGGGCCCCCGGGGCCGGGAAGATTAGGATGGGCCACTTTTTAGGGCAAATTTTTCCTTTTTTAGGAAAAAAAAAAATTCATTTTTCCCGTTACCCTAATCGACCAAAACTGGCCCCCCCCCACCGCCCCAAAAGATGCTTTGCAATATTTTTGCCCGGGCCCCTCCGTCAGGTGGGAAGCAAGTCCTTTCCCCCCTAAACAAGACCCTTTTGGAAAAAGGGGCCAATTTAAACAAAAATAAACCCCCAAAAATGGCCAAAAAAACGGCCAACCCGGGGGCCGGGAAGCTAACCCAGGAGGGGCCTTAAAATTTTCCCAAAAAACCGTTGGCAATTGGTGGACCTTTCATTTCATTTTTTGGGGGTTAAAAAAAAAAATTTTCCCAGTGTTCAAAAAGGGGAAAGAAATTTGGGAATGAACCACAATGGGTAAACCCGGAATTTTTATGCCAAAAAAAAAAAGATATTCCCCCCAACCAAATTTTTATTTTGGGAAAAGGCCCCTTTTTAAATTTTAATTGGTGTAAAAATCAACATGGGCCCCCAAAAAAACAAAAAACCCCTTTTCCCGTTTTAAAATGGTTTGGAGGGGAACTCCAAAAGGCTTTTTTCCCTTCCCCTCCAAAAATTGTCCCGTATTCCGGGGGCCCCGAGGGTTTTTTAACCCCAAACTCTTTTTTTATCCCCTGGAAAGGGGGTTTTTTTTTTAAAAAAAATGCCCCGTTAATTGCTTGGGTAGTACAAATTCCATTTTGGGTTCCTTTGGGGGAAATTTTCTCAATTTTCCCAATTTGAAAGGGGGTTTGTTTTTTGGGATTGAAGGTTTTTTTCGGGGATGATAACCTGTGGGGTAAAAAAGGTAAGTTTAATTTTTGTAAAAGGTGGGGGCCCAAAATACAGCAAAAAAAAAAAAAAAAATTTTTTTTTTAAATATTTCCCATTCTAAATTTTTTGAGGTTAAAATTTAAACCTTTTAATTAAAAATTAAACACCTTTTTCCTAAAATTAAAACCCAACCAACCAAACCAAACCCCCTTTTTCTTTTAAATTGGGAAAAGGGGTGTTTTTGGTTTTTTTTGGTTCCCGAAGGGCCGCCCCCCCAACCTTAATGTCCCGTTTTGGAACTTCCAGGGGGGTTTTTTTAACCCCCTTTAATTTTTTCCAAACAAAAAATTTTTTTTTTTTGTTTTTTTTTTAGCCGTATTCGGAAATTTGAAAAAAAATTTTAAATTGAGGAAATTATGAGGGGAAATTTTATTAAAAATTTTTAAATTTTAAAGGGGGGGGGGTTTTGGAGTAATTGGGGTTTTTTTGGGGGATTACATAGGGGGGGTTTTGGGGATTTGGGAATTTGGGTGTGTTTAAAAAAGGGGATAAGGGGGTTGTTGTGGGAAAAGGGGGGGTAGGTGGGGGAAAAGGGAATTAAGGGGGGGGGGAAAAATTTTAAAATTTGGGAAAAAAAAGGGGAAATTTAAAAAAAACCGGGGTTTGGGGGCCCCAAAAAGGCGGGGGTTTGGTCAAGCGGTTTTTGGGGGAACCCAAACAAAACCTTCCCAACCCACCCAAAACCTCCCAAAAATACCAAAAACCCCCACCTTTCCCCAAAAAAAAACCTAAAATTTTTTTAAAATAACCATTTTTCCTCCTATTTCGGAAAAATTTGGGGGTTTTCTTTTTAACTTTTTTTAAAAAACCCCCCCGGGGGAAACCAAAAACCCCAAAAAAGGGGCCGGGGTTTTAAAACCCCCCACTTGGGTTTGGGGTTCCTTTTTTTTAAAATTTTTGGGGGAAAATGTCGCCCATAATAAATCTCGCCGAAAAACCCAAACCCAGAACTCTTCCCCCGACAGTGGAAAAGCGGGCCCCACGTGGAAATTTTCGGCGACAGTTCCACTGGTAAAAGGCCCCCCCCCCGTTTACTAAACCCCAAAAACCCGGACATTGGTCACCCGGCCAACAAAACCTAGCCTAACCACATCACCTAACTCAAAATTTAAGAAAATAAACATTGTCCCCCAGAAAAAATGAAAAAATCGCCGACGTTGGGAAAAAAAATTTGGGAAAACCCGGGCCCAAAGTCGGGAGAATTCCTTCGGCGCAAGTTTTCCCCCGGTTTCCCGTTCCTGTTACTTTACAAATTAGCCCCCATAAACCCCTCTCATACCCATCCATGAAATTGTCTTGTCTCCTTTTAAAACTCCTATTGACTCCGCACTATTACCTGATGACTGAGTTCATCCATAATTCAGATGCCATGTGGCAATCAGGTACCATTCCTCCTGACTGGAAAAGGGGGCTGGTCGTCCCTATCTGGAAAAGGAAAGGGGACCGTCAGGATTGAAACTATTACCGCGGTATTACACTGCTCAACGTGCCAGGCAAGGTGCTTGCCCATCTATTGCTGACACGGATCCGCAGTCATCTGCTGAAGCATCAGAGACCTCAGCAGTCTGGGTTCACGCCTGGTAAGTCAATAACGGACGTATCCTAGCGCTTCGTGTCCTGGTGTAACGCCGACGTGAGTTTTGACAGGAGATGCTTGCAGCCTATGTTGATCTGAAGAAGGCGTTTGACTCCGTGCATCGTGAGTCACTCCGGGATCTTCTGCGACTTCGCGGGATTCCTGCAAGGACTATTGGTTTGACGACTGGTCTGACAGGGCTGGTCATACTTGGGTGCCATCATGAATCTGAATGAAATCCTCTCATGAGGGGTGTCTAAATTGTGTATTTTTATACAAGGAATTCAAATATGAGCTTATTTTTTGGATAGAACATCTGTAACCTACATCAATTTGAATTTCAAATTTTCAATTTTACCCTTTTACAGCCCTTTATATGATATTAGAAGACATTAAGGCAAATCATTTTTTGTATATTTGATAAAGCCAAATAAATTTTCATATTTATTAACATGTCAATCGCATGTATATCACTGAATACTTTACAAGGATTATCTCCTGACTTCTTGAACTTTGCCAGTTGCCCAAGTCCCTGTTTTAACCCTCATTTTTGGACATCAGCCTCCTGCGGTTTCTGACCCTGATCCCATCCATCCCTCTTTTTCAGTGAAAAGTACTTAGCAGAAGCCTCATCACCATTTTTAATAACCCTTGTCAATACTTTGTGTATGGCAAGGGCCCAGTTGAGCACTTCCACTGGTGTGTTGACGAGTTTTTCACCCTCGGACGTGCCTTAGAGAGCAGTGAGAGTGGCTCTGCGACACATTTCTGACCATGCTGATCAGGTCACCTTGCTGGAAGCATCACAATTAATGTCAGGTGTCGTTCCTGTCCTAACAGAGTTCTCTAGCTGAGCATCTGGGTCCCATCCCCTGAAGGCCAGGATTCTCTCCAACCCCCCAAATCCTCCTCCTTCTGATCCTCAGAGCACAGCATTGTTTGGAGGATGGCTTCACTGGTGGCATACACAACACAGATTTTCACAGTGGCATCACAATGTCCATGCACCTCCTTCCTTCTGTACTTAAGGCGTCCATTTTGAAAGAGGAGTGCCTAGGCCTTCATCCAGGAGTGTTTTGACTTTCCACGTGAACAACATGATAATACACTCCAATATGATACACAAATTAGCCATAGTGGATTCTTCAGGTTCTTCCCTTTAAGTACAGTTGTGACACCCAAGGCCTGAGAAGTCTATTTGCGTTGTGAGCCAGCGTCTGTGTTTATGTCCGATCCCAACATAGCCAGCCTCAGAAGCACTCATCCCTGACTGCACAGACAATTTTAAGTAGCCTAAGTGTTTGATCATTGAGAGTCTGAAGCCTGTCAGCAGCTTGATCAGGAGGCCAACGGACGAATACGGGTGAAGTTTGGTATTGATCCAAAGTCTGTAGGCAGAATCAAGAGCTTTCCTATTGGCCCGGATAATTGTTTGTCTGACAGAGTAGAAAACAAAAAGGGCATCAAGGCCACTAAATTGGCGCAGTGGAAGTTCACCAGTGTGTAATTGAACACCTACCAGACCAGCTTTCTCCCCAGGTGCAGTTCCAGCTTCCGCATTACTCCAGCTTTCACACCAGTGTTGACATTTGTAGTCTCCTCCAATGGCCAACACGGTTTTATTAAAACCCCTCTCTTTCAGCCAAGCAAACATGATCTTAGCAATCTTCTCCGTATGTGACTCCTCTTTAGTTGCTTTCTCTGGGATAAAGTGAAACAGATAGTAGCTCCCAGGTTCACTAACAGCACTGTAGTGTTCTTCCTTGATCCTAGCAGGAAAAGATTGGTCACTTCCCTCAGATTCCATCATCACATTGGTCAGGTCAATCCGCCCATCAAATAGGATGCAGGAGATACCCCCGTCCTCCCTGCACTTTTCTTCAAACTCTTGCCCCAGCTCTCTCATCAACTTCTCCTGTGCTCTCTTGACCTTGCTCTTATCAAACACTTTACTTGTGTTGTCTTCTGTGATAACTCCTGCATCAATCAGAGCTGCTGTTGCTATTGATGCAGTTGGCCTTAGCCCTATGCCATATCTTACACTAGCAAGGGCAATGTTTGAAATTTCATCATAGTTTTTCTGTACCTTAGTCGAAGCTGCAGGCTTATGGTCAATTTCTGGAAAAAAAAACTCAACTTCTGGAACAAACTCATCTTCAGCACCACTTCTCTCCAATTCCCAGATCCTCATCACCATCACCAAAATATCTTCACATGCTCCTGACTGCCTTCTCTGCTGCTGCAGCAGTTTCCTCCTTGCTCATTTTGATTCTCTTTGCCTTCTTTTCCATCACCTGCCTTTCTATGTTTCTCAACTGTCTCTTGTGCTCTGGCAAATCAGGGCACTTATTTGATGGGGTCCTTTACTTCCAACCTTCACTCTTTGTCCCATGATGTAGGCTGATCTTTCAAAGGAATCTTTTTCTCTCTGCTGCAGGAACAACTAATGTAGGCTTGGATCTCACAGCCCTCACAGCCTCCCACCTCACAACTGGTAATCTGACACTTGCAAGTCAAAAATATCAAATATTTGTCTAACTTTACAATGAACCCTTTTTTGGCTTCAAGTTTTCCCTTCCCAAGAGAAACCCTTTACTGCCCGATTCCAGACCTCCTTGAGCTTGGATATGATGGTCACCTTTTCATTGCGACAGGTGGCTTGAAAAGAGCATTAGCTTTGCTCCACTGACAAATCAGACCGGGTAGATGTCCTTCACCAGCTTGTCCAATTGGTAGTTCCTCCTGTCATCTTCACTTTGCTCCCTCAAGTCGATGCCATACCTCAGGATATCCCGCACAGTTGGCAGTTCAGACACCAACAGCTCCCGCCCAGTGCCAACAAATTACTCAATGAGAACTTGATTCGTCCTTGTTCTGACTTGAGCCATTTTCTTAAGCACAATTTTTTTTTTTTTTTTTTTTTTACCGTGTAACCTATAGCGCCTGTAGGCATATGGAGAGTCTTGATGTTGTCGATCTCGCCCGATGGTGCGCAGGCTGATTTTTATAGTGCAAAGTTGTAGACAACAAGTTATAGGAGTGATTGTGGGGATCCCTCGGCAACACCAGACATGATTTGTTTTTTCCGATGATGCAGTATCTTTCTGATTTGCTGGAGGTCTGGTGAGGCTCTCGAGGCACGCAACCAAGATGCAAAGCCTTTGGGACTTGAGTTCCCCCTGCTCAAGACCGATCCAGGATGTTTGGAGGCTTACAGAGAAACAGTACAGTATGTCATGCGTCGGCGGGGACATTGAAGATCCTTGGAAAGTTTTACATACCTTGGTACCAGTCCATAAATGACGGCAAAGGGTCACGCAAGAAGTCTTAGGCGGATTTGACATGCCCACGTGTTATTATTCGCTCAGCAGGAGTATTTTGGCGTTGGGCGGGACCTTGCAGAAGGCAAAGTCGGATCTTCCAGTCGTCGGGGGTCCTTGTCTTAAATCATTGTTGTGAACATGGAACTATTACGACTTTAAAAGGCGAATCGTGCTTTTGGTAATAAATGTCTTCGCAGAATCATGGGTATCGCTGGGATGATTACGTGTCAAATCAGCGATTGCACCGTGAGACTGAATCGAGGCCTTTTACCTGCATAGTCCCCCCGCGCCCAAATGGGATGGGGTGTGGCAACTTTCTTGAAACCGATTTCCTTTTCCCTGGGGTTTTTATCTGTAGAGACAAACCCGGGGTGAGGAGGCCAAAGGGGGCGCCCACAAAGCTTGCGGCTGGGGCAAGTTGATGTTTTCTTGTCGAGGGGTTGATTGGTATGGGAAGGGAGCCTGCATGGGATCGCGCGTGGTGACCCCCGGGGTGGCGTCGTAGGTTTAGCGAGGCACGGCACCCCCGGCGTATGCCCCAATATTGATGATTTATTAGATTAATATCCAGTATTCCCAAAAAGGATAATATATCGGTAGTTTGTGCTTAAACTTTTAACTATGTTCATAGCCTAATGCTTTGTGCGCCAAATTTCGATGTGAGTGTCCTAAGTTTGAGTCCTTGGAGTACCACATGTACTCATCGATTTCATTGATTAGGTTTTTAATTAGTGGATTGCTGATATTACGAATTAATATATTTTGTGCCATTTTTAAATAATTAGTGATTCATGTCTTTACGGCAACTGAGATTGCATACTCCTACACTACGCTTCTTGTATTATATATGTAAATGTGTTGGCTTATTTAAGTCTCATAATAATATAGTTCTTACGACATGTAAGGGTTTGATTTTGTTGGATATTTTTTTTTTTTTTTTTTTTTTTTTTTATCACAAAGGACTAGCTAAGGGCACAACAAAAATGGGTAACACAAAGCCCGCTTAGTTGCCAGTCCCTATAAAGAAGACAGTAAGAGAATAAAATAAAAACAGAGGGGTAGGCCAAATTAGGTCGGGAGGTGTCTTGTTACTCTTCTTTTGAAAAGATTTAAGTCATAGGAAAGTGGAAAAATAGAAACAGGAAGAGAGTTCCAGAGTTTACCAGTGAAAGGGATGAAAGAGTAAAGATACTGATTAACTCTTGCATTAGGAAGATGGACAGAATAGGGATGAGAATGAGTAGAAAGTCTTGTGCAGCGAGGCCGCGGGAGTGGGGGAGGCATGCAGTTAGCAAGTTCAGAAGAGCAGTAAGCATGAAAATAACGGTAGAAGAGAGCAAGAGAAGCAACATTGCTGCGGTGATTTAAAGATTGAAGACAGTCAGTCAGAGGAGAGGAGTTGATGATGCGAAAAGCTTTTGACTCAACCCTGTTTAGGAGAGCAGTATGAGTGGATCCTCCCCAAACATGTGAGACATACTCCATACATGGGCGGATAAGGCCCCTGTAGAGAGCAAGCAATTGGGAGGGAGAAAAAAAAGGACGCAGACGCCACAGCACACCACAGCACACTGTGGACGATGAACATTTGTATAACTTTATTACTATTTATAAGAATGTAGTCTTGTATAGGCCTCATTATTTATTATGGCTAATAGCATATTTAATACATGGTTTGAGAATAACGTTCTAACCGGTTTTCATTTCTTTCTAACCAGTTCAGAAACGGTATGTTTGGAGGAGGAACGAAAAACGAAACGTTGATAATACTGTTTCTGATCGGAACGAACCGTTTGAAAAATAATTTAATTTCGTTTTCAAGCCCTGCTTATTAGTTGAATCTTGTGGGTGACTACGTTGGTTTTTCCGAGAATCTCACTAGGGAGAGAAAATATGTTACGGAATTCCGATAAGAATTGAGCCACGGCTTTCTATATACAAGGCCTGAGCGATGGGCCGTGACGTCATCAGCCTCGGTCATCTCACCCGTTCCGTCCTCTCCCTCGCTCTGTCGGCTACGTATATTATACAGTAATTTAGAAATGCTATATATAAATGTTATCTTCGTAAATGTTTGTTCTATAATATTATCAAATAAAAAACAGTAAAACACGCTAAAGAAATGCCATTACGAGACTCTGAAGAAATATGCATGAACTTATTATTATTCATTTCAACTCTTCGCAATTTAAAACTTTGCGAGTCAACATTTACCATGAAAAATATCAATAGAAGCGCAATTTTATTAGCTTTCCATTGATGTATTTCTTTTACTGATAAATGAATTAGAACCATGCATAAATTAGCGTTAACTAAATAAATAGAATCATCAATCGGGTAATTTTCCCCATTGATGATGTTATTTATTTAGTGAACGCTAATTTATGCATGTTACTAATTCATTTATCAGAAAACGAAATATATAAGTGAATAAATAACATCATTACATACATTACCGTTAACTAAATAAATAACATCAATCGAGTAATTTTCCCGATTGATGTTATTTATCTATAATAATATAAGTGAAAGTGTGTCTGTCTGTCTGTCTGTCTGTGTGTGTGTGTGTGTGTGTGTGTGTGGTATAGGTTCCGCCCCCCGTGGCGCAATCACCTCATATGGCACATTTTTGGAACCGGGTTGACCAGGGGAAGGTCATAAGCCCACTTATGAGATGATTCGATCACTTTTTTTTCTCTTTTTTTTAGCAGCCTATTAGCGATAATTGTGAGAAAAAAAAGTGGGTTGCGAGAATTGAGGAAACCTTGATGTAGGGTGATGGGTAATGGGTGAGTGAAAGGGTGGGGTGATGGGTAATGGGTGTGGGGTGATGGGTGAGTGAATGGGTTGGGGGGTGATGGTTGGGGGTGATGGGTGATGGGTGAGGGAATAGGTGGGGGGTGATGGGTTATGGTAATATAAGCGAAAGTGTGTCTGTCTGTCTGTCTGTGTGTGTGTGGTGTGTGTGTGTGTGTGTGTGTGTGGTGTGTGTCTGGTATAGGTTCCGCCCCCCGTGGCGCAATCACCTCATATGGCACATTTTTGGAACCGGGTTGACCAGGGGAAGGTTTTAAGCCCAATTAATGGATGATCCGATCTTTTTTTTTTTTTTTTTTTTTAGCAGCCTATTAGCGATAATTGCGAAAAAAAAGTGGGTTGCGAGAATTGAGGAAACCTTGATGTAGGGTGATGGGAAATGGGTGAGTGAATGGGTGGGGTGATTGGTAATGGTGTGGGGTGATGGGTGAGTGAATGGGTGGGGGGTGATGGGTGGGGGTGATGGTGATGGTGAGGGAATAGGTGGGGGTGATGGTAATGGGTGAGTGAATGGGTGTGTGGTGATGGTAATGGGTGAGTGTGAATGGGTGGGGGTGATGGGTAATGGGTGAGTGAATGGGTGGGGGTGATGGTAATGGGTGAGTGAATGGGTGGGGTAATACTACATTTCTACACTCCATGATTTCAGGAAAGTTAGAAGGGGCTATCTGGAGAGTCCGTGTTTGGTGGCCGAAGGCCACCAAACACAGGTGGTGGGCCGAAGGCCCACCACCAATAGCCCTCCGCAGGAGCTAGCCAAAAAGTCCGCCCGGAGGGAGGCTTTGCGGGTAGTTCACTTATATATTTCATTTTCTGAGAAATGAATTAGCACCACGCATAAATTAGCGTTAACTAACTAAATAACATCATCAATCGGCAAAATTACCCGATTGATTATTTTATTTATTTATTTAACGGTAATTTATGCATGGTTCTAACTCATTTATCAGATAACGAAATATATCAATGGAAAGCTAATAAAATTGCGCTTCTATTGATATGTTTCATGGTAAATGTTGACTCGCAACGTTTTAAATGGCGAAGAGTTGAAGTGAATAATAAGTTCATGCATATTTCTTCCGAGTCTCGTAATGGTATTTCTTTAGCGTGTTTTATTGTTTTTTATTTGATAATATTATAAAACAAACATTTACGAAGATAACATTACAAATAGCATTTATAAATTACTGTATAATATACGTAGCCGACAGAGCGAGGGAGAGGACGGAGCGGGTGAGATGACCGAGGCTGATGACGTCACGTCGCGCAGGCCTTGTATATAGAAGGCCGTGGTTGAGCAAGGTCGTCCTGTGAATCTGGGTAGTCTATGGTTTGCAAATGTGCTTGAAGGTCAGACAAAGCTGGATATTCTTGCACTGAAATTAAACTAATTGAATTAGTGTTCTCCTGTGAGTCTTCGATGACTTGAAGGTCAGCTGGGTATGCTAAGAATTAACAAATGCGTGTGCCACAAGTGAGAGTGACTGGTGCATTGTTCGGTAGAGGGGTACCTTTCTTTCTGCCTTTTTTCTTCTTTTTTTTTCCCTTTATACTTTCCAATATGTTGCGAAAGTGTTTCCTTTTATTTTTTTCAAAATTGTTAAGGCCCAGAAAAGCGGAAAAATTCCTTAAACTGGAAAAATTAAAATTTTTAATTTTTTTTTTTTTTGGTTTTCCTTTTAATTTTTTCGATAACTTAAAGGAAATTTAAAAAATTTGGTTTTAAAAATTTTTTCAGGAAATTTTTTGGTGCCCAATTTTAAAATGGCCGGGTTGTTGGAAAAAGGGGGTTTACCTTTTTTTCCTTTTTTCAAATTTTTGTCTTTTCTTTTTTTTTTTTTATTTAAATATTTAAAAAATTTTTGAAAAAAACTTTACAAAATTTTTAAATTTTTGGGAAAATTTAAAAAAAAGGGAAAAAGGGGGGTTGAAAAACAATCTTTAAGATCCCCCTGAAAAGGGAAAGGGAAAGGGGCCAGCATCCGGTTTGGGAAGCAGGTTTAAAAGTTTAAGGGTTAATTTTCCCGCCTAAATTAAAATAAGAAATGGGGTTTTTTAGGAAAAGGGTTTGGCGGTTATGCTAAATTAAAAGGTTGGCCAAAATAGGTGACGGTAAAAGCCGTGGGAGGGGCCCCCCTTTAATTTCCTTGGAAAAATTTTTAAAAAAATTTTTGGGATTAAAAAATGTTTTGAAAAAGGAAAAGGGGGAAAAAAACAAAAATTTAGAAAAACAGAAAAGGGAGGAAGAGAAGAGGGAAGAGAGAAAAGAAGGGAAAGAAAAAGAAAAGAAAGAAATGAAAGGGGGAGGAAAATTAAATAGGGAAAGGAGAGGGGAAAGAAGGGGGAGAGGGGAAGAAGGGGGGGGAAAAGGAAAAAAAGGGGGAAGAAAAAGAAGAAAAGAAATAAACGAAAGCAAAGAGAGGGGAGAGGGGAGGAGAAGAGAGAGAGAGGAGAGAGAGAGAGAAGAGAGAGAGAGAGAGAGAGAGAAAAAGAAGGGGAGACAAGAAAAGGGAAAGAAGGGGAAGCATTTTCAATATACTTGGTGTAAAAAATTTTTTGATTGTTTTTTTACATATCTTTTCCCCTTTTTTTTTTTATCTCCCCTTTCTCCTCTCTCTCCCCCTTCCCCTCCCTTCCCCTCCCCCCTTTTTTCTCCCCTTTTTCTTTTCCCCAACATATGCATATGATACTTTTTTTTCTATCTCTTTCCCTCACATCATTCACAAGCCCCCTCTCTATCCGTCAATATAATGTTTCAAATTTTTCAAATTTGTTCACATGTACATCCATCTCACACTAAAACCTTTTTTAATACTGGCGTCCAATTTCAATCCCCCCCAAACCCGGCCTTTAAATCAGTGTATTGACGTGTGTATTTGGCCCTCTTTCATGTTTTTTGGGATTTTAAGTATTGGGAAGGATTTTTTTCTCAAAATCTTAAATGTGACTGTATGAAAAAAACAAAATTTGTGTTTTTTTTTTTTTAAAATCCTTTCTTTTTTGTTTTTTGTTGATTCTTCTTCTTTTTCTTCTTTTTTTTAAAAAATTTAAAATCACCCTTTTTTCATCACCCTTTTTGTTGTTTTTTTCTTTTTTCCCTCTTTGCTTTCTTGTTATTATTACTGTGATTATAAATTTTTCTACTATTATCATCATTTTCACAATCTTTTTTATATCTGTCCAGTGTTAAAAATTATATACTATATTTTTATAACGGATTTTTTTTTTCTTTTTTTCTTCCCTTGGCTAAACACTTTAAATTATGTTCATGCCGGGTGGGAACCCGGTTAAGGAAATGAAAAAAGATAATGAAAAATCTATTACATAAATTCGATTTTTGGGTTATCTTTGGGTTACTTTTTTTAATAGCCCACTGGTTTGGATTGACACTTCAAAAATCCCTTTGGACTTGACGGGTCTGAAATTTTAAAGGCTTTCATTCTTTTTTTTTCCCCTCTTTTTCCTTTTTTTCTTCTTTTTTTTCGCTTCCTCCTTTTAAATTATTATTTTTTAATTATTTTTTTATCATTTACTACTTCCCCCTGTATTCCTTTTTTCCCTTATATTGAATCATTGTTATTATTATTTATATTATTTTTCTATTTTTATTATTATTCTATTAAAATTAAAAAGGGGAAAACTCTTTCTTTGGGTTTAAGGGTCCCCCCTCCACCCCATCCCCTTTTGAGCATCCACCTCGCCGCGGCCCCTTACACTTTTTTCCTCAAAATATAAAATTTCAGCGAAATGAAAAATTTTGGGTCATATGGGGATTGGTCCCACGTGGTGGTGGGGGTTGTGATGGGGGGGGGGATCGCCCTGGGTGCTGAGGGGCTTGGTGCTGGGGGGCAAACAAGCGCGCCAGGCGAGGGAAGGGCGTGGGGGGACGCGGGGCCCCACACCCCCCTGCTGGGGTAGGTGCGCGACGCCTGGCCCGCCCCCTTTCGTGTCTGGCCTCCCCAGGGACCCCCTTGGGGATGTGGTTTCCCCACCGGGGGAATAGCTGGGGGGAAGTGTTTGCCCCTGGTGCGGGGGCCCGCAAGGAACGGCTTTTGGCCCCCCCGGGAAAAAGGGCCGGTCCAGCGGGCAGAACAAGAGAAAACAACATGTTTGTGTTGTGGTTTGTGGTGGTTTTTGTGTGCTGGGGTTGGTATTTTTTTGTCTGTGACCCGGGTGGGGGGTTCACCGGGGCCCCGGGCACCCCCTGGCCAAGGGCCCCCGCCCCCGGGAAAGAGGGCAGAAAGGGGATTAATCTAAAAGGAAAACCAACGGCCCACTTGTGTCTAAAATCGGGGGGCACACCCACTGTGGGGTTTCGCCCCTTTTTTCCCACTGAAAGCGACGCGCCCTTTCTTTTTGTGGTTTTCAGGATGTTACCTGTACGGCTGACGATGCACACCTCATCGTCCGCTTCAAAGGGCCCCAAGACCCACGCAAGCCATTGGCCTTGCCCGCACCAGGCGGGGCAATGCCGGTTTGAGTCCCCCACAAAAATTTTAAACCCGTGCGGCGGAAGGGGGGGCCTAAATTGGGGGAAGGGCCTGAAAAAAAGGGAAATTTGTGCCTCAAAAAAAAGGAACCGACGGCCCGCCTGGTCCCCCAGCCGGGCAAGCACTTGTGGTAGCGCCCTTTTTTCCCCCCTGCAGCGACGCGTCTTCTTTTGGGGTGTTTCAGGATTTTACCTGTGACAGTCTGATGAGGGCAAAAGACTCACAGGGCCCCGCTTCGTGGCCTCGATACACGAAAGGCAGGCCTTGCCCGCACCGGGGGAGGAAATATGGGCTGAGGGGTCCTCACAAAAAGGGATTCAACAAAACACTGACGGACAGCAGGACGGGGAGGCCAATCAAGGGGTTGCGGCGAAGCCTCATCGTGCCTCAAAAAATACGTGGGGGGCGACTGGCGGGGCCTGAAGGGGGGCTCCCCTACCCTGGCAGCCGTATTTCCTTCCAGGTCATGCGGGACCCGAACGCCGCGGGCCCCTGCATATAAAGGCTGCAAGACCAGCGCGCAGGAGTGTCATGCCGCCTTTAAGGAACTTTTTTGAGGCGGTGCGGACACGTGAGGCGTCGAGGAGTGATCGCCTCCACAACATATTTCAAGTGCCCCTTAAACATCATCTTACCCCTATTATCTTATATCCATTTTATCAAAATTATAATTATAAATTATTGTTACATTTTTTTATAGCTTTTATACTTAATTAGATTAGGCTTTAAATACCGCATACTGGCTATTTTTTGAATGAGAGAGGGGAGAAAAGAGAGAGAAGAGAAAAAGAGAGAGAGAGAGAAGAGAGAGAGAAAAAGGAGAAGAAAAGAGAGGGGAGAGAGAAAGGGGCCAGAAAATTCCCAGGGCCACAATCCCCAAAGAGTTTCCCCGCAACTTCATATAAATTTAAATTGTTTATATAAAGCCCTCCCCCCCCCCTTTTTCCCCCCCCCCCCCGGGGGCCCCACCCCTTCCCCCTGGCCCCTTTGGGGTTTTATAAAGGAAAATTGTTTTTAATGAGCATAATTCGGCGGGGTCGTGGGGGCTTCCCCCGGGGTGACAGTTTGGGGTGGGTTTGCGCCCTGGTGGGGGGCAGCAAGGAAGCCGGGCCTCCCTGGGGAGGCAGGTCCCGGGCAGACCGAAAAAGACCCACAAGATTTTTTGGGGTGGCCCGTGTGGGTGGGGGGTGGGGGGTTTGGTTGTGGCCCGGGTGGCGGGGTTCACCGGGGCCCGGGCAAAACCCTGGCCGGCACCCCCGGGCGGGAAGGGGGTGAGCACGCATTGTTGCTAAAGGAAAGCAAAACCTTTACTTGTGCCCCTCAGTAAAAGGCCCCAACACGGCCGGGAAAAACACCCCCCCCTTTTTTCTCCCTGCGGGCACGCACCCTTTTTCGTGGTGTTCCGGTTGATGACCAAAGTGAGGGCCGGATGCCCGGGCCCAAGGCGGGTACTTCCGTTTCAAACGAAGCCCGCCCCCTTTTCCCGGGCACAAAGGCCCCGGGGCCCTTTTCCCCGCACCGGGGCGGGACAGTGCAGGCTGGGCCCCTCAGAGGGGGTTTTAGGGCAGACCCATGGGGGCCCCAAAGGGCCCGGTTTTTGTTTTGTTTGGGGGGGGGCCGTGTGGTGTGTGTGTGGGGGTGTGGGTGTGTGTGGTTTTTATTCACTAGTTGTATTTTACGGGGCCTGGAAACGCTCGTATGGCCCCGTCTCCTTCAACTTTTTTAAATCATTCTTTCCTTAGGGGTTTTTCGTGTTTGGCCAAAGCCAGCACCCCGGAGAGCAGGTCCAAACCCCCCCCCTAACCCCCGGGTACCCATTCATTTGCGGGGTGGACGGGGGCTGGGGGTTTTAAAGGGAAACAACCATCTTTTTTCCGCTCCGCCCGGGGATCAAACCCCGGGGACTTCTCGGTTGTGAAACCGAGCGTACTTCCCTACACTACGGAAAACCCTATGTTTTTTTGTTTTATATATTTTTTATATATATTGTGTATACCCTACTGGTGTGTGTGGTGTGGGGGGGGAGGAGGAACCCAAAGGAAACGAAGAAAAAAAAAAATGAGTAAATAAATGAATAAAAGTTTAATGTACAGGAAAGCCCTAAGGAAAAGTATTTTGAAGTGTCAATTTTTTCATATCGTTGTTTTTTTTAAATTTTTTCATATAAAGTAAGAAAGTGGAATTGCTAAAAATTTTCCAAAACATAATATAATTGTTCAGAGTACAGAGGGGGGAAAAAATGCTGATTTCTTCTTTTCACAGACTGAAAAAATAACTAAAAAATTAAGTGCAAAAAAGCATCTCCCTTCATTTTCCTTGACACCCTTTTTTTTTCCCCCTTTTCTAAAGCCACTCTATGGCTGTGATGTCTTTAAGAAAGAAAAACAAGGGTAATGATAACAAAAAAGGTATAACAACAGCTTTTTTAAATAGCTTTGGGCAGCACAGAAAACCCCCTTTTTGTTTCTTTTTTTTTTCCCTTTTTTTGCCCTTAACTACCCCTTTTATGATGGAAGGAAAAAAAAAATGTTTGGAAAGAAATAACAACAGCCCTGACAGAATAGCCTTTAAACCAAACGCCACATTGGTTCCTATTTTTTTTTATTTTTTTTTTTTTCGTTGGAACCTATAGCGCTGTAGCTTTTTTATTATTTTCCTTCCTTGGGTTTTGACAATATACTAAATTTTCGTAAAACAAAGGGCACCAAAAATAAATGAACCGGAGTGTCATTTTTTTAAAGGCAATCCCCAAAATTCCCTTCCCTGAGTAAAAAAACATTAAATTGATCCCAGGAATCTAATATACATACGGTAGGATTTACCGTTGTCTGGGGTTGGTTGTGTGTGTGTGCCCTTTCTGGTTTGTCTGCCCTGTTTTGGGTAGCCGAAACTTTAAAATTTAATTTTTGGGGGAAATATGCTAAAAAAAAAAACGCAAATAAATGGGTGATAAATGGGGGGGTGGTAAGAAACTTGGTTCCCCAAAGTCGGGGCTGAAACCTTTTTAAGGGGGGGTTTTTTGGGGAAAAAAAAACTTTAGGATATTAATTCCCGGAAAAAAATCCTGGGGGAAATTTTTCCGCATTCCCCCAAACTCAGTAGACTCATGGAACCCTTTTGTGCGGGTTTTGGGGGGTGTGTGTGTTGGAATCACACGGGAAAACCCAAAAATTTTGGGAAACACAAAAGAAATGTGGTCTTCCCCAGGGCCCTTTACCAGTTAACCAAAGACAGCAACAAAACCCCATTGGGGGTTTTCAATCCATTTGTCAAAATAAGCAAATTTCCGGTTTTGGGGGGTTGGGGGCCCACAAACCCCTTTTTGGGTCCCCCATTTAATTTTGGGCCCTTGGCAGGGGGTTTAACCATTTAAAGGGGCCGACCTTTTTTTCCCTTTTTTTAGCACCAAATTTTTCCCGGAATTTAAAAAAGGGGGGCCCAAGAAGAAAACCCTTTATTATGAGGGGGAATTTTGGGAATTTTGATTGGGGAAAGGGGTTTTGGGGGGGGGTTTATGGGTAGGAAAAATTAAAGGGGGGTTTAGGTAAAAAAAAAAGGGGGGAAATTTGGGGGGGGTTTAGTTTTTTAAAAGGGGGGGGAAAAGGGGGGGGGGGGAAAAAGGGGGGGTTCTTTTTTTTTGGGGGGTTTTTTGGAGGGGGGTCCTTTTTTTTTTTTTTTTTAAAAAAATTTTTGGGGGGGGGGAAATTTTAAAAGGGGGGGGGGGGAAAAAAATTTCAAAAGGGGGGGGGGGGGTGGGAAAAATTTTTGGGGGGGGGGGAAAAAGGGGGGGGTTTGTGGGTTGGGGGTTGAAGGGGGGGGTTTGGGGGGCGCCCCTTTGGGAAAGGGGCCGGGGGCCCCCAAAAGGGGGGGCCCCCCCCCCTACCCCCGGGGGAAAAACCCCCTGCTTTCCAGGTTTTTTCCCAAAAAACCCCCCTTGGGCCCCAAGGTTTTTTTTTCCCCTTGGGGAACAACCCAGTTTTTTAGCCGGGGAAAAAGGCAAAGGGAAAATTTTTGGAAATTTTGATTTACAAACCGGGACAAATTTCCTTTTTTCTAAAACGGGTTGTTTACGGGCCCCGCTTCGGGGCCCCCTTTCCGGCCCCGGGGCCCCCCAAAAGGGTTTCCCCCCTTACTTTTGGTATTTATGTTTTGGGGGGGGAAAAACTGGGTTTTAGAAGTTTTTGCTGGGTTTTGGGGCCCTGAACCCCCTGGGGCCTTTTTTAATTTGTTGGGGGGGGTTTTTGTGTGTTTTTTGTGTGTGTGTGTGTGTGGTGTGTGTGGGGGTGTGTGGTGTGTGTGTGGGGTGGGGTTTTTGTGTGTGTGTTTTTTATGTGCCTTCTCCCCCCCCCCTCTCCTCTCTCTCTCTCTCTCCCCCTCCTCCCTCCTTTTCTCTCTCTCTTTTCATTTCCCCTCTCTCTCTCTCTCTCTCTCCCCTCTCTCTCTCCTGTATGTTTTTTAGTGTGTAAGAAAAAAGACATAACCTTGGGATTTATCCGCTGGGCATTTAATTTTTTTATATTTTTTTATTTTTGCCCAATCGTTGCCGGTTTTTGTTTTCTTTTTACAAGTCAGCCCATTTTTCCCCCTATCTATCTATCTTTTAAAAACACATATCTATTGAAAGATTTGTTTATCTTTCCTCTACCTTAATTCTATTATTCTCTACAGTATCTATCTTTTTAAAATGTCTGCTTTTTTATTTCTCTTTTCAAAAAGTATATTTGATCTCTTTTGTTTTTTTTCTTTTTTATATAAAACGTATTAGTAAAATATATATAAAATAAATATAGAAAAAAAAAATATTTTATATATATATTATATATTTTTATATATTTTTAAAATTTTATATTTTTTTAAAAAAATTTATATTTATTATATTTCTGAAGGAATATAAAATTGGGTATGACGCTGCCTGAAAGGGAACAAGGCTTACGTACAATTCGTATACCCCTCAACAATTTTCCCCTTAAAAAAAGATACCAAGTTTTTTTTTGCAAAACCCTTTTTTCCCGTTTTTTTTTCAAAATTATACTAAGGGGTGAAAATTTTTATTTCTGTTTACCCAAAAAAATAAGTGTTGCAAAAAGTTTTCCCTACTTTTCCCCTTTTCCCGGGGAAGGAAATAAAGCCTACAGGGGCTATACGCCCACAAAGCAAAAAACCAAAAAAAACAAAAAAAAATCTTTTTTTCACAAGATCCTATATTTGGGTGATGAAAACTGCTCAATGTGTATGCTGCGATAGCTTTGAAATAAAAAAACAGGGAAAAGGGAAAAAAAATATAAACCCTTAAATTTTTATTAAAAAAATATACTTTATTTTTTTTTAATCTATCCTTATTTTTCATTTCCCACTGGGCGAAATTCCCTCCTCTAGTTTCTAAGTCATTGATATAAATTTATTAAAAAAAAATTATAAAACCGACATTTATAATATGTCACAAGGTTTCAAAACATGTACCCAAAATTTTTTTTATCATCGAAAAAAGAAAAGTTTGGGGGAAATTAAGGTTTTAAAGGCCATTTCTGCTGTGTGGGGCGTTAAGTTGTAAATTCAGTTTCTGATAGCCCGGATTCGGCCGGGGGGGAGGAGAGGGAAAAAAACTAGGTTTTTTCCGGGGGGGGGCGCCAACCCGATCTTCAAAAAAAATTATTTTAAAAAACTTCATAATCTGCAGTAAATGCATGTATAAAAAATATATATTTTTCCCAAAAAATAAAAAAATTGGGATATCTTTAACTTTTCTTACATTGGGGGATTTTTCATAGTATTCGTAAATATAAATTTAACCCTTTTTTTTTCTGACAGCGTCGTGGGTTTTCTAACAATTCCCAAAACGATTTTAAATTTTTCCTTCGACCCAAATTAAACTAATCCCCCCGGAAAAAAAGTTTTACAAACGGGAAAAGTCCCCTTTTAAGTCATGATTATCTTAGGTTTTTCCTAAGTCCATGTTTTAAAAATCGGCCGATTGGGGGTGTGCTGAGGCCCCGGGCACCGGCCCCGGGGGTCGCCACCGGGGCTAAGCTGTCGGCCATCTTAGTGGGCTGAAAATTTCCAAAAAGGGCGACTTCCCCAAACCCCCAAAACTTACCCCTTTCCGGGCACAATATTTGATATTTTAAAAAAAACTTTGGCCAGCATCGTCTTCCTGAGGGGGAAATTTTGCATTCATTAGTAATACATTTTTTAAATGTAAATTTTAAATATAAATATCGAAAATTAAAGGGGTTTGTAAAAAGGGCATAAACATTTTTTTTCCCACATATTTGTCTTCAAATTCTCATTGCTCGGCTATTTTATATTATTTTAGCTTTCACTGTTTTTCATATGGGATTTCAATTGTTTCCTTTCTTTTAAAGTGTAATTCTTATTGCTTAAACTCTTTTCCCCAAAGTTTTTATATATTTCCCTTTTCCCTTTTTTCATGTTTTAAATTTTTTTTTCTTGGGCCAAATTTAGTCTCAATTTTCTGTTTAAAAATCTTTTTTGTTTTTTGTTTTTTTGCAAATTTTCATTCGCTTCTCTTTTTCCCTTTTTCCTATTTTATCCTATTTATGCTTTTTTTTATCAATTTTTCTTCCCCTTCCCCCCTTAAACTTCCTTTACCATTATTTTTCCCCCCCCTTTCCCCCCCTTTTTCATTCCTCCTCCTTCCCCAGAAACTTCATAGGGGTTTATGTAGATCTCCTTTCCCCCCAATACCGTATTTTTATTTTACCCTTTTTTCCCCCTTCCCTTTCCCTCCTTTTGCCTCCTCCTTTTCCCTCCTTTTTCCCCCTTCCTCCTTCCCTTTCTCTTCTCATTCACTCTTTCTCTCCCCTTTCCCTTTCCCTTTTTTCTTTTTAAATTTTTATTTTTTTCCTTCCCTTTTCCCTAAAACTTTCCTTTCCCTTTTTCCTCCTTTACTCTATCACGGATACTTTAAATTAATCCCCCCTTTCCTTTCCAGAAACCCCTTTCCGTTAAACCCTTGCCCTTTTTTTGCCCCCTTTTTCCCTATGCCCTTGCCTTTTTTGCCCTCTTTCCGTATACCCCTTTCCCCCTTGCCTCTTTCCGTATACCCTTGCCTTCTTGCCCTCTTTCCGTATACCCTTGCCTTTTTTGCCCTCTTTCCGTAAAAGCCCTTTCCTTCTTTTTCCCCCTTTTCCTAAAAGCCCCTTCCTTCTTTGGCCCGTTTATGTATTTCCTTTGTTCCCCCCTTTTCCAACCCCTTCCTTTTTCCCTCCCTTTTATCCCTTCCCTTTTCCCCCTTTATTCCCGTATTCCCCCCCTTCCTTCCCCTTGCCCCTTTCCATACCCCTTTTCCCTTTTTGCCTCTTTCCTAATCCCTTTGCCTCCCCTCTTTCCTTTACCCCTTCCTATTTTTTCCCCCTTTCCATACCCCTTTGCCTTCCCTTCCCTCTTTTCCTTTTTAACCTTTCCCTTCCCCTTGCCCCTTCCTATCCCCTTTCCTTCTTCCCCTTTTCCTTCCCTTCCTTCTTCCCCCTTTTTTTTTTTTTTTTTTTTTTTTTTTTTTTTTTTTTTTTTTTTTTTTTTTTTTTTTTTTTTTTTTTTTTTTTTTTTTTTTTTTTTTTTTTTTTTTTTTTTTTTTTTTTTTTTTTTTTTTTTTTTTTTTTTTTTTTTTTTTTTTTTCCCCCCCCCCCCCCCCCCCCCCCCCCCCCCCCCCCCCCCCCCCCCCCCCCCCCCCCCCCCCCCCCCCCCCCCCCCCCCCCCCCCCCCCCCCCCCCCCCCCCCCCCCCCCCCCCCCCCCCCCCCCCCCCCCCCCCCCCCCCCCTTCTCATTTTTTTTAAACTCCCTTTATTTTTCCCCCCTTTTTTTTCAATTTTTTTCCCCCCCCTTTAGCCCCCCCCCCCCCCCCCCCCCCTTTCTCCCAATTTAAATCCCTTTGTTTTTTTTAAACGCCCCCTCTCCCTTTTCCCCCCTTTCCGTATACCTTATCTTCCTCTTTCCTATAGCCCTTTCCTCGACCTCTTTCTAGCCCTGCCTCTTGCCTCTTCCGTATGCCCTTCTTCTTGCCCTCTTCCGTATAGCCTTCCTCTTGCCTCTTTCCGTATAGCCTTGCCTTCTTGCACCTTTCCGTATAGCCCTTGCTTCTTGCCCTTTCCGTAGCCCTTGCTTCTTCCCTCTTCCTATATACCTTGCCTTCTTGCACTCTTTTGTATTTCCTTCCTCGCTTACCAACCCTCACAACTCCGTGTAATCCTCATTATCCTCATCCTTTTTATCTCCTTATCCCTATCATACCCCTTACCTCCTATCTACTCTTTATCCTCCTTCTCATACTCCTTTATCCTCCCTCTCATACTCCCTTAGCCTCCTTCTCATACTCCCTTTATCCTCCCCTTCATACTCCCTTTAGCCTCTCTCAACTCCCTTATCTCCCTCTAACTCCCTATGCCTCCTATCTCACTTTATCCTCTCTCATACTCCCTTTATCCTCCCTCTCATACTCCCTTTAGCCTCCTTCTCATACTCCCTTTATCCTCCCTCTCATACTCCCTTTAGCCTCCTTCTCATACTCCCTTTATCCTCCCTCTCATACTCCCTTTAGCCTCCCTCTCATACTCTCTTTATCCTCCTTCTCATACTCCCTTTATCCTCCCTATCATACTCCCTTTAGCCTCCTTCTCATACTCCCTTTATCATCCCTCTCATACTCCCTTTATCCTCCCTCTCATACTCCCTTTATCCTCCCTGACTGTGCCGTGACGCCTTGTTACAGATATACGACGGGATAATAAATCGTTAATTAAGCGGCAGAATTCTTGTTACTAACGCGAATGTTTGGTAGTTGCAGTTATACGCTACATCTAAAATCCTTAACTTTCTTTTTGTGACGTATAAGTCCACTTCAATACCTGGACTTACTATTACTAGTCACTATCAGCGGTGGGTATTTTTTATATGCGTCCTAATCATCCCAAACTGAATGTAGGGGACGCCGTCATCGAGGAGGAAAGGGGTGAGAGGGGAGGGCGGTGGAGGAGGAGTGGAGGGGGGAGAGAGGAGAGGAGGGGAAGGAGGGGGAGAGAGGGGAGGAGGGTTGAGAGAAGGGCGGAGGGGGAGTAGAGGGGTGGGTTAAGCCTCACGAACCAAGAGGGAGGGGGTTGGGGGGGGTTATGGCATCAAGAAAGTCACTCACTCGGTCAGTAGCCTTATAAACTTTCCCTCCATCATATCCAGGTACTCCACATATACCTAAAACTGATTTATATAACCTATAACATAACACACATAACCAATAACTGATCTATACTCAAGTCAAACACACACATAGTAAAATATCACAAGGCAAACATGATGAACAAGATGGCTGGCTACTCACGGCAACGCGCAGCTCAGTGGATCTATGCGCTACTTCGGCCTGTTTCCTGCTTCACCCGGCCTGCCCGAAGCTTGCAGGCAGCCAGGTACTTAACACTCAACACACACGTAACCTATAGTTAGATACGCGAACCCTCTAAATCGTAAAATGAGGTAGCGGCAGACCACTCATCCACCGCGGGGAGGGCTAGCTACGTCCGGGGTGTNGAAAAAAAAAAAAAATTTAAATAGGAATTTTAAAAATGGAAGGGGGGGAGTGATTTTTAAAATGGTGGTGAAAAAGGGTCCAGGAAAAAAAGGTAGAATTTAGTAGTATAGTTTTGGATTGGGTATGTGAAGGTATGTGATGATTAGCATAGTGAAGATTAGCATGTTGAAGGTATATGTGAATGAGTTCTAGGTATGTGATGTGTAAATGTGAAGGATTAGGTATGTGATGGTATGTGAAGAATTGGTATGTGAAGGTATGTGATGATTAGCATGTAAGATTAGCATGTGAAGGTAATATGTGAATGATTAGGTATGTGATGGTATGTGAAGGATTGGTATGTGAAGGTATGTGATGATTAGCAGTGAAGATTAGCATGTGAAGGTATGTAAGTTTGCATGTGAAGCTATGTGATGATTAGCATGTGAGGGTATGTATGATTTAGCAAGTGAATGATTAGGTATGCGTGATTAGCATGTGAAGTATTTAAGGTAGGAGGTAAGAAGTATTTGCATGATTAGATAATATGGTAGGAAATATTTACACATACCAAATTTTACACCTACCTATTATATCCTATTATATCAACATACAAAATACAGGTCAGGATTGTGGTGAGAGAAGTTTTAGGAGATGTATAATTTTGGAGATTACCGTGGAGGGGGAACGACAGGTTTTTGATGTGTATTATTCTCTGCATGACCTCGCCAACTTTCCTCTGGTCCGTCCGCAACTAGTTTATGTCAGCTTGTTGTTTTTGATGCTGTTTCGACATATCATTATGCTGTTGAGATCCACAGTCTTTAGTAATTCAGCAAGTTTTGATTTTCCGAGATGTCTCACATGATGATAGACGAGAGAGAGAGAGAGAGCATTAGAGAGGAGATGATGAGGAGAGGGGGAAGAAGGGAGAGAGAAGTGATGAGGTGAAGAAGACGGACACGAGAATAGTTAAGTAGATTTTGCTATGCTTCAAGACTTTTCGCAAGTTCCAACTCGTTATTGCAACAAAGCGCCCCACTCACACACTGGGCGACTCGACCGCTGACCGAATGCGAGGACGCTACACATGTGAAGTAGTCTTACACCCCGCCTACGACGAGAGAGAGAGAGAGAGAGAGAGAGGAGAGAGAGAGAGAGAGAGAGAGAAGAGAGAGAGAGAGAGAGAGAGAGAGAGAGAGAGAGAGAGAGAGAGAGACATAAGAAGAGAGAATTTTCATCCTATCTAGACACTTTGCAAGTACCAACTACAAGGTTATTGACTATACAAAGCGCCGCCAACGTCAGCACGAACTAGGCGGACTCGAACCGATGATACCGATGCGCAGGAAGCTACACATTGCAAGGCTCACGTCTATACCAACCTTGCCGCCTGACGGAAACAGAGAGAGAGAGAAGAGATGATGAGAGCAGGAAGAAGAAGAGAGAGAGAGAGAGAGAAGAGTATGAGAGAGCAGAGGAGAAGAAGAGAATGAAGAGAGAGAGAAGAGAAAGAGAGTAGAGAGATGAGTAGAAAAGAGAGAGAGAGGAGAGAGGAAGAGAGAGTAGAGAGAGAGAGAGGACAAAGGAAGAAGAGGAGAGAGAGAGAGAGAGAGAGAGAGAGGATAGAGTTTCTTTTTACCGTAACTATGTTTCCTTTCAATCAGGCGTACGAAACATTATTGCAACGTCAAGTAGTTGCAAGGAATAAAGGAGGAGGAAGAAGAGTAATGATGACGATGGCAGTGAAAAAGGAATAAAGGAGGAGGAAGAAGAGTAATGATGACGATGGCAGTGACAAAGGAATAAAGGAGGAGGAAGAAGAGTAATGATGACGATGGCAGTGACAAAGGAATAAAGGAGGAGGAAGAAGAGTAATGATGACGATGGCAGTGAAAAAGGAATAAAGGAGGAGGAAGAAGAGTAATGATGACGATGGCAGTGACAAAGGAATAAAGGAGGAGGAAGAAGAGTAATGATGACGATGGCAGTGAAAAGGAAGAAAGGAACGAGAAGGGCCAAGACACCTACAGTATTGTAAAGAGATCCAGGCATGACAAGGACTTGGTAATTAGACATGGAAGCAAAAACAAGGACTACATTCAAACAAAAGTAACATGTTTTCCTGGCTTATACAGATATTTTCTAATGCTTTGCCTCCTCTTATACTCTCCCCTTCGTCTCAAACCCTGCCTCCCTCTCTCTCTCATAAGAACATAAGAACATAAGACAATAAGGAAGCTACAAGGGGCTGGGATACCAACACGTGGTAGTTCCTGTTATCTAACACTACCTATGTCACCTTGCATCTCCATCCATGAAATGGTCTAGCCTCCTTTTAAAACTCTCTATCGACTCCGCACTAACTACCTGACGACGACGAGTC
>JACEEZ010001251.1:62543-70043 GCA_016584305.1 Chionoecetes opilio | reverse complement strand
AGAGAGAGAGAGAGAGAGAGAGCACCCACCAGCTAGGATTAGTGGGCAGCTCTGACCACCACGCTGTCTTAACACAGATAGATATAGGCGTGGCTCGGGACGAGGCCACCTCCCGTACTGTCTGGTTGTGGGATAAAGCGGACTGGGCCTCCTTGCGCCGTGACCTGAGTCACACGGCGTGGGGTACTTTGCTGCGGGATGGGGCGGATAATATGTCGCGAGCCCTTACTTCCCGCCTCCTGGCCCTTCAGAGACGCCATGTGCCACACCGCGACTACACCACAAAGCCCACGGATCAGCCATGGTTTGGCTACCATTGCCGTGTTGCTGCTGAAGCCAAGTACTCAGCGTGGCTCCGCTTCAAGCGGAACCCGACTCGGCACAACAAGGACCTGCACCGGGCGGCCTGCAGGAGGATGGTGGTGTCCAGCAAATGGGCCATAAAAAAGTGGGAGGAGGACTTGCGCCGCAAACTACGAGGCCCAGGCGTGGGAAACAAGACTTGGTGGTCCCTGGTTAAGGAAAAACAGGGAATCAGCCGCCAAGATTCAATTCCTCCCCTCACCAAGCAGGACGGAACAGCAGCTGTCAGCAGCAAGGAGAAGGCTCAGCTGCTGGCTAATCTCTTCTCTGCAAAGATGAAGGTGGAGGCCCCCCAGCAGCCCCCGCCTCGTCTGGAGCAGCAGTGTGAAGAGACAGTCCACAAGGTGGAGGTGACGCAGGCGCAGGTCGAGCACATCTTGCGAGGGCTCGACACCAATAAGCCACTGGCCCTGATGACGTCAGCCCGCACTTGTTAAAACAGTGCGCCCGGGAACTGTCTGCCCCTCTCACCACAGTCTCACTGCCTGCCTGCAGGAAAACATCTGGCCTTCAGCGTGAAGGAGGCTCGAGTGGTTCTGTTCAGAAGAGGAGTTCCAGATCTGACCCCAAAAACTACAGGCCCATCTCCTTGCTGTCTGTGGTGGGGAAAGTGTTCGAGAGGATCGTGGCAGAGGTAATCTGTCGTCACCTCAGCGACAACTACCTCCTCTCGGACCAACAGTTTGGGTTCAGCCCGGACGGTCCACCTCTGACCTGCTGATGCTTCTAACCGAAACTGGCAGGACGCCCTGGATGACGGCCAGGACACTATCGTGGTGGCCCTTGACATAGCGGGTGCCTTTGACAGGGTGTGGCACGGAGGCCTTCTCGAAAAACTCCGAGCAAAAGGCATCCAGGGTGACCTCCTGCTGCTCCTGGGGGACTACCTGCAGGGAAGAACCCTCCAGGTCGTCGTTAACGGGCAGGCCTCTGAGTCCCTGCCAGTGGAAGCATCAGTCCCACAGGGCTCTGTGCTGGGGCTAGTCCTGTGGAACATCTACGTGGACGATCTTCTCAGCAGCTGCCAGCAGTCTCGGCTTACGCTGATGACTGTACTCTCTCCTGCTCCTACCCGCGACATGACAGTGGGCGTGCTGCTGATGAGGTCAATCAGCAGCTGAGTGTTATACAGGAGTGGGGTACACGTTGGCAGGTGAACTTTGCTCCGGAGAAGACACAGGCAATGGTGGTTTCTCGGTTCCCCCGCGCCGGGCCAGCAGTGGAAGGGAGGCTGCGGTTTGGTGGCGTTTCCTCTCCCACTCCAGGAAGCCGTCAAGGTCTGGGAGTAGAGGTGGAACCGAGAGCTAAGGTTTGACGGCCACATCAAACACATTGCAAAAAAAGGCCTCTCACAGGGTCTCTGCCCTGCGAAAGGGTAGCCAGATTCCTCGACAGGGGAGGGAAGCTCTTGCTCTATAAGGCCCAGATACGGCCTTACTTAGAGTACGCCGCCTCTCCTGGATGTCGTGCGCAGCCTCGCACACTCGGAGGCTGGACAGCATCCAGCGTCGAGCCCTGCGACTGGTGGATGCTGCAGACCCCCAGACCCCCCAAGACCCACCAGCCCTGTTCGAGCCGGTGAGTCCTCTCGACTCACTGGAACACCGCAAGGATGTCGCGGCGCTTGTGGTATTCCACAAGGCACAGGTGCAGGGAGTGCCACAACCTGGCTGGTTACGACAGCCTCCGAGAGTCGCCACGCGGAGCACGAGACGGTGCTTACCAGTGGTGATGCAGGGAGGTGCCGCGTTCCCGTGCCAGCCAAGCACCAACGCACCTTTGTGGGCCGCGTCCTCCAGGATGTGGAACATTTTCACGGCCGCTGTCCCTCAACATCCAGGAGATGAACACACAAAGTGTAAAGTTGGCGGCCAATCGGTGGAGACTGTTGAAGCCCACCCCAGCTGAGCCTAGTGATACTGTGACACTAGTGACAGCAACAGTGCCTCAACAAACACTTTAGTGATACATAAATGTATATAATGTTAGTTTTTAGGTCTTTATATTTATGTGTAAATTGCCCTTAAGATAGGTAGCACATGACAGTGCACCTTTGGGCTTTAGTTATATGTATGTTTAAAAAAAAAAAAAAAAAAAAAAAAAAAAAAAAAAAAAAAAGAGCGAAGAGAGAGCGAGAGAGAGAGAGAGCAGAGGAGAGAGAGAGAGAGAGAGAGAGAGAGAAAGAGAGTGTGTGTGTGTGCGTCAGGCAGGGACAGAGTGTGTGTCCATTGACATTGAACGCTACAGATGGGCCTGGACAAGTCGACCCAAGTGACAACTCGACCTGAGACAGGTCGGCCTACTAGACAGGTCGACCCGAGACAGGTCGACCCAATCGTGAGACTACTCACCCCAGGACAACGGCTAGGTTAGGTTAGGTTAGGTTAGGTTAGGTTAGGTATACTTTGTGGTTAAGGTTAGGTTAGGTTTCATTAAAACCTATGAGGTTAGGTTAAGTTTCATTAAAACCTATAAGTTTAGGTTAGGTTCGATGTGGGTCGACTTGTCTTTTTCGTGGGTTCGAGCTGTCTTAGGCGAGGTCGAGTTGTCTCGCGGCGAGGTCGAGTTGTCTGGGGCGAGTTGTCACGTGGGTGAGTAGTTAGCAAGCCTACAGATGAATGGAGCGAGGGGAAGGAGGGATGGAGGGAAGGCGGACGGGACAGAGAGAGGGACCAATGGACCAATCAGGGACCAGTAATTATTGTGTTGACCAATCAGAGACTCCAAGGGGATGCAAAGGCAAGGGAGGTGGCGGAAGGGGGACGGAAATGTTGGTGCCCAGGTTCCACTCTTCTTAACTCCAAGCTCTCAGCTAACTCCAAGCTCTCCCTGTAGGTAACATAAATCATCCTTAATATGAGTGACATCCCTCAAATCACAACGCTCTCTCCACAACATACATCTCACGATGAACAAAGTCACTCCTTCAATGATGTTTGACGCCGTGACTGCCGTGGCTGGCCAGCCCTGGGAGGACCTTGGGATCCTGACGGGAGGCGTGGCGGCGGTGTGCCTGTGGCTGCGACGCCCTGCCCGCCAGCAGCTACAGGGAGACACCTCTCCCTCCCGCCCCGCGGAAATTGCCGATGAAAGCCAAGATAAGGAAGAGGAAAAATAGAAACAGGAAGAGCAGACTGCTAAGAAGACCGAAACCCCAAGCACTGCAATGGCAGCGAGGAATGGCCAAGACAGCCCGCGTGTCGGGAATGAGTATCTGGCCGACAGCCTTGGCTCGGCAGACTCCGAGTCTGACACCGAGTCAGACCAAGACTCCGACAAGGAGAGTGAGGAGGCGACTGCCGCGCAGGATGCATCCATGGCCAGCATCCTGAGCTCAAGCGACAGCGATTCAGACTCTGACGCCGAGGACGAGTCTGACGGTGACTGGGACGAGTCCAGCGAGGAGGACGCGACCAGCAAAAGCTCGATCCACAAGAACAGAGTTCTGGCCAGCATCCTCGGAGCAGTTGACAGCGACTCAGACTCCTCAGACTCGAACGCCGAGGACGAGTCTGACGGTGACTGGGACGAGACTAGCGAGGAGGACGCGACCTCCGTGCAGGATGACGCGTGGGACCAGACGTTTAGCGGCGGCCTCATGATGACAGCGGCGCCGCAGGGCCGGAGCACCCCTGGCGCGGCCACGGAGCTCCAGCCCTCCCGCGATACCGAGCTCCTTGCCGACGATTCCGATGATCCTGCCAGCGACTGCGAGGAGGAGCCGATCGAGGACTCTGAGGAGCCTAGCCGCGAGAATTACCTGCGGGCAGTAAACAAGAGGTGGAGCGAGGAAGTGGAAAAAGGCGTCAAAGGGATGAACGCCCAACGGATCACCTTCGGGGGCGTGACGGCCGTGCATCTCATTACCGCCTGGGCATATGCGCACTGGGAAGCGCGGCGTGGCCCCTGGGAGCAGATGGCCAGGGACAGGGTCAGGTTTGTCCAACGCGTGGCCATCCTGGATCCCACACTCTCCCAGGCCCTTGAGCCGGGCCACAGGGGGAATGTCTATGCCAAGCTGCATGCATCCCCTCCCCCTTTTGAAGACCTCGCCCCCGAGGTCACAGCGCCTGAAGAATCCCCTGCGATACCAAAGCCCAAGCCCCGCCATAAAACTCGTCCTGTCTCGGGCAACACTTCCCAAGGCAGCATCGCACTACCGAACGGCCCAGTGCGCGTCGCCTGGGCCAGACAAGCGGCCGCTACGAGAGAGCGGCAGCAGGTACGCGACAGTTTGTCTTAGACATCCAAGGAACCGCCCCAAGCCCTCGAAAGCCATCAAAATCACGCCAGACCTGTGAACGGCCCAGGAAGCGTCACCCAGACAAGACAAGCGGCCGCTGCGCGAGAGCAGCAACAAACACAAACAAGTGAGGCAGCGGCAGCCAGCGACCCCAGCCACTGAGGTGGTGGTGCGTCCCTGTGTCAAGACCTTGCTGGGTCTTGATAAGGTCTGTGGGTCTGCCTCTGAGAAAATATGATAATAACTAACGAACGTCATCAGTACAGGGAAACGTTTTGACTGTGCGTTGACCTGCTCGTTACACTCAGCGGCGCGTTTCAACACATAGACACAGCTGCATGTGCACCTATTTCGATAGAGGCAGCGGCGCGTTCTCCTCTTCGATAGACAAGCCCGAGTGAAGAACAGAACTTCTTGAGCTCTCAGGCACGAAGTCCGAAATGAACAATGTCATAACAGTGACATCCAATAATTTGTGAACACTGTTATCCTCGCATGGCAAGACATCTTTGGATTCATCTAAGCTTCATTCTATTTGACTTTTTTCCAGTATCTTTTTCCTGTTATAGTGATAAATAAACTGTTTTTCAAGTCGTTAGTTATAATGCAGTGAAAGTTTATACAATCAAGTAAAAGTTAAAACATACATAGACACTATATCAAGATTGCAAATAGTTTGCAACTTCCTTCTTCTGACAAAAATAGATAAATGATAAATAGATAATAGATAGTATAATAATTAAATTGTAATATGGTTAATCTATATTCCTAAATATCTATCTAGTACCCTACCTATCTTCATGTATCTATCTATTTCATCCCTATCTATCTATATTTCCCCCCATCTCTCTTTCTCTCTCTCTCTCTCTCTCTCTCTCTGTCATTTTGTCTCTTTTTTTTGTTTTGTTTTTCTCTTTATTTCTATCTCTCTGTGCATTATATAAATATAATAATGTGATCACCACCAACACCACTACTATTCCTAAAGAGAAAAGAGAGAGAGAGAGAGGAGAGAGAGAGAGAGAGAGAGAGAGAGAGAGAGAGAGGGGAGAGAGAGAGAGAGAGAGAGAGAGAGAGAGAGAGAGAGAGAGAGAGAGATACCTTGCGCGGGTGACGGCGAGCAATATACAAATATATAGAAGCTCTGCGTTAGTCTCGCTCTCTCTCTCTCTCTCTCTCTCTCTCTCTCTCTCTCTCTCTCTTCTCTCTCTCTCTCTCTCTCTCTCTCTCTCTCTCTCTCTCTCTCTCTCTCTCTCTCGTCACTCAAAATCCAAGACAAAGAAAATACAAATAAGTCAACAACAAATAAGATAAACAATACCGATAAACGCCACAAATTCATAAACAAAAAGATCAATGAAAACCCTCCCAAAACATCCCCATTCCCTTCAACTTTGCCTTATTTCATCACGTATTCTCAACACTGCACGGCTACTATTCAATGCTCACCGCCTGATCGTAAATGTCACCTTATGCTCCTTTTCCTCTCTGTTAATACTCCCACGTTACGCTCACTCCCTCTCCATTCATTAGCAAGGCATCGTTAAGTGATAATTTGAAGCTATAGCATCTGCCACCAAGGGTTGAAGGATAAATATTGCAGGGAAGGGAAAAGGAAAAAGGTTTGTGGGGTCAGTGAGTTCGACTGTCTGGAGACGCCGACATTTGCATCTCCGTAAGGGTTTTGTAATTGTTCTCAAGGGGGCATTGGGACATAGTGGCCGAGCGCCCGTTGATTCTTTGGCGCGCTCGGCCACTATGTCCCAATGCCCCCGTTTCTCAAACTTGCCAGCCTCCGACTACTACCCTTCCTTTAAATCTTTCCTATTCGACCGCTGGCAATCCTCCTGGACCACTTTCTCTGCCAATAAACTTCGCCTGATCAAACCCTCTATCTCTCCATGGTCAAATCCTTACCACTCTAATAGACGTTGGGAGACTGCTCTCGCACGCTTACGCATAGGCCATACCAACCTCACACACTCCTATCTCATGTCACGCTCCTCCCCAACCCTCTGCACACCCTGTTAAGTTCTTCTCATTGTCCAACATGTCCTAATATCCTGCCCCCATCTTACTCCTGCCCGTTCCAGTTCCTTCCCTCATTTGTCCTCCCTTTCCCGACCTCCCTGTCTTGCGGACATTCTCCCGGAATCCCCCTCCTTCTCCCTGGAAAATTTAACCTCCTTTCTCCAACAAATCCACATCCTACATCTGATCTTACCATCCTGCTGTAACATTCCCTTCTTTCCCCTTCCCTCATCGTTTCACTATTATTCTTTTAACCCCTCCCCTTTATATGCTTTGCCATAGTGCCATATGACCTCTGATGTCTGGCCATTCACCTTTTTAGGCATTAAATAATCAATCAAATCAATCAATCTCGCCTCCCTCGTAGCACGTTGAGGTACATCTGTGGTGTCAAAGTCGTGGCTCGCAGGAAAATTGTAATTGTACTGTAAGATAATGTACTAAGGGTGTTTTGCTTTGCTGTATAATGTTGATGTTCATTAGATCAGATTTGTTTCATGTATGGGACGGTTTGTATAATTACATATTTATACCCAAAAATCAATAACAAGTTCCTGGTAGCCTAGGCAAACAGTGTGTGTATGATGTTAAACTTTTAGATATACACGTGTGTTATGCGACGCCGTTTTGATCTAAAGACTCAATCTTTTTCAGTATTTTTCGTCTTTCCATACGAGAGAAGGAAGGTATAATATCAATAATGATATAAGTAATAATTAACAACAGTAATTATGTAACAAAACTACCGATGGTTGATGAATTAAACACTAGAATTAAGCAATGGCGGCAAAATGTTTTCGTTCATCATTCCGTGTCGGAGCACTTTTGGGTGTTATTTCACCATTTTTACATTTTGTCAAAAT
>JACEEZ010001251.1:37500-62341 GCA_016584305.1 Chionoecetes opilio | reverse complement strand
CTTTTTGGTGAGGGAATAATTAAACACTAGAATTAAGCAATGGCAGCAAGAATGTTTACGTTTATCATTCCGTGTCAGTCTTTGTAGGAGGAAATACTTGAGAAAATTAAATTAACAAAAAAACCATGTTACCTATTAGGAGATATCAATATTAACTTACTTAATTCAGAAAGTAACCGACAAATACAGGATTGCACGGCTATTCTTCATGGTCATGGATTTTACTCGTGTATTAACTTGCCAACCAGAGTGGGGACTCAGGGTGCCTCACTCATTGATCACATCTGGTCAAATCATTTCAATATAATTACTAAGTCTGGAATTATAGCTACTGATATAACTGACCATTTTGCACCTTTTATTATTTGTACGGAAAAATTTAAAGACGATATGAAGAAAACCATTACTTACAGAAGCTTCAAGGATGTTGATGCTGAAGAATTGTGTAAAACAACAGAGGGATTATTAAAGGAATGTCAGTTTACTAATGAGGCTAATGAAGATTTTACACAATTGATTAATATAATAACACTAGCAACAGATAAACATATTCCATGGAAGACCATAACAATAACCAGAAAACGACAAATGAAGCCCTGGATTACACATGAATTAGAATTGCTTATTAAAGACAGACACAAACTTTACAACAAATTTACAAGAAGGCCTCTCACCTATATAATTATATAAATTATATATATATACTAGCCGCAAAGCCGCCCTCCGGGCGGACTTTTTGGCTAGCTCCTGCGGAGGGCTATTGGTGGTGGGCCTTCGGCCCACCACCTGTGTTTGGTGGGCCTTCGGCCCACCAAACACGGACTCTCCAGATAGCCCCTTCTAACTTTCCTGAAATCATGGATGTAGAAATGTATGTATTCCCCCCACCCATTCACTCACCCATTACCCATCACCCCCCACCCATTCACTCACCCATTACCCATCACCCCCCACCCATTCACTCACCCATTACCCATCACCACACACCCATTCACTCACCCATTACCCATCACCCCTCACCTATTCCCTCACCCATCACCCATCACCCCCAACCCATCACCCCCCATCCATTCACTCACGCATCACCCACACCCATTACCCATCACCCCACCCATTCACTCACCCATTACCCATCACCCTACATCAAGGTTTCCTCAATTCTCGCAACCCACTTTTTTTCACAATTATCGCTAATAGGCTGCTAAAAAAAAAAAAAAAAAAAGGCGATCGGATCATCTCATAATTGGGCTTAAAACCTTCCCCTGGTCAACCCGGTTCCAAAAATGTGCCATATGAGGTGATTGCGCCACGGGGGGCGGAACATATACCAGACACACACACCACACACACACACACACACACACACACACAGACAGACAGACAGACAGACACACTTTCGCTTATATTTACCATTACCCATCACCCCCCACCTATTCCCTCACCCATCACCCATCACCCCCAACCCATCACCCCCTACCCATTCACTCACCCATCACCCCACACCCATTACCCATCACCCCACCCATTCACTCACCATTACCCATCACCCTACATCAAGGTTTCCTCAATTCTCGCAACCCACTTTTTTTTTCACAATTATCGCTAATAGGCTGCTAAAAAAAAAGAAGAAAAAAAAGTGATCGAATCATCTCATAAGTCGGCTTATGACCTTCCCCTGGTCAACCCGGTTCCAAAAATGTGCCATATGAGGTGATTGCGCCACGGGGGGCGGAACCTATACCACACACACACACACACAGACAGACAGACACACTTTCGCTTATATTATTACTAGCCGCAAAGCCGCCCTCCGGGCGGACTTTTTGGCTAGCTCCTGCGGAGGGCTATTGGTGGTGGGCCTTCGGCCCACCACCTGTGTTTGGTGGGCCTTCGGCCCACCAAACACTGACTCTCCAGATAGCCCCTTCTAACTTTCCTGAAATCATGGATGTAGAAATGTATGTATTACCCCCACCCATTCACTCACCCATTCCCCATCACCCCCCCCATTCACTCACCCATTACCCATCACCCCCACCCATTCACTCACCCATTACCATCACCACACACCCATTCACTCACCCATTACCCACACCCCCCACCTATTCCCTCACCCATCACCCATCACCCCCAACCCATCACCCCACACCCATTCACTCACCCATCACCCCACACCCATTACCCATCACCCCACCCATTCACTAAACCCATTACCCATCACCCTACATCAAGGTTTCCTCAATTCTCGCAACCACTTTTTTTCACAATTATCGCTAATAGGCTGCTAAAAAAAAAAAAAAAGTGATCGGATCATCTCATAATTGGGCTTAAAACCTTCCCTGGTCAACCCGGTTCCAAAAATGTTTCATATGAGGTGATTGCGCACGGGGGGCGGAACCTATACCAGACACACACACACACACACACACCACACACACACACACACAGACAGACAGACAGACAGACACACTTTCGCTTATATTTACCATTACCCATCACCCCCCACCTATTCCCTCACCCACCCACCCATCACCCCCAGCCCATCACCCCCCACCCATTCACTCACCCATCACCCCACACCCATTACCCATCACCCCACCCATTCACTCACCCATTACCCATCACCCTACATCAAGGTTTCCTCAATTCTCGCAACCCACTTTTTTTCCACAGTTATCGCTAATAGGCTGCTAAAAAAAAAAAAAAGTGATCGGATCATCCCATAATTGGGCTTAAAACCTTCCCCGGGTCAACCCGGTTCCAAAAATGTGCCATATGAGGTGATTGCGCCAGGGGGGGCGGACCCTATACCAGACACACACACACACACACACACACACAGACAGACAGACAGACAGACACACTTTCGCTTATATTTACCATTACCCATAAACCCCCCACCTATTCCCTCACCCATCACCCATCACCCCAACCCATCACCCCCCACCCATTCACTCACCCATCACCCCACACCCATTACCCATCACCCCACCCATTCACTCACCCATTACCCATCACCCTACATCAAGGTTTCCTCAATTCTCGCAACCCACTTTTTTTTCACAATTATCGCTATTAGGCTGCTAAAAAAAAAAAAATGATCGGATCATCTCATAATTGGGCTTAAAACCTTCCCCTGGTCAACCCGGTTCCAAAAATGTGCCATATAAGGTGATTGCGCCACGGGGGGCGGAACCTATACCAGACACACACACACACACACACACACACACACAGACAGACAGACAGACAGACACACTTTCGCTTATATTTACCATTACCCATCACCCCCCACCTATTCCCTCACCCATCACCCATTACCCCCAACCCATCACCCCCCAACCCATTCACTCACCCATCACCCCACACCCATTACCCATCACCCCACCCATTCACTCACCATTACCCATCACCCTACATCAAGGTTTCCTCAATTCTCGCAACCCACTCTTTTTTCACAATTATCGCTAATAGGCTGCTAAAAAAAAAAAAAAAAGTGATCGGATCATCTCATAAATGGGCTTAAAACCTTCCCCTGGTCAACCCAGTTCCAAAAATGTTTCATATGAGGTGATTGCGCCACAGGGGGCGGAACCTATACCAGACACACACACACACACACACACACACACACACACAGACAGACAGACAGACAGACACACTTTCGCTTATATTTACCATTACCCATCACTCCCCACCTATTCCTCACCCATCACCCATCACCCCCAACCCATCACCCCCCACCCATTCACTCACCATCACCCCACACCCATTACCCATCACCCCACCCATTCACTCACCCATTACCCATCACCCTACATCAAGGTTTCCTCAATTCTCGCAACCCACTTTTTTTTCACAATTATCGCTAATAGGCTGCTAAAAAAAAAAAAAAAAAAAAAAGTGATCGAATCATCTCATAAGTGGGCTTATGACCTTCCCCTGGTCAACCCGGCTCCAAAAATGTGCCATATGAGGTGATTGCGCCACGGGGGGCGGAACCTATACCACACACACACACACACACAGACAGACAGACAGACAGACAGACAGACAGACAGACAGACAGACAGACACACTTTCGCTTATATTATTATATGATTTTTTTTTTTTTTTTTTTTTTTTCTATAAATATAAATAAAATAATTTTAAATAATAATATTTTTAAATAAATAGCCCAAGGCTGGGCAAAAAAAAAATGCCTTAGCCGACTATATTGCAAGTCGTCTTGGCGGGGTATTGGGAAAAGTTTTCAACTAGCAATAATCGCACCTCGGTTAAACCTCATTGGTTACGATACTGCCACTGCGCAAAGCTGTGAGCATTCATCACCTATGGTAATGAATATAGGAATTTAAGGAATATGGTTAATGCTAGATTAGACTCTGCCAAGAAGACATACTACAAATCAAAACTTAGTACAGCCTTTGGTAATAGTAAAATAATGTGGAATACAATTAATGAACTTTTAAACTCTAAGCAGACTAAGAAAACGGACATTGATAAGCTATTGGTAAATGGTGTGACTATATCACACCCAAATGCAGTGTGTGATGAAATTAATAAATATTTTACTTCCATTGGTCAACATTTGGATATAGCTCTACCTGTTCCAGAAGTATCCCCATCACAGTATTTGAGGGGTAACTTTCCCTGTATGAATCTGACCCCAACAACTCCAGAGGAAGTGATAAAAATCATCAAAGAACTGAAAGGTCTAGTCCCGGTTACGACAATATTCATGCCAAACAANGCACATCGCACATGATTTTATACAGTACAAGCGAACCCGATGAGCAGGATTGTAGTCTTGAATGTGTAGTTTTTATGATTGCCCTTTCTTGGAGACGAGCCCCTGCCCGTGTGAATGTCTGTGCACACCACCGCCAGGGCCTACCAGCACAGCCCTCTTAACCCCTTGAGACCCAGAACGTAATTTCCATCGTAATTTAGCTGCCATTAGACGATTTTTAGTGACTATAAGCAATATTTAATAGCTATGACCTGCTTAGTATCCTTGTCGACTAGCTAATTTGGTTTATTTAGTTACTTTCGCTATTTTATGGCTAACAACAGACGATTTTATATAGCAAAGGAAAGATCTGGGCGCGAACGGGTTAAGCAGAACAACGGCTACACGGGCAGAACAACGGCTACACGGGCAGAACAACGGCTACACGGGCAGGACAACGGCTACACGGGCAGAACAACGGCTACACGGGCAGAACAACGGCTACACGGGCAGGACAACGGCTACACGGGCAGAACCACGGCTACACGGGCAGAACAACGGCTACACAGGCAGAACAACGGCTACACGGGCAGAACAATGGCTACACGGGCAGAACCACGGCTACACGGGCAGAACCACGGCTACACGGGCAGAACAAACGGCTACACGGGTAGAACAACGGCTACACGGGCAGAACAAACGGCTACACGGGCAGAACAACGGCTACACGGGCAGGACAACGGCTACACGGGCAGAACAACGGCTACACGGCAGAGAACAACGGCTACACGGGCAGGAACAACGGCTACAGGCAGAACAACGGCTACACGGCAAACAACGGCTACACGGCTACAGAACAACGGCTACACGGCTACAAAACAACGGCTATACGGGCAGAACAACGGCTACACGGGCAGAAAACGGCTACACGGGCAGAACAACGGCTACACGGGCAGAAAAACGGCTACACGGGCAGAACGGCTACACGGCAGAACAACGGCTACACGGGCAGGACAACGGCTACACGGGCAGAACAACGGCTACACGGGCAGAACAACGGCTACACGGCTACAGAACAACGGCTACACGGGCAGAACAACGGCTACATGGGCAGAACAACGGCTACACGGGCAGAACAACGGCTACACGGGCAGAAAAAACGGCTACACGGGCAGAACAACGGCTACATCGGGCAGAACAACGGCTACACGGGCAGAACAACGGCTACACGGGCAGAACAACGGCTACACGGGAAGAACAACGGCTACACGGGCAGAACACGGTACACGGGCAGAACAAGGCTACACGGGCAGACAACGGCTACACGGCAGAACAACGGCTACAGGGCAGAACAACGGCTACACGGGCAGAACAACGGCTACACGGGCAGAAACAACGGCTACACGGCTACAGGCACGCACGTTATAACAATCGATAAAATGAAAGAATATAAAAAAAAATAATAATATAAAACAAAACTCAAAAAATTTAATCTGCCCGATGAGACTTTTTGGTTCTCGTTTCTCCCTAAAAAAAAAGTGCAATGAATAAGGTTTCAAGGCATTCAAAATTTAAAATTATAATGCGTTGTGTTACGTGCATGCCGGGCCCGGGGGACAAGGGGGTGGTCGGGTGTGGTGTGGGGCCAAAGGGTTGTTTTTTGGTGTCCGTTTTAAAAACGTTTTTTTGACTGGGATTACAGGTTTTTACTTTAATTTGGGGTTTTTCTTTTTGTTGTCCCTTTACATACACCAAATTGTTTTTTTACAGGGCCTGGGGCTACACTCGTTGGCCTCTTTTCCAAATATCAACATTTTTTTTTTTGCTTCCTTAGTGCAAAAGGTTTTTGGGGGAAAGGGCTCCCCAACCCCGGGAGGGGGACACAACCCCGGAAACCCATTCAGGCTGGGTAAAAAGGGGAAATTTTGGGTTTTTTTAAGAAGACCCTTTCTTCTAGGGGGACCCAGTCCCCAAACTTTTTTTAGAAAAAAACCTAAACAGGGGCATGCTACATTTTTTCCCTTTGGGGGTTTTTCCCTTTTAAATTTTGGACTTTAAAGGGTCTTTGGAATGAGAGGTTCTGTTTCTGGCAAAAAAGTTGCAAAAAAAAAAATGTGCCTTTTTTTTGTATTCCCGGGCGGGCTTTTTTTTTTATCAAAAAAATGTGAAAAAAGCTTTTTTAAAATTTAAAACCCTCAGGGAATTTTGTATGCGTCAATAAAGCAGCCAAGTTTCATGACCCCCAGTGTTCACAATATTAAGCTGAGAAAAAAAACACTTATTTAAACGGCCCCACAATGTTTTAGAATCATTTTAATGCAAGAGCGGCCCCTATTTTTTTTTCCTTTATTTTTTTAAATTTTATTTTTCATTATAAAGAAAACTACCCCCCTGATTTTAGGGACTTTAAACCCAAAATGTATCATTCCCTTTCGGGCAAATATTTTACCCTACCCCAAATAAAAAATTATAGTGAAAATAAAAACAGAAACTAAGGGATCAGTGGGGGACTTTATACCCTTAAACTCAAATTCCGGGGGCCCAATGATAAAGCCCGAAAATATGCATATCATAATTTTTTATCCGTATATAAAATATATAATATATATATAGCATAAGGGGAATTTTATTTTAAATTTACTGGGAAAAACTAATATTGCAACACAAATGAAATAAACTTTAAAAACTGAACAAAAAACTTTTTGGTTTTAAAAGTGAAAATGCATATCCCTGTTTTTTTGGATTTTCAACCCTTTGGGAAAACATTTTTTGGGCCCGTCGCCGGGGCAGAGACATCGAAGACCCACTTCACTTTGGGCTCTAGCCCCGGAGAAATTCCCGGGGGAACACATGTTTTTTTGCAGAGAAATATTTGGTGGTAAAAAATTCTGCAGGTTTGGCCCCCTTTTCAGAATCAGGGTTTGCCATCAATTTACCATTAAAAGGGCTCTCTCCCAAAAGTCAGGGGCCAGCAGGTTGGGTTTGGGCTTAAAAATAATGTGGGGTTTTTCTTCCCAAAAATTTAAAACTGAACAGGGCTCGGCGCTAGGGGCAACGGGAAAAGGGCTCTTGGGGTAGGGGGAAAAAAAAGGAAATGTCGCCTTTGAGTTATCAAAGAGATAGGCTCGAAGCGCATCCAAAAAACCACTAAAATTTACTCTTTTCATACAGGGACACCTTTTTATCGAGCTAGTAGGAAACACCTAGGAAACCAAACCCAAAACCCTTTTTAACTACATTGGCGAAAAAAATGGGTATCCAGAAAAAGGGCACTTCCCCAAAGGTGCACACTTATTCTTTGGTTTGGGGGTTTTTTCCTGATCCCGATCCCCCCCGGTTTCTGTTGTCACCAAAATTCTCCCGTTGAGCTTCCAAAAAAAACTGTCTGTGAGGGAAACATGAGGAGGGAGATACCCAAAAAGTTTTTCCCACATTGCATACTAAATTTCAATATTTTCACAAAAAAACGGCTGTAGGGTGGCTACCGAAAACAGGGCGTGATTATGAGGGGATATATACATCACACGCCTGGCTTTGGCCCCGGAGGGCCCGGGGGGAAGGGAAAATGGGGAAATTTCCTATTGCTCATTTCAATTGCGAAGCCCCGGCTGAGAAGTATAGTTTTGAAGTAAGATCTTACACCCTACCCCCCAGCAAACCCAAATACGACTGGAGTGACACAGTGAGCTATCTCAAAAGAAAGGGAAAAAAGGGGCGCCCCACCCAAAAGGGGTTGTCATCTGCACCCTTCTGCCCCCGTGATATACGGTGGGCTCTGGAAAAAAAAGCCGGTGTTCAGGGAAAAATGTTAGGGCAGGGAGCTAGGGGGTACAAAGGGGTCAATGTAAAGAAAAAAGTGACTTTTGGGGGTAATTTTGGGTGCGCTGCGAAGGGCCCCCCTCTTTTTATAACATCAAAGGGGGACATTCGTTTTTACTTCCAAACCCACGAAATGCCTTCAGTTGCCCCCACGGGCCCAGCCCTGCATCCGTTAATTTTATGCAAGCGAGCAAACATTATTCAGCCAAAAAAACCTGCTGCCAGACTTTTTGGAAAAGAGCTTGGTGAAGGTAAAATTGATGGCAACCGGGTACTGAAGGGGGCAAAACCCGCGAATTTTAAAAGGGACCAAATATTGTCTCTGCAAAAAAAAGGGATGTGTGCCCAGGGAGGTCCCTTTTCTAGAAAACCCAAAAGGAAGTTTTTGTCATCGAAAGTCTCTGCACCGGCGACGGGCCCAAAAATGTTCATGGATTGGAAATCACAATAAAAAAAAGGGGGGGGCCAAAATGATATGCAATTTTCATATTTTAAAACCCCTTAAAATTATTTGTTCCCCCTTTAATGTTGATTCCATGTGATGTTGCAAAAAATTTTTTTTTCTAGGAATTTAAAATAAACTTAAAATTATGCTAATTTTATATAAAATTTATATATATATTTTAAAATATAAAATAGTATATATATATTTTATTAATTTTAAAAATTTTATATAATATATATATAAAATAAAATATTTTATATATAATATATATATATATTTTATTTATATATTAACAGTATAAATTATGATATGCATATCATGGTTCATATGGTCTCCGGGGAATTTTTAGTTAAGGGTAATAAAGTCACCACTGACCATTGAGTTTTTTTTTTTTCCCTATTTTTTTCTTTGGGATAGCTATTATTTTTGAAAGCAAGTAATTGGATTTAAAGTCATAAATCGGGGAATAAATTGCTTTAAATGAAAGATAAATTAAAAAAAAAATGAGAAAGGGAAAAAAAAATTTGGGGCCGCTTTTTGCATTTTAAAATTTTTATAAAAACATTTTTGAAAGTTAAGTAAGTGTATTTCCCCAAACCTTTTTATTTTTTGAACCCCCTGTGGTTTAGTGAAACTTGGTTGCATTTATTTACAGCATATCAAACCCCCGATGATTTTATGGGAAAAAAAAATTTTTCACAATTTTCGATAAAAAAACAAAGGGCCCGGGATATACAAAAAAAGGCAATTTTTTTCTGCAACGGTTTTTCCCCCAGAGCAGACCCTTTATTCCCCCATACCTTAAAGTCCCCAAAAAAAGTAAAAAAAAAAAAAAAGAAAAAGTTTTAGCATGCCAGTCAGGTTTTAACCCATTTTATTTGGGTTTTGAGCCTGGGATCCCCCCGGGGTATTCGCTCCGCCCGGGGATCGAACCCCCCGGGGCTTTCGGTTTTTGAACCGAGCGTGCTACCACTACACTACGGGGTACTCTAAAGTGTGGTGTGTGGGGTGTGTGGGGTGTGTTTGTGTGTTTTGTGTGGGTGTGTGGGGTGTGTGTGGGGTGTGTGTGTGTGTGTGTGTGGGGGTGTGTGTGTGGGGTGTGGGGTGTTTGTTGTGGTGTGTTGTGTGTGTTTTGTGTGTGTTTGTGTGGGGTTGTGGTGTGTGGGGTGTGTGAGAAGGGGAGAGAGAGAGAGAGGGAGAGAGAGAAAAGAGGAGGAGAGAGAGGGGGAGAGGAGAGAGAGAAGAGAAAAGAGAGAAGGGGAGAGAGAGAAAGGGGAGAGAGAGAGGGGAGGAGAGAGAGAGAGAGAAATGAGGAGAGAGGGATGGAGGGAGGGAGGGGAGAGAGGGGGGGAGAGAGAGAAAAGGAGAGAGAGAGAGGAGGGGAGAGAGGAGAGGAAAAGAGAGAGAGGGAGAGAGAGGGGGAAAAGAGGAAGATTTTTTTAGAGAGAGGGGAGAGAGAGGGGGGGAGAGCCCGTTAAAAAAATTTACTAAGAAAAAACTCCTTTTTACATGTAATTATGACGTTACCAATTGGTCTTCCATAACTGCGGGGCCCCAGGAGAAGGAGGAGGAAGGGAGGAGGATTTACATGGGATTCATGGGGAATAACAGACACCAGGAGACCTATTGGTCCATAACAGGGTATCTGCTCACTACATATACTAACTATCAACTACTTGTAAGAAAAAATTTGGAAAAATGATACCTTTCCCCTAAAAGGATAGAACATGGAATTTTTCATAGTGCAGAATGATGGGATATGAAAAATAAAAACTACCCTACCACTACCACTAAACAAAAACGATAGGGGGGACTAATAGAATTCACACTACAATCCCCATTTACTTAACAGTGCGCGTCAAGTCTGTTTTTAAATTTTGTTTTGTGCTGGCTCCGCAAGACTTGCTGGTAACTTGTTCCCATCGATAAACCCGACTCTAACATTAAAATTTAATTTACGGAGATCGGGATGCAACGTTGCCGTTTTTTTTAAACCATTATTTTTTGTTGTCACTATTTGAAAGCTCGAATAGGTTTTTTGTTTAATGACATCAAATCCTTTTGGTTTTTAAAGGTTTCTATCAAGCCCCCACGGATTCTTCGATCCTTTAAGGAAAACATATTAAGTTCCGCAGTCTCTCTTCATAAGATAAAATTTGCCAAAAGAGGAATTTGTTGGTTGCTCTTCTTTGCACTGTTTCCCAAATTGGCTTATCTTTTACGAAACAGGGCGCCCATAATTAAAACGGATTTTCCCAAGTGCGGCCTAACAAAGACGTGTATAATTGTGTCTTATTTGCGGAGTTTTATGTTCAAAGTGCTTTTAAATAAAGCCCAACATCATATTTCCCTTTTCTGGCAGCTAGGAAAGGGGAAATGTTTTCAGATCATTACTGATGATACACCCCTTTCCGCTGTACTTGGGAAAAAGATTTATTTTGATTGGAAAGTTATATTTGGGTTCGTTCCCCTATATGCATTACTTTACAATATCGGAATTGAATTTTAAATACCCAATATCCTCCAACTGATGTTTGCCAGATCACTTTGTATGAGTTCGCATTTTTTCCTCATTATATGCTTTACCGAATTTGGTGTCATCTGCAAATTTGAATTTTAGATACAAGTCCGCAGTAAAGATGTTGATATATATCAGAAAAAAGTAGGACCCAAAACCGGCCCCGGGCCCCCCCCTAGTAAATCTAACCAATCAGATGCCTCCCATTTATTCTACCCGTTGTTTTCGATTGAAAGCCCAAACTCCAACCATAAAAAAAATTGTCTCCTTTAAACCATGTGCCCTTAGCTTGGTCAACAGTCGCTTATGGGGGGAAATGTATCGAAGGCTTTCGAAAATCAAAGGGATATTACATCCGAGGGAATTTTAGCGTCCCCGTTGAATAAAAACATTAAAAAAATCAAGTAGGTTTTGTTTAAGCAGGATCTTTATTTCGAAATCCCTGCTGGGAGTTTAGTACGAGTTATTTTTTTTAGAGAAAAGACACTATTTTTTCCCGCTATTTTCTTCAAATATTTTAACAACACAGACGTTAGACTAATTGGGCGATAATTACTTGCGAGGCTTTACACCCTTTCCTTGAATATCGGTGTCACATTAGCTAATTTTCCAAATCCAGGAAAAATTTTTTTTCCATTTGCGATTTATTTTAGAATAAAACTTTAATGGGAGCGATAGTTGACTGTGCTTCGCGAAGTAATCGCGGCGAAATTTCGTCCACCCCCACGGATTTTGTGGGTGAGTTTCGGGCAAAAAACTTTAATTTCGTTACTGTTATCTTCCCATTTTCCCAAACTATCACTTCGAATCCCGATACTGGTTATGGTTTGGGGAATGGAGTTTGTTTTTTAATTAAATACCGTTAAAGTATTCATTAGTACGAAACCATGCTCTTATTACATTTACCAAGATGTTTTTTTATCTTTCAGTGGCCCAAAATTTTTTTTGAGTTTTCTTAATGGAACGTATTTAAAAACCTTTTTTTGGGTTTGATTTTGGATTCCTTTTTCAATGTTTTCTTCATACCGCGCTTTTTAGTCTTATTAATCCTTGCAAAAATTTTACGTCAGTATTTTCTAGAATCGCGTCCGCATTTTACACTTGAAAATTTCTACGCTCGTCGCTTACTGCCCAAAGATTTTTTTAAACTCATTAGTCATCCAAAAGGGTTGTTTATGTTATTTTTGGACGTTTCCTTATCAGGGAACATGTTTTTTAACCACTTTTGGGGTTTTTTTGGAATAAATTTCCCCATGTTTTCGGGGTTTTTAAATTTGTAGGTCAAAAAAAACCCCTTTGCTTAGTACCCTGTGATCTTCGTGAAATTGCTTTATTATAATTGGGAAAATAAAAAAAACCGAAATTTTCTGTGATGTCTAATTGCAAATTTTTTGCCGATCTGTTAACCCGGATCACTGTTTTGCCAAATGTTCACCCATATTGCAAAAAACAATCAGATCAGGCGAGTGAAAACTAAATCTAGGATACTATTATCCCTTGTAGGCTCACGACCCACCTGATTTAAATATACTTTGTTTACATATCAAGCAATCGCGTTACCTTCTCTATCAGCAAAATAGTATTACAGTTTATACGAGGGTAGGTTAAAATCTCCACAATAATTGTGTCGTATTATTGTTGATAAATGACTTTATCTAGTCATAGAGGAGGCCATCGACTTCAACATTAGATTTGGCAGGACGATTATATGGTCCCCAATAGTTAGCAATTTTTTACGTTTAGCTTTAATCTTTGCGTAGATGAGTCATAGTGATCTTTATTTACTTTATCGATTTCGATTGCTTGCAAATTATCGCTTAACTAGCCGCAAAGCCGCCCTCCGGGCGGACTTTTGGCTAGCTCCTGCGGAGGGTATTGGGGGTGGGCCTTCGGCCCACCACCTGTGTTTGTGGGCCTTGGCCCACCAAACACGGACTCTCCAGAGCCCTTCTAACTTTCCTGAATCATGGATGTAGAAATGTATGTATTACCCCCACCCATTCACTCACCCATTACCCATCACCCCCCACCCATTCCATCACCCATTACCCATCACCCCCACCCATTCACTCACCCATTACCCATCACCACACACCCATTCACTCACCCATTACCCATCACCCCCCACCTATTCCCTCACCCATCACCATCACCCCCAACCCATCACCCCCCACCCATTCACTCAACCATCACCCACACCCATTTCCCCCATCACCCCACCCATTCATTTCACCCTTACCCATCACCCTACATCAAGGTTTCCTAAATTCTCGCAACCCACTTTTTTTCACAATTATCGCTAATAGGCTGCTAAAAAAAAAAAAAAAAAAAAGTGATCGAATCATCCTCATAGTGGGCTTTTGACCTTCCCTGGTCAACCCGGGTTTCAAAAAAGTGCCATATGAGGTGTTTGGGCGCCACGGGGGCGGAACCTATACCACACAACACACACACACACACACACACACACACCACCACACAACACACACACCACAGACAGACAGACAGACACCCTTTCGCTTATATTATTATAGATGTAAAGAATGACACTTCCACCTGCTTTATGCGTACGACAATTTAGGAATGTCTTATAGCCTGGAATGGCTATTTCAGCTAATAAATGTTTATCTTTTGTGTTGACCCAACTCACAGTGATACTAACGATATCTGGCGTTTCGGCAACAACGTATGCTATTAGTTCGTTACGCTTTTAAAATAATCCTTCTGGCATTTGTATATAGTAATTTAAGTTCTTTAATAGTTTTGGTAACCTTGCGTGAGGGTTTACCGGCAGGGTGTCTGGGGGGCCACTGTACCAGAGCGCTTTTATTAAGTTACTTGATTAGTATTTTGCGGAACGGAACGTGACCCAGCGTTGCTGTGAGGAGGAGGAGGAGGAGGAGGAGGAGGGGGAGGAGGGAGGAAAGGAGGAGGAGGGAGGAGGACGAGGAGGAGGGGGAGGAAGTGTAAAGAAGACAAAATAAGGGAGGAAGGTAATAAGGGAAGGGATGAAAAGAAAGAAGAAAAATGCACGGGATAAAAAAAGGACGAAGGAAGGAGGAGGACAACAAGTAGCTACCTGTGCCTGGCTGGCTAATTACTCTATGGGTTTCAGGGGTGTATTTAGGAGCAGGTAGGGGGTAATAAAAGGGAGAGGAGGGTAGTAGTATACAGGTCTTCGTAATGGGATGTGGATTTACGGTGTGTTATCAGAGAGAGGAGAAGCAGGAGCGAAGGGAGGGAGGGAAGATAGGAAAAAGGAAAAATAAAAGAGGGAAGTGTAGGTTATGAAAGGAGGAGGAGGAGGAGGAGGGAGGAAATACATAGGAATAACAGACACCAGGAGACCTATTGGTCCATAACTAGGGTATCTGTTGAAATTTCATACTACTAACTATCAACTACATGTAAGAAAACAGTTTGGAAAATTATACCATGTCCCTAAAGAAGTTGAGAACATGGAATTTCGTAGTGAAGAATGATAGGATATGAAATATACTAATTACAACTACCACTTTAAAATAATCGATCCGGGGAACTATAATATGAATTCGCAGGGCACTATCAATACCCATTTACTTTACAGTGCGCGTCAAGTCTGTTTTTAAATGTAGTTATTGTGCTGGCTTCGACAACATTTGCTGGTAACTTGTTCCATCGATCAACAACTATAACACTGAAAAATTTTTACGGAGATTTTGTGATGCAACGTGACCGTTTGAGTTTGAACCGTTATTTCTTGTTGCACTGAGGAGAAAAAGATCGAATAGGTTCTCTTGATTAAATGACATCAAACCTTTTAGGATCTTAAAGGTTCTATCAAGTCCCCACGGATTCTACGATCTTTAAGGAAAAACATATTAAGTTCCGCAGTCTCTCTTCATAAGTTGAATTTCGCCAGAGATGGAATTGTTGGTTGCTTCTTCTTTTGCACTGATTCCAATTGGGCTTGATCTTTTACGAAACAGGGCGACCAGAATTTTGGAACGGCATATTCTATAGTGCGGCCTAACCAAGGGGACGGGTAGAATTGTGTTCATTACTTCGGAGTTTTATGTTTCAAAGTTGCGTTTAATGAAGTACAGTCCTTTTACTGGCAGCTAGCAATGCGGACTGGTTTTAAGATCATTACTGATGATGACACCTAACTACTTTTCCGCTGATACCTTCATTTAAAACGATTTATTTTGCAATTTGATAGTTATATTTGAGGTATCGTTGCCTATATGCATTACTGACATTATCGGAATGAATTTTAATCGCCCATTTATCAGTCGAATCTGAATTAGTTTGTCGAGATCACGTTGTATGAGTTCGCAGTTTCTCTAGTTATGCTTTTTCCCGCCTAATTTGGTGTCATCTGCAATTTCGATATTTTAGATAGCAAGGCCGACAAGTCCAGTGATCAATTGATATATATTCAGAAATAGAGTAGGACCCCAAGACCGAGCGCTGAAGGCACCCCATAGTAACATCTAACCAATCAGATGCCCTCTCCGCCATTTATACTACCGTTTGTTACGATTTGAAAGCCAAATCGCCAATCGTCCATGAACCTAATTGCTCTCCTAAGCCATTGCCCTTAGCTTGGTCAAAGTCGCGCTATGGGGAACTGTATCGAAGGCTTTCTATGAAACAAGGTATATTATATCGAGGGAATTTTAGTACGTCCCAGTTTAAAAAAATGGCATTAAAAAAAAATCCAGTAGGTTTGTTAAGCAGGATCTCTTATTTCGAAATCCAATGCTGCGGAAGGAGTTTTAGTAATGAGTTATTTTCATCGAGAAAAGACACTATTTTATCCCGAATATTTTCTCAAATAGTTTAACAATCACAGACGTTAGACTAATTGGGCGAATAATTACTTTGCGAGGCTTCTTACACCTTCTTGACTATTCGGTGGGTAACCATTTAGCTAATTTTCCACCCATTACTGGAACATTTTTGTCCATTAGCGATTTATTGAGAATAATCTTTACTGGGAAGCAAAGTGACTGTGACATTCGCGAAGTAATCGCGGCGAGATTTCGTTCCACCCCCGGCGGATTTGTTGGGTCAAGTCTCTGCCAAATACTTGGATATTTCGTCTACTGTTATCTCTCCTATTACCAATCTATTCACTTCGAGTCCGCATACATGTTTATGGTCTGTAATGGAGGCTTCGTTTTTTCCCTATCTTCCCCCCTTTTATTTTTCTTCGTTCTTTAATAATACCGCCATTAAAGTAATCATTGAGTACGAACGCCATACTCTTCATATTATCATTTACCAAGATGTTATTCTTATCTTTCAGTGGCCCAATACTTGCTTTTGACGTTTTGCTTACTTCGAAACGTATTGAAAGAGGCCTTTTCGGGTTTGGATTTGGATTCTTTGCCAATTTTTCTTCATCACTCGCGTTTTTTAGACTTAAATAATCCTTTGCAACGACGTTTTACTGTTCATTGTATTCTCTATAATCGCAGTATGCATTGATCGCTTGTAAACTTTATACGCTCGGCGCTTACTGCCAGTGATGTTGAATCTCATTAGTCATCCAACAGGGTCTGTTTATTTTATTCAAACGTTTCTTACCACTGGGAAAATGTTTTGTCAACCACCGATTGGAGTTGTTGTGAAAAGATTACACAGGTTTTCGGCGTTATTACCATTTAGTAAGTCAACCCATCAACTTCGCTTTGTACTCTGCTGATCTTCGTTAAATCCTGCTTATTATAATGGCGGGAACTAATAACGATTTTCTGTGATGTCTACATTATAATTATGCCGATCTGATAACCTGTGTCACTGTGGCAAAATGTTCACCTATATCGCAGTTAATCCATCAGATCAATGTCGGTATGAAAATAAATCTAGGATACTATATCCCTGAGTAGGCTCACGGACCACCTGATTCAACTATGTTCGCTTACCATATCAAGCGATAGCATACATTCTCTATCAGCAGAATTATTATTCAGTTTATACGAGGTAGGTTAAAATCTTCCACATATAATTGGATCGTTATTATTGCTTGACAACTGACTTTATCTCGTTCATACAGGAGGCAATTCTACTTCCGCATTATTTGGGAGGACGATATATCTGTCCCCAATAGTTAGCAATTTACCGTTAGCTTAATCTTTGCGGAGACTGAGTCATAATGATCTTATTTACTTTACGATATTCAATTGCTTGACAAAATTATCTTTAATGTAAAGAATGACCCTCCACCTGCTTTATGCGTACGGACAATTAGGAATGTGTTATAGCCTGGTTATGGATATTTTAGATAACTAAATGTTCATCTTTGGTGTTGAAACAACTCTCAGGGATACTACACGATATCTGGCGTTTGGCCAAAACGTATGCTAATAATAATCGTTGGGGAGTAGGAGGAGGAGGAGGAGGGGCAAGATGAGGAGAAGGAGGGAGAGGAAGAGGAAGAGAAGAGGAAGAGGAGGAGGGGAGGAGGGAGGAGGAGGAGGGAGGAGGAGGAGGAGGAAGGAGGACTCGGAGGCGGCAGGTAACAGCTTCATTCAGCTTGGTCACCTCAACTCACCTCAGCTTTTTCACAGATTTTATCGATTTTTTACCTTGTTTTTAAACCGCGTCTTATGCCCTGAATTCTCTCTCTCTATTCCTCTCTCTCTCTCTCTCTTCTCCTCTCCTCTCTCTCTCTCTCTCTCTCTATCTTCTCTCCGAAAACAAGACAGGGCCAGTGTTCTTCATAATGACTCGCCTGGGAAACAAGATGAAAGATATAAGGAGAGAGAGAGATGGAGAGATGAGAGAAGAGAGAGATGGACCGATGAGAGAGAGAGAGAGGAGAGAGAGAGAGAGAGAGAGAATGAGAGAGAGAACGAAGAGAGAAAGAGAGAGAGAGAGAGAGAGAGATGTGGCAAATTTTAACTCAATGATGTCGCAGAAACTTGAACAATTTCATCCATGGCCACTCAATCAATCATTGGGGGGCATACGCCGGGGGCGCGTCGCCTCGCCAACCCTACGAAACCACTCCCTGGGGTCACCACGCACGAGTTCCCATGCAGGCTCCTTTCCCATACCAAGCAGGCTCTCAACAAGAAACATCAACTTGCCCCAGCACGAGCCTTTGTGGCGGAGCCCCCTTGGCCTCCTACACCGCCGCGGATGTCTCTTACAGATACAACCCGTGAGGAAGGATCGGTTTCAGGGTAGCGTGCCACATGCCCATTATAGCCGAAGTTGGCGCTGACGGATATGCAGGTAATAGGCCCTCGTCGATTCCGTCTCACGGTGCATCGCTATTTGGACACGTAATCCTACCACGATACCCCATGATTCTGCGAAGGACACTTAATTACAAAGGCATTGATTTCGCTATCTCAAGTCACTATTTATGTCCATGTCTCACAACATATAAAGTAAGACCGGGATCACAAGCGACTTGAAGATCCGGATCTTTGTCCTCCTGCATAGGTACCGACAACGCCAAATACTCCCGCTGAGCTAGTCCATAAACCGTGAGCATGCCAATCCGCCGTAAGGTTTTGACGTGACCGCCGTCATTATGGACTGCGCTACAAGGTATGTAAAAACTTTCCAAGATCTCAATGTCCTCGCCACACGCATGAACAGACCTGACTGCCTTCATCTAGTATGTCTCAAACCCCTGGACATTGGTCTTGAAGCCAGGAGACCTTCAAGTCCCAAAGGCTTTGCCTCCTCGTGCAGCGCCTCGAGAGCCATCACCAGGACCTACAGCGACTCAGAAAGATTACGCATATCGGGCAAAAACAAGATCATGATTCTTGGTGTTGCCGACGGATGCTCCACAATCAATTTGATATCTACAAACTTGTCAATACCCAGTCCATACAAGCGTTGAAAAAAGTGATGGGCAAAGAAGCACCTTGCCTACTCCTGTATTTAACAGGAAGAAGCTGGACTACACCTGCCCCACATCACAGCACTCTCAGTCCCAGATGGCCACTACAATTGACCCTAATTCACTATTGACACTATGTTAAAAAATTATTCTCTCTCTCTCGCTCTCTCTCTTCTCTTCCTCTCTCTCTCTCTCTCTCTCTCTTCTCTCTCTCTCTCTCTTCTCTCTTCTCTCTCTCTCTTCTCCACTGCAATCATATATATGAAACTAAGTTACAACACTGCGTTTTTTTCTACAGGAAATCTTAATTCAAGTGCATTCAATTTAAACTGCGATATGTTGTTTCCTCTACTGTTTTTGCACACGATGTTATAATTTTCCATTTCCACTTTTTGCCTTTCCACCTTTTGTAATTGTTATTTGACCTTTTACATTCTTAATCTTGACATTACATTTAATTCATCCTTTAATTATCTAATCAATTGCTATTCATTCTTTTTCTCTACTAATTACTTATACTACTAGTACACTACACTACTATTATACTACTACTACTACTTACTATAGTCATTACTTAAGCTGGATTCCTGGGTGGGAGCTGCTCGATGCATACGCCGAGTTTGTAGGACGTCGTGATTGCGATAGATGGGCTGGGTGGCGATTGGGGTGTAATTGCTAGCCGCAACCCAAAACCCTTGCGGTGCCTCAGAAATATATTCATATTTCTTGCTGTACCTCCTTTACCTCTTACACAAGATAGGCCTATTTTGTTTGCATCAGTGATCAGGCAGTGATTGTTCAACAACAAACGCCATTCATAATCAATCGGATAAAAAATAAAGTCAGGACTGACTAGCACAAGATAGGCGGCCTTTCGGTTTCAGTGCATTGAAGTGTTGTACGTCCTACCCGATATTACCAAGGCTACCAGATAATATTTATGAAAGCTGAGCCTACCATCGTGTTCACTAATACATTGCATGCATATCATGAGCATAAAAATACAGTAAAAACTTAACTAATATTAAGATAAGAAGGAAAGTAAAAGAGTGTATAAACATTTTTTCTTGATTATTTTTCTTCAACTCGCTGTTATAAACTACATAAGTTTCGGTCGCATCAATTTTTAAGAACTGTTTCAAAATCCTTATTACTTTCCGCTTCCTGTGGTATGTAGCACGTACCAATAGAAAAGACTAGGTGGTCAAAATGGCTAAGAAAGTTAAACTGTTTCAACTGGTGCCGTGAAGGGTGGACCTCTGATAGCTCTCCCCGAGAAGAACGTCTCTCCGTATAGGGAGCAATGCTCACCCGTCACTGTGCCAGTTTTGCAGTTAGTAGTTCTAACTTTCTTAGCCATTTTGACCACCTACTCTTGTTATTTTCCTTATTGGTACGTGCTACATACCCAGGAAGCGGAAAAAGTTATTAAGGATTTGAAACAGTCTTGAAAATTGAATGCGACCAAAACATGAGTTACAGCGAGTTGATGAAGCACCAATAAGCAAGGATTATAAATGTGATACACTCTTTACTTGCCCATTCAATTATCTTAATATTAGTTAGTCTTAGTGTTATTTTTTTATGATACCTGATATGCAGCAATGTATTAGAACACGATGGTAGGCCTCAGCTTTCATAAATATTATCTGGTAGCTTGGTAATATCGGGTAGGATTAGTAACATTTCAAGGCACTGAAAACCAAAAGGTCCGCCTACTCTTGGATAGTCAGTGCAGACTTTATTTTTTACCTATTGAGTTATGAATGGCTGTGTGTTGTTAGGAACAATCACTGCCTCCTGATTCCCTGATGCAAACAAAATAGGCCTATCTTGTGGGGGGTTTTAACAAAAAAAACAGAGGTGAGTAAAGCCAAGAAATATGAATATTTTCTGAGGAACGCAAGGGTTTTGGGTTGCGGCGAAGCAAGTACCAACCATCGCCACCAGCCCGAGTCTATCAGCCAATCAGCGACGTCCTTACAAACTCGGCTAGGCATCGAGCACTCTCAAGAATCCAGCTTAAGTGAATAGGACTATAGACTACTATAGTCTATTCACTTAAGTGGTATTCCTGGGAGCGGCCTCGATGCCTAGGCGAGTATGTAGCGAGCGTCGCCGCACTTGGCTGATAGCCTCGGGCAGGGGTGGCGATGGGGGTGGTACTTGCTCTTGCCGCAACCCAAAAACCCTTGCGTTGCCTCAGAAACATATTCATATTTCTTGCTTTACTATCCTACACAAGATAGGCTATTTGTTTGCATCAGTAAATCAGGCAGTGATGTTCAACAACACACACGCCATTTATAAAACCTCAATAGGGTAAAAAATAAAAGTCATGACTGATACACAAGAGTAGGCGGACTTTAGGTTTTCAGTGCATTGAAATGTTGTATCCTCACCGATATAACCAAGCTACCAGATACTAGTTATGAAAGCTGAGTTTAGAATCGTGGTCATAATACATTGCTGCCATATCATGGCATAAAACAAAAAATACAGTAAGACTTCACTAATATTAAGATAATTAAGGAAAGTAAAAGAGTGTATAAAACATTATTTCTTGCTTATTTGCTTCAAATCGCTCTAACTCCATAAGTTTTAGTCACATTCAATTTTCAAGGAACTGTTCAAAAACCCTTATACTTTTCCGCTTCCTGTGGTATGTAGCAGTACCAATAAGGAAAAGAGTAGGTGGTCAAAATGGTAAGAAAGTTAAAAAACTACTTAATGCAACTGGCACAGTGACGGCGTGAGCAAGTCTCTCCTATATAGGAAGACGACTCGTTTTCGGGAGAGCTATAGAGGCTCCAACCGTCACGGCACCAGTTTGAACCGTTTAGACTTTCTTAGCCATGTTGACCACCTACTCTTTTTCTATTGGTACGTGCTACATACACAGGAAGCGGAACAGTATAAGGATTTTGAAAACAGTTTTGAAAATGAATGTGACCAAAACTTATGAGTAGTTAGAGCGAGTTGAAGCAAAATAAGCAAGAAAAATGTTTATACAACTCGTACTTTCCTTTTAATTACTTAATATTAGTGAAGTCTTAATGTAAGTTTTTTACCGCCTCATTGATATGGAGGCAATGTATTATGAAAACACGATGGTAGGCCAGGCTTTCATAACTATTATCTGGTTAGCTTGTGTTATATCGGGTGGAGTAAACATTTCAATGCACTGAAAAACCTAAAAGTCCGCCTACTCTTGGGATAGTCAGTCAGGACTTTATTTTTTACCCCTTTGAGTTATGAATGGCGTGTTGTTGTTGAAACCAATCACTGTCCTGATTTACTGATGCAAACCAAATAGGCCTATTTGTGTAAGAGATGAGTAAACAAGAAATATGAAGTATTTTTCTGAGGCCACGCAAGGGTTTGGTGTTGCGGCCAGGCAGTACCACACCATCAGCCACCCAGCCCGAGTCTATCAGCCAATCAGCGACCTCCTTACAACTCGGTAGGCAGCGAGCAGCCCCAGCCCAGGGAATCCAGGCTTAAGTGAATAGACTATACTACATTCTGCTACTTCTATTACTACTACTACTACTGCTGCACTTATTCTTCATTATATATCTTGCGTGGTCCGGCGAGATATTTCATTTTAGTTCGCTTGAATTACAGACAACAAATCACTCTCCCTACTCCTTTCCGTCACTTTATCTCTGTGAAGAAGGGAGGCATGGGAGGGATGTGCAGGAGGAGGGAGCAGAAAGGGAAAGGATGGAGCGAGTGAAAATAACGAGGACGGTTAATGAGAATGGTTACAAAGGGGGAAACATAAAGAAGAGCGAATGGAGGGGAGGAAAAATTAGGTGAAGGAAAACAAGAAAAAAAAAAAGACCATAAAGGATATGGTTAGAGAGAGACGAGAGAGAGAGAGAGAGAGAGAGAGAGTGAGAGCGAGAAGGAGAGAGAGAGAGAAGAGAGCGACGAAGAGATAGAGAGAGGATGAGAGAGAGGAGAGAGAAGGAGAGAGAGAAGAGGAGAGAGGAAAGAGAAAGCAGAAAGAGAGAGAGAGAGAGAGAGAGAGAGAGAAGGATGAGATTGAGAGAGAGAGAGACGAGAGAGAGAGAGGAGAGCGAGAGAGAGAGAGAGAGAGAGAGGAGAGAGAGTGAGAGAGAGACGAGGAAGAAAAGAAAGGAGTTCCAATAGCAATAATATTATCACTCTCTCTCTCTCTCTCTCTCTCTCTCTTCTCTCGCGTCCGTTCCTTCACACATTTTTCATCATTCATCCATATTATCCTTCCGGTCCTCTCTTTATCTATTGTCCCTATGCTGAAACATTTAACCTTTCCTGCAGTTCATCCCTTCCTTTACTAGTTTATATTTCCCTCCAGTCATTACTTTCATCCACCCATTCTCTCTTTCTCATTTTATATTTTCCTATTTTTCTCACCCATCTTTGTTTTTCGATTGCCTTCCACCTTCCCTAACCCTTGACATGCCTGTTTCGATGTTGTCTTCCTTCACCGTCCCTTAATTCATATGTTTCATTCTCTTTTCCCCTTCCTCCTCTTCCCTTCCTCCCTAATGCTATTATTGTCATTCTACTAATGGTTTGCTCTAAACATCGTCCCAAAAACAATTTTTAAAGTTCCCTACTTAGCACGGACCTTTTCTCCTCTACAGTGTTGTCCTGTATAGTAACTTTCTTCCTTCCTTTTTTTCTCCTCTAGTCTTGCCTCATTCTTCCTTCCTAGATTTCCTACGCATATTTCTCTGCAATGGCGACAAGGATAGTACTGTGGTTGTGCATATTTGCCGTACACATGGGTAGCAGCAACAATAGTAGCATAGTAGTAGTACGTAGTAGAAACAGTAGTAGTAAGTACGTAGTAGAAACAGTAGTAGTAGTAGAGTAGTAAGTAGTAATGGTAGTAGTAGTTAGTAGTAGTAGTATAGTAGTAGTTAGTAGTAGTAGTAGTAGTAGTAGTAGTGTAGTACTAGTAGTAGTTATGTAGTAGTAATAGTATAGTAGTAGTTGTAGTTGTAGGTGGAGTAGTAGTAGTGTAGTAGCAAAATGCAAAGCTAGATGAAGCTGTAAGGAGATGGGGAGAGAACAATGTGAAAGTCGCGGAGCACTCTAGACGTAAAGAAAGAAATTGTTTGTAGAAGTGGGGTGAAAGTGAGCAAGGATTGAGTGAAAAAGAAGAAGGAAGGAGAATAGGAAAGAGGAAGAAAGAGGGGGGGAGAGAGTTAGGAAGCAGAGGAGGAGGGCGTGGCAGCGAAAGATGGGGGAACCCAAGACTTAGTAGGCAGGCAATGATTAACCTTGCTAAGAGGACGCTCTTTTCTACTCTGCTGGAAGAAAACTAGTGGGAAAAGCTACATATGTAGGAAAATACCAAGGATTTTATCAGAAGCAAAAAGGAATCGAAAATATTCCCATGATACACTCTTTTTACTTTTTTTGTCTATAGACTACTAGATGTTCTATCATTTGGTTCAGCTAAATGGACAAGTAAAGAAA
>JACEEZ010001251.1:22500-32500 GCA_016584305.1 Chionoecetes opilio | reverse complement strand
TGTTCAACAACAACACGCCATTTATAATCAATAGGGTAAAAAATAAAGTCATGAATGACTATCACAAGAGTAGGCGGACTTTTAGGTTTTCAGGCATTTAAATGTTGTACTCCTACCCGATAAACCAAGCTACCAGATAATAGTTATGAAAGCTGAGTTTATCATCGTGTTCATAATACATTGCTGCATATCATGAGCATAAAAAAAATACAGTAAGACTTCACTAATATTAAAATAATTAAAGGAAAGTAAAGAGTGTATAAACATTATTTCTTGGGTTATTTTGGGTTCAACTCGCTCTAACTCCATAAGTTTTAGTCACATTCAATTTTCAAGAAACTGTTTCAAAAAACCTTATACTTTCCGCTTCCCGTGGTATGTAGCACGTACCAATAAGGAAAAAAGTAGGTGGTCAAAATGGCTAAGAAAGTTAAAAACTACTACTGCAAACTGGCACAGTGACGGGTGAGCATTGCTCCCTATATAGGAGAGACTGTTTTCGGGAGAGCTATCAGAGGCTCCACCCGTCACGGCACCCGTTTGAAACAGTTTAACTTTCTTAGCCATTTTGACCACCTACTCTTTTTTTTATTGGTACGTGTACATACCCCAGGAAGCGGAAAAGTATAAGGATTTTGAAACAGTTTTTTGAAAATTGAATGTGACCAAAACTTATGGAGTTAGAGCGAGTTGAAGCAAAATAAGCAAGAAATAATGTTTATACACTCTTTTACTTTCCTTTAATTATCTTAATATTAGTAAAGTCTTACTGTAATTTTTTACGCTCATGATATGGAGCAATGTATTTGAACACGATGTAGGTTCAGCTTTCATAATATTATCTGGAAAGTTGGTTATACGGGTAGGAGTAACAACATTTCAATGCATGAAAACCTAAAGTCCGCCTACTCTTGTGATAGTCAGTAATGACTTTTTTTTTACCCTATTGAGTTATGAATTTGTGTTGTGAACAATCACTCCCTGATTTACTGAGGGCAAACAAAATAGGCCTTTTTTTGTGTAAGAGATGAGTAAAGCCAAGAAATATGAATATTTTCTGAGAAACCCCGAAAGGGTTGGGTTGCGGCCAGGCAATTTACCACCACCACGCCACCCACCCCGATCTATCAGCCAATCAGCAAACGCCCTTACAAATCGGCTAGCAGGAGCAGCTCCAGCCCGGGAATCCAGGCTTAAGTGAATAGACTTACTACTATTAACTGCTACTTCTATTATACTACTACTCCCTGCCTGCACTTTTTTCCCCCTCTATATATCTGCGTGGCCAAAGCGAGGATATTTCATTTAGCGCTTGAATACAGACAACACTCACTCTCCTACCCTTCCCGTCCCTTATCTCTTTGAAGGAAGGAGGAATGGGGGGGGAGTGCAGGAGGGAGGGAGGCAGAAAGAAAGGAGAGCGAGTGAAATAAAGAGACGGTTAATGAGAATGGTTCAAAGGGAAACATAAATGAAGAGCGAATGGAGGGGAGGAAAAATAAGGTGAAGGAAAACAAGAAAGACATAAAGGATATGGTTAGAGAGAGAGAGAGGGAGAGAGGAGAGAGAGAGAGAGAGAGGAGAGAAGGAGAGAGAGAGAGAGAAGAGAGAGAGGAGAGAGAGGAGAGAGAGAAGGAGAGAGGAGAGAAGAGAAAGAGAGAGAGAGAGAGAGAGAGAGGAGAGAGAGAAGAGAGGAGAGAGAAGAAGAGAGACGAGAGAGAGAGAGAGAGAGAGAGAGTGAGAGAGAGACGAGGAAAGAAAGGAAAGGAGTCCAATAGGCAAATAATATTATCACTCTCTCTCTCTCTCTCTCTCTCTCTCTCTCTCTCTCTCTCTCTCTCGCGTCCGTTCCTTCACACATTTTCATCATTCATCCATATTTATCCTTCCTTTCCCTCTCTTTTATCTATTTTCCCTATGCTGAACATTTCACCTTTCCTGCAGTTCATCCCTTCCTTTCCTAGTTTATATTTCCCTCCAGTCATTACTTTCATCCACCCATTCTCTCTTTCTCATTTTATATTTTCCTATTTTTCTCACCCATCTTTGTTTTTCGATTGCCTTCCACCTTCCCTAACCCTTGACATGCCTGTTTCGATGTTTCTTCCTTCCCTGTCCCTTTATATTCATATGTTTTCATCTCCTCTTCTTCCCCTTCCTCCCTCTTCCCCTTCCTCCCTCATGCTATTATTGTCATCTCTACTAATTGTTTGCTCAAACATCGTCCCAACAAGTTTTAAATTTCCCTCTTAGCACGACCTTTTCTCCTCTACAAGTGTGTCCTGTATAGTAACTTTCTTCCTTCCTTCTTTTTCTCCTCTAGTCTTGCCTCATTCCTTCCTTCCTAGTTTCCTACGCATATCTCTCCTGCAATGGCGACAAGGATAGTACTGTGGTGTGCATATTTGCGTACACATGGTAGCAGCAACAATAGTAGCATAGTAGTAGTACGTAGTAGAAACAGTAGTAGTAGTACGTAGTAGAAACAGTAGTAGTAGTAGTAGTAGTAAGTAGTAATGGTGTAGTAGTAGTAGTAGTAGTAGTAGTGTAGTAGTAGTAGTAGTAGTAGTAGTAGTAGTATAGTACTAGTAGTAGTTATGTAGTAGTAATAGTAGTAGTAGTAGTTGTAGTTGTAGTTGGAGTAGTAGTAGTAGTAGTAGCAAAATGCAAAGCTAGATGAAGCTGTAAGGAGATGGAGAGTAACAATGTGAAAGTCGGAGCCACTCTAGACCGTAAAAGAAAGAATTGTGTGTAGAAGTGGGGTGAAAGTGAGCAAGGCTTGAGTGAAAAAGAGAAGGAGGAGAAGGAGGAAGAGGAGAAGGAGGGGGGAGAGTAGGAAGCAGAGGAGGAGGGCGTGGCAGCGAAAATGGGGGAACCCAAGACTAGTAGGCAGTGCAATGATTTAACCTGCTAAAGAGGACTGCTCTTTTCTACTCTGCTGGAAAGAAAATAGTGGGAAAAGCTCCACATATGTAGGAATACAAGGATTTTATCAGAGCAAAAGGAACGAAAATATTTCCATGATACACTCTTTTTCACTTTTTTTTCTATATACTACTAGATGTTCTATCATTTGGTTAAGATAAATGGACAAGTAAAGAAATTGATAAACAAATAATCAAAAAGGTCTGCAAAGAAGAGAGATCAAAAACACAACGAGGCGAACTTGAGGCCTTCCTCTGGGCCGAGATTGAAAGGGATTTACGTCGTTCGTCCCCCCCTTCCCTCGCTCACGACAGTCCCTCAACACCCGCGTCCCTCCTTCCTTCCACCCCCACAACACTGTCCCTCCCGGGTCTGTTCACCGATATAGATGAATCACGAGCTGAGTGAAAGAGAAAGTGATGGCGAGGCACCCGTGACCTCCCCCCACCCGCCGTCCGCCGCTGACAGGCTCAAGGTGCTCCAATGGAACATTCAAGGGCTCAGTGGCAAGAGACCTGAGGTCCTCCAGGCCATAGTGGAGGAGGACCTTGACCTCGTTCTCCTGCAGGAGACGCTGACGCCGGAGCACTTTGAGTGGAGGATAGCGGGATACACGGTGCACTCCCTATTATGTGGCGAGGATGGGCGTCGAGGCTGTGTGGTAGTGGTAAGCAGCGCTCTCCCGCACCGTCGGATTGAGGACCCCGTGGACTGTGGCGAGGGCGTGGAGGTGATGGCAGTGCAGCTGGAGCTTCCAGGCCTCCCACTGACTGTATACAACGTGTACAGCAGCTGGAGGAGGCAACTGGAGGCCGATGAGTTGCTCTCCCTCGCCACACACAGCAGCGTCCTGGTGGGTGGCGACTTCAACGCCCACCACTCGATGCTGCAGTCTGTCTCCCCCACCAACCGTGCGGGCCGCCACCTAGCCGCGATGCTGGAGGAAGTGCCGGAAATTGTCCTCCTAAACACCGGGGAGCCCACCCACGTCCGGAGTGGCAGGCTGGACCTCACCTTGATCTCCAGTGACCTGGCACCGGCCGCCTCCTGGCAGGTCCACCCCACTTTGACCAGCGACCACTACGCAGTCGCCACTACACTGCAGGTCACCCGGCCGTTGCCACAGCTCCCGCCGCCGCGGTGGAATATACAGCGGGCAGACTGGTCATTGTTTCAGGCCATCCTGGACGAGTGGTGGGCCACCTACGAGCCGCCGGAGGATCTGGACCAGCGTGAAAGCGAACTGACGGTGGCCATTGAGAGGGCGGCGGAGGCAGCCATACCACGGAAGGTCCCCGTCCCCGGCCGCAGGTACAACCAGAACTGGTGGTTCTACAACCAGGAGGTGCGGGAACAGAACCACATGGTTAACATCCACCGGAAGTTGTACAGCAGGCGGCCGACGCCCAACAATCTGGAGCTGCTGCGTGAGGTTGTGAGGCACGCTCGGCAGGTCACGGGGCGGGTTCGGGAGGCCAAATGGCTCGAATGGTGCGCAGGTTTTAACCAACACACCAAGCTGGCCGAGCTGTGGGGCAAGGTGAGGACTGCCTCTGGAAAGAGACCTCCCCGCTCTCCCGCCCACCCCCAACCGTTACAGGAGGCCGAGCGCATGGTGGGGATGTTTGCCTCGAGGGGTAGCAGCGACCAACTCCCCGCCCGTATCCAGCGGCTGCAGGTTCGGCTTCAACCTGTGCGTGAGGCTGTCATCGGCGCCGCTCGCGCTCACCCCGACGCCACTGATCAGCCCTTCACTTCCCAGGAGCTGGTAAGGGCCAGGAAGGGACGGGACACCGCTCCGGGCGCTGATGGCGTCACCTACTCGATGCTGGCTCACGTTGGGGCGGCTGGGGAGGCGACACTCCTGGCCCTGATCAACTCCTCCTGGCTGGCTGGCCGCTTGCCCTCGGCGTGGAAGGAGGCCGACATCCAGCCCATCCCTAAGCCCAGGGTACCCACCAAGCTGCGCCCCATCTCCCTGATGAGCTGCACGGCCAAGACGGCGGAGAGGATGGTGCTGACCCGCCTCCTGTGGCGCCTGGGAGACCTCCACCCACACATCTTCGGCTTCACCACGAGGGTGGGCACCTCCAACAGCGTCATGGCCCTCCTGGCCCAAATCGACAACCGCCCTGCTGTCGCCGTCTTCCTTGACCTGGAGAAGGCGTTTGAGCTGGCCAACGCCCACGCCATCCTGGCCGCGCTGGTGCAGCGGGGCGTGCGGGGCAGACTCCTCGCCTGGATTGAGGATTACCTCTGGCACTGCCGCGCCAGAGTCAGGTTCCAGGGGCGCAAGTCCAGCTACAGGGAGCTGGAGAACGGCACGCCGCAGGGCGGGGTCCTAAGCCCCACCCTTTTCAACCTCCTGATGGAGCAGCTGGTCGGCCTGCCGTTCCGGGAGGGCACGACACTTCTCAGCTACGCCGACGACTTGGTCCTGGTCGTCACTGGCCGGGGTGACCGGGTGTCTCTGACCCAGCAAGCCCTTGACCTGGTCAGTTGCAAGTGCAGAGAGCTGGGTCTCAAGATATCGGCTGAGAAGTCCAAGGCCATGGTGTTGAAGGCCGCTGCCCCCCCGGTCTGTCCTCTGCAGATACAGGGCATCAGGCTGGCTTGGACCCACGCCTTCCAGTACCTCGGAATGTGGCTTGACCGGGGCCCTTCACTTCACCACTCAGGTCACGTATCTGAGGGAGAGGGCTGAGACCAGGTTCAACGTCATGAGGGCCATGACCAGGACACACGCCGGGGCCACGTCATCAGTGCTGCGCCTCTTCTACGTGCACACTGTGCGCGCCCTTGTAGACTACAGCGCGCCCGTGCTTGTCTTGTTATCGCTTACTCAGCAGAGGAAGTTAGAGGTCCTTCAGAACCGAGCTTTGAGGACCCTGCTGGGGGCACCGCGCTGGGCAAACACCCACGTCATGCAGGCGGAGGCACGGTTGGTGCCCCTAGCCACCAGGGTTCGACAGATCGTGGCCTGTCGGGTGGCCAAGATCCTCTGCCAGGCAAGGGAGTCTGTCGCGCGGGACAGGCTGTGCAGGGTCTTGCCACAGCAGCAGCGTGACCTATCGCCGGGCAACACCTGACTGCAGAGGGTGGCAGACGCCGCCATCCACCTCCTCCCCGGCCACACCCACCTGCTGCTGGACGGACCTGACCGCCCCGCTGTCAACTACGTCGCTCCGCCACCGTGGCAGCCCTCTGCCGCCCAGGTGATTATCGCCACACTGCCAGCCGCGAAGGCGTTGTGCACGCGGGAGGAACTGAGGCAGCACGCCCTGCAGGCGGTGGCGCGCGCCAATGGCCCCAGCAGCGTCGCGGTCGCGATCTACTACACCGACGGCTCCGTTGACCCTGAGAGAGGCCTGGCAGGTGCTGCGGTGGTTACGGGCGGTGAGGTGCTGTCCTGGAGGACGCCCAACCATTGCTCCACGCTGCAGACGGAGCTGGTGGCGATAGAGCGCGCCCTACAGCACGCCCTGGGCCGACAGGAGGAGGTCGTGGTGATTCACACCGACTCCATGTCTGCCCTGCAGGTCCTACGGCAGCCCCGCACACCGATGGACAACGTGCAGCTCACCACCGCCATCTTGGGCCACATCCAGGGCCTCGCCGCGCAGGGGCGCCGCGTAAGGTTCAACTGGGTGCCCAGTCACATAGGCGTCCGTGGCAACGAGGCGCCCGATGAGGCGGCCCGGGAGGCCACCAGACATCCAGCGGTGGCCTTGACTGTCTTACCCAGCATCCATGGGGCCAAGGTACTGGCCAGACGCGCTGCTGTCTGTGCCGCAGAGCAACAGTATCGCCAGCTGGTGCATACATCGAGGCAGGCAGCCTGGCACAAACAAGCCACGAACAACAACGAGCCGTTACGCCCCGCCCAGCAGCTGTCCCGAGCCGAGGAGGTCGTCCTACACCGACTTCGGCTTGGCTACTTGACCCTGGAGGAGCTGAGGGACGGGTTTGAGGACCGGCCGTGTGAGCACTGTCCCCATATGAACCCCCATCCCCTGACTCACTACCTGCTTTCCTGCCCCACTACAGAGCGGCTCAGACAGTGCGTCGGCCCGCTGGAGAACGCGGCCGCCCTCGTGCGGCAGTTTCAGAAAAACCTGCCCTCCTGCTGGAGGTGGCGCGTGCCGCCCCACCCCCCAGATGAACACTAAGAAGCTGGAGTGACCTCACGCCCCGCCCACCTGTGACCTGACTGTGGCTACGGCTACAGCGGCGGGCTGATGCCCGCTCATTTATTACTGCTTTTTATGTATATATGTATGTGTATGTATGTGTATGTGTATGTATGTGCATATGTATATGCATATGTAATAGATGTAAATAAATATATAAAAAAAAAAAAACCCAACGAGGCGACGAGTGGATAGTAATTTTTTTTCTTTTTCTGTAGAGAAGTGAAAAAATAATGCGCATGATAAGAAAGGGAGGAAAAGGAGCTGCAATTATGGCGAGGGGACTCAGAGGAGCCATACTATATCTTGAGGAAAAGTAGAGAGGCGAGCAAAGTCGATGAGAGGAGCTGCCGCGTGCGGAGAGAGTTAAGAGATAAGTAGAATCTTCATGATGTGAGAGAAGATGCAAAGTAATAAACGTAAGTGCGATGCATGTAAGGATCATCTCCCTTGAAAACGGGGGTTGCAAGGGTATGGTAGCGCTTTGCCGAGTATTTATATATGGATGTTGAATCAGACTTACACAAATCTTGCTTTTATGAAGACTTCTGCAGTATTTTTCTTTATTTCTTATCTAATGATCGGCGGTGCCCTCACGACTCGTGGTGGTGGTGGGTCTCTCTGGGGGATTTGGAGCCGAAATAATTCCTGCTTTCTACAACTCGCCAACCGACAAACTTTCTACAACTCCCAATTCCTATGGAGCCGAAACAGTCATTCGAAGGGGACAAATATCAAGAAAACATCAAATGGAACGTCTGTTGTAGTATAGGTTCCTTCCCATCTTGGACACACACACACACATACAAAACATATATAATATATATATATATATATATATATATATCTATATATATATAATATATATATATATATATCTAATATATATTATATATATATATATATATATTATATAATATAATATATATATATATATATATAAAATAATTTATAGAGGAGGCAGTGAAGGGCGACGACAGAACAGCCTCGTTGTTGTTATTTATTGCTTACTTATGGCGACCTCATAAACACACAAACGAAAACTCTCTCTCTCTCTCTCTCTCTCTCTCTCTCTCTCTCTCTCTCTCTCTCTCTCTCTCTCTCTCTTTCTCTCTCTACCTCTACCTCTCTGTAGCAACAAAAAAACCGGTTTCTACTTCATACCTACTTTTAAATTCTATTTTTATTTGCATCCACTTTTTAAAAAAGTTTAAGTAGTATACCCTTCCCTTCGTTGTCGTCTCCTTATCTCCTTTTTTTCTTCCCTTCCCTTTCCTTTAAAGCCTTTTTCTCCAAACTTTCCTCACCCAAATATACGCCCTTCATCCTTCTATTCTCCTCCTCCTCTTCTACCCTCTCTGGTTCCCTAAAGTATTCAAAGGCAACGAATGGAGGAAAAGTACGGTAGAATTTGCTACTAAGATTCTGGATCAATGTTCCTCCTCCTTCCTTTTACATTTGGGGGACACTTTTCCCTATTTCTCTAAACCTCCTTCCTGTTTTCCTCCCACTAACTCCCTCTCCCTCTATTCGCGTTCGCATTCCTCTCATTCTATTCAAAAAACAATTTTTGTTAATTTCCCTTTTATTTATGATTTCTACATTTTTTTTCTGTATACTGTATAAATTTATTAGTGCTATCTTACTCTCTAAAATGTGCGTTTAAACTACGTTTATTTTTTCAGTCTGAGAAAAGGAGAGAGAGAGAGAGGAGAGGAGAGAGAAGAGGGGGAGAGAGAAAGAGAGAGAGAGAGAGAGAGGGGAAGAAGAGAGAGAGAGAGATGAGAGGAGGAGAGGAGAGGAGAGGGGAGGGGAGAGAGAAAGAAGGGAGAGAGAGGAGAGACAGAGAGAGAAGAGACGGAGGGGAGAAAGAAAGAGAGAGAAGAGAGAGATGAGACAGAGAGAGAGAGAGAGAGAGGAGAGCGAGAGACGGAGAGAAGAGGAGAGAAAGAGAGAGAGAGAGGGGAGGGGGAGAGCGAAGAGAAGAGAGAGAGATGGGGGAGAGAGAGAGAGACGAGAGAGAAGAGAGAAAAAAAAAAAAAAGGAGAGAGAGAAAGGGGGAGGAGGGAAAGGACAAACACACACACACACACACCAAAACAACATACACACACCAAAATACAAAAGAAATAAGCTCAAAATAGACACAAAAAACACGCCATACAGTCGTTTCCCTTTAAAACCGGGATACGTTCAATCTGCCCCCATTACGGACGTCCCGAGGCACAGTCCCTCCTCTTAACCAAACCAATTAAAAAGAAAAAGGTTAAAGAAAATGAACTCGAACTTATCCGAACTTCCTTTTTCTTCGGTTCACCTTCCATTTTTCCCTGCCGTTCCTTCCCCCGACAACCCCACATCCGTAGCGACTCCCTTCACTATCCGGCTCATTATCCGAAGGAATGTGAAAAAGCGATCCGGATTTAGCTTGAAGCAGAGTATAATGGGTCCGAATGTGGCTATATCCATTCACGACGGTCTAAGGAAGAGGATGAGTGGGTTCGGTGTATCTTACGTATGTGAGTGTAGGTCTTGGGGAACGGTATACTGTTTCATTCTGCGTACTTTTTCGTTCTGCGTGCTGTTTCATTCTGCATGCTGTTTCATTCTGCGTACTGTTTCATTGTATGTGTGCTGTTGCATTCTGCCCGCTGTTTCATTCTACGTACTGTTTCATTCTGCGTGCTGTTTCGTTCTGCTGTGTTGTATTCTGTTATGTTGTAATGGGCTGTGTTGTGTTGTGTTGTGTTATGTTGTAATGGGCTGTGTTGTGTTGTCTTATGTTGTAATGGACTGTGTTGTGTTGCGTTATGTTGTAATGGGCTGTGTTGTGTTGTGTTATGTTGTAATGGACTGTGTTGTATTGTGTTATGTTGCAATGTGCT
>JACEEZ010001251.1:0-17500 GCA_016584305.1 Chionoecetes opilio | reverse complement strand
CCTCCAGGTCCTACATCCAAGCCTTAGAAGTCACTGCTACAGGCGCTATAGGAAAAAATGTAAAAAAAAAAAAAAAAAAAAAAAAAAAAAAAAAAAAAAAAAAAAAAAAAAAAGAATGTAGTAGTAGTATAGTAGAGAATAGCAGTAGAGTATAGTGGAAATAGGAGGTTTTTGGCAAAAAAAATCCCTACGAAACAAACAAGTGAGTAAAAACCTTTCCCATTTTATCCCCAAAAGGGAAAAAAAAAAACCAAGAGATTGGCTCCAAGCATATGACCTTGCCCCTTTTATGGTCTTTTGCGACACCAAGTATTAAAAACTTTTTCTTCAGACTGCAGACTAAAGTACAGAGAAAATTATTTTTATGAGCTAATCATTATGATTTTTTGTGAAAATTATCATATTATTAGGGTGCGGTCTTATGAGATAAAAAAAACAGTACAAGCAATACTCGTTTTACGTTACTAGGCATTAATGTTTCTTTCCTGGGAGTAAACAAAAAAACTTTTCCCTAAATAAAATACCCCCCGAAAAATCCGTGAGTCCAGTAAAACCACAGCCAACTCCCCCGCCAGGCCCCCACGTCAATGGAAAAGGGCAGAAGCGAGATATTTTCGTCCTTAGTCAAGGCTTGCCATCCCAGGTGGTCAGGCAATAGTGTTGTAGCAGCGGCACGTCCTTCCCCAAAATTTAATTAAAATATTTAAAAGACAAAACGCGGACCAAATTTTGCCGCTGTCCTCCCCTCGCATCCCCCTGCTCTACTAAAACCCCCACCCACACATCCCGGCTTCCCCCTTGAGATAAAGTTTTTATTTTATTTCGGTCAATTGAAACCACTGAGTCGTAAATGGGTGCTAATTAAAATATTTGGGGAAAAAATCATGATTTTATCGTAAATATCTGTTTCACAAGTACATTCTCGCTTTGTAGGGTTTTATTTCATATATTCAAATAAATTTGCTCAAAATTTTCCAAAAATTTTTTGTTAACTTTTTATTTCTTTCCCCTAGTTTTCAAGCAAAAAATAAGAAATTTTTTTTTTTTTTTATTTGTGGGCAAATAGAAAATGAGGGGAATAATGTCTTTTTCAATTCAACCTTATTCTCCACGATTAATCAGGCACAATCCTTGAGTAATAAATATATTAATCTCCCATTTTCTACTTTTCCTTTCTTTCAATTTTTTATCGAAAGCTTGAGACAAATGTGTTCAGTTTCCTTTAGTTTTTTTCAAAGTTTTCATGAGGCCGACTCGGGTCATTTAATTTTAGTATATACACCTTTAGATGAAACCCCTTTATAAACTTTTTTTAAAAAATATGGTGGTTACACAAAAGAATGAAATATTATCTAAGTTAAAAAATTTTACATAATTTGGTCTAATAAATAGTGGAAAAATCTGATGCCTCGATCTCCCCGTCCGGGAAAAAGCCACTCCAAGATGGGGTTGTGGTGAGGTGTTTCTTCAATCTTATCGCCAAGCTCGCCACACTCTTTTGAGAGTCCCCAAATCTTTTTTTTCTCCTTTTTTTCTTTTTTTTAGCGTAAACATACCCGATCTTCAGGTCACAAGGGTCATAACGGGTCACGACTTTTCAATCCCCCCCAAAAAGTAAATAAGGGCCCCCTTTACTCCCACCCCCTTTTATCTTCCCTGCTTGGCCACCCTTGGTGAACCACGATTTGCTGCCAAAAAAACCGCAGCCACTTGGGTCCCGGGGCAGCACATTCCCAAGCGTCCTGAGGCGAATCCTCGGTAAAAGTGGCCCAAATTTTTTTCTTTTTCGCTTTTTCAAAACTTCTTGCATAAAGAGGCAGCGCAGAAAACCCTTGTTTCGAAGGAAAATCCGTTAGGCCTAAAATTTCACTTATCGCATGAAAGAAAAACTGTTTTGAATCTCGGCATGCTGACATTTCACTGATCACTTATTATACTCCTCTTACTAAACAAGTTTAACACACCACACACTAAATCACCCCCAAAAACACAAAAGCACGGACAAACACACCACACAAACCCCCACCACACACACACACACACACATACACACACACACACACAAACACCGGTGCAGGGGGCAGGCTTTGGGGGCAAACGCACGTTTTTTTCTCCCTTCTCCCCCTGTAATCCCTCTGAGCAGCTGGGTGTTCACAGCACAAAGGGGTCAAAGCACAAAAAACGTTAACTGCGGGAATTCACATTGGAAAAGGGCTAGCGGTTGAAGGGAGGCAGTATTTTTCCGGCGGCTGAGAGAAGAGACCATTCCAATCGCGAGCAGGCCCGGCAGCACCGTGAGGGCGTCCGAATAATATGGGACTCGCTGATCCAATTGCAGGCTCAGGCGGCAGGACAACACACAGCTGCAGGAGGGGTGGCGGGCAACAGTGGCTTTCGTCAGCATCAGGGGAAAAGGTGGAAATCATTCTGTAATCACATAAAACCCAGACACTTGTTGGGTGGAAAACAAAAAGAAAAAAAAAGGTGCTAGACCTGTACTGTCCGCACCCTGGGAAAAAGGAAAAAAAAAATATGGAAACGTGAGGCAAGTCAATTTAGCTCCCGGGGTTGAGCTGATGTCCGCGGTTTCCCTTTCGGTCCACCGGGGAGGGGAGGGTAAGGAGAGGGGAGTCCCCTAACACATACGACAAGCCATTTGCCCCGCAACAGTTTCCCGGGGGTGAAGCGCGGGGGGGTGGTAAGACCGCACAGCAGAGACTTTATAGCACTCACGGACCACAGAAAAAAAGCGAGTAAAACACTGGTGATCCCGCGTGGGGCCCCCCTCCCAGACCAGGCGGGGTTTGCCGGTAAAATGGAGTTCGTGGGAGTTTTATTTTGCTGTGTTCCCAACAAAAGACTCCGGCCACCCGTGCGTGGTTTAAGGGCGTGGCTATCCGCCCCCTGAGTATAAAAGGGGAAAGGTGCTGTCTCCCGAATTATATAATTTAAAATTTTATAATATATATATAATATATAATTATTATAATATATAATATAATATATAAACAATATATATAATTAATATAAATATATATATATATAACAGTGGACCTTGACTTTACGAGAGCCCAATTACGATTTTTCCCGAGTTTCGAGCGTAGCTGGCGATTTTTTTCGAATTTCGACCAAATCCGAGTTACGAGCGATTGTTTGTTTTTTTTTTTTTTTTTTTTGTTTCGAGCGAGCTTAATACGCCGCCCCTGTTGGCGCAGCGAAACGCCACAACACCGCCCAGCATCCCGGTCTCACCGTTCACCCCTGGTTTTCCCCGCGGGGTTGCATTTTTATTGTTTGTGCTATGCAAATGACGGGGGTGAGTGCAGACGTTTAGCGGCAGTCCACCCCCAGCTGCTCCAAAAAACTGATACACAGAGTGTAACAGGCACGGCGAATGCAAATGGCGGAGGGTGAGGCCCCTAGTTAGCGGCAGTTCCACCCCCAGCTGTTTTCCCAAAAGCTGAACACAGTGTAAACAGGCACTGGCGAATGCAAATGGGGAGGGTGAGTGCAGACGTTTTTTTTTTTTTTTTTTTTTTTTTCACACAAGGAATGGCCTGCCTGAACTTTTGTGTTTGCACAACAAAAATGGGTAAACAAAGCCCGTTAGTTGCCAGCCCTATAAAAAGACAGGAAGAGATAAAAAAAAAAGAGGGGGGACCAATTTAGTTCGGGAGGGTCTTTTTACTCTTTTTTTTGAAAAGATATAAATAGGAAAGGGGAAAAAAAGAAAAAGGAAGAGATTCCCGGTTTACCCGTGAAAGGGATGAAAGAAATAGATTTCTGATTAACCTTGCATTAGGAAAATGGACAGAATAGGGATGAGAAGAGTAAAAGCCTTGGCAGCGAGGCCGGGGAAGGGGGGAGGGATGGAAGGCATTCCCAGTTTGCAAGTTTAGAAAAGCAGGAGCATGAAAAACGGTAGAAAAGAGCAAGAGAAGCAACATTGCGGCGGTGATTTTTAAAAATTAAGACGTCAAGCAGAGGGGAGGATTGATGGACGAAAAGGTTTTTACCAACCCTGTTTAGGAGAGCTGTATGAGTGGATCCCCCCCAAATAGTGAGAAAAACAAATTTAAAAAAAATTTTCCCCCCCAAGCTGCCTCACTTACCACCTCTGCGCTGCCAGCAAACAGCCATCATAGAACCCAGATGGCGAAGAGACGAGCCAGACGGGGGTATACTAGTGGCGGCGCATCAGCGTGGCCACGGGCACCAAACTGGTTGCCTGAAAACTACTCACCACAGGAAACCACAGGTGTGGGTGTGTGTGTGTGTGGTGTGTGTGTGTGTGTGTTGTGTGTGTGTGTGTATATGTGTGTGTGTGTGTTTGGTGTCGTGGTGTGTGTGTGGTAATCACCACGGTCTTGTCAACCTGAGCTGGACCCGCGATCGCCAAGTTTATCCTCCCGGCGAGAGATTGAGACTGTAGGAACCGGATCTTTGGGTAATGCTGGGACCTCACATAACACACACAGCATCCCCTTGCTCAATGGAGGACGGTGACCGCCCAAATTTTCTCATTGAAAAATCCCCGGGAACGAGGGGGGGGCCGGGGGATCTAACCACTGACCACAGAATGGCGCGTGACGCTCTAACCCACCCAATAGCTACTCAGGCGGTGTGTGTGTGTGTGTGTGGTGGTATGTGTGGGGTGGGTGTTTGTTGTGATGTGTGTGCGTGTGTGTTGTTGTTGTGTGTGTGTGTTGTGTGTGTGTGTGTGTGTGTGTGTGTGTTGTGTTGTGTGTGTGTGTGGTGGTGTGTGGCTTAAGACACGTAACACGTCCACTATAGCTGTCTATGTATGGCACGTGGATGTCATGATTACGTGACCAAAAAACAATAACAAAGGCGACTTGGCCGTGGGGCTGGCGAGGAAACACGGGGGAAAAAAGTTTACTTGCCAGAGTTTAATTTACCCCTTACCAAATTACATTTATACAAATAAAATTATAGACATGTTTATTTCGGAACTGTTTTGTTCTATAAGATTTATCAATAGAACCAGTCTCATCATCAACAGCTTATTCACTAAATAAATGTCATTATGAGGACTATGAAGAAATATTATTGCATGAACAAGGGAATTTCAATATTAAAACCCGTCGCCATTAAAAACTGTTCTAAGAAAGCTGTTTAAACCTGGAGTATATCATGTAGATGCAGAATTGTATTAGCTTTAACATTGAGGTATTTCCCTTTTCTGAGTAAATCAGTTAAGCACCAATGCAAAACACACTAGGGGTCAACTAAATAACTAAAACAATCAGAAACGTATTTTTGGGTGGGGGCGAGAAATTACTCTGGGAAAAGTTCCCATAACACCCTAGCGAAATGTATGAGAGAAAATGATCTCAGGACGTCACCCGCGGCTCCGCAATTCAGCGCTAATTTTCGTATTAAAATCAAAAACTCACGTCTAACCTGGCTTACCTGTTGGTGGTTGAGGCACGCCTTTTTAAACTAAATCTAACCGAAAACCTAAGCTAAACCCTTAACCCACATCGAAACTATAACTTAGTAAGAACGATTCACTCATTGCCTGGCTTGTTTTGGAGGAGGAGAGGATAAAACGAAAAAATAAGGCCTTTCGACGATTTTTAATGGGATCATCACCCTAAAGTAATCGTCCAGGGACCCCGTTTTTTTTTGCCTTATTATGTTGAATTTACATCAAAAACACCTAATCCAACACAAAAATAATTTATTCCATGGCTTATTCGTAAAAACACGACTTTCTGTAAAAAGCGCGCGAAAAAAATGTTTTCTTCCCGCCAACAGGGTACGAATGTTATTGACTGGACGTCAGAAGAGTAAGTCCCTCCCTCTCTATCTCCTTTCCTTTCCTCTTCTCTCTCTCTCTCTCTCTCTCTCTCTCTCTCTCTCTCTCTCTCTCTCTCTCTCTCGCTCCTCTCTACTTCTCTCTCTCTCTCTTCTCTCTCTCTCTCTCCTTCCTTTCCTTTACCTCTCTCTCTCTCATCTCTCCAATTTAATCGTTCGCATTTCTCTCTCTCTCTCTCCCTTCCCTTTCCCTCCTCTCTCTCTCTCTCTCTCTTCTCTCTCTCTCTCTCTCTCTCTCTCTCTCTCTCTCTCTCTCTCTCTCTCTCTCTCTCTCCTCTCTTTCTCTCCTCTCTCTCCTTTCTACTCCTTTCTTTCTTTTTCATACTATTTCTTCCTCCCTCCTCTTCCTTTTTCCCTCTTTCATCCTCCCCACGAAGAGAGAAGAAAACAAAATTAAGGAGGAGAGAGAGAAAGGGAAAGGGAAGAGAGGAGAGGAGAGAGACGATGAGCGAAGGAGAGGAGAGAGAGCGGAGAGAGGGAGAGAGCGAGAGAGATGAGGAGAAGGAGAGAGAGAGAGGTGAGTAGCCCTGGAGGAGAGAGAGAGAGAGAGAAGGGAAAGGAAGAGGAGAGAGAGGGATGAGAGAGAGAGAGAGGAAGAGGGGCAGGGGGAGCGGGAGAGAGAGAGAGAGAGAGAGAGGAGGAGAGGCCGAGAGAGGAGAGAGCGAGAGAGAGAGGGAGAGGAGAGGGAGGGAGAGAACGAGAGACGAGAGAGAGAGGTGAGACCGAGGCCGAGAGAGAGATGAGAGCGAGGGAGAGTTGAGACGAGATGAGAGGAGGAGAAGGGAGAAGAAAGGAGCGGGGAAGAGAGAGAGAGGAGAGAAGGAGATGAGGAGAGGAGAGAGAGAGAGAGAGAGAGAGAGGATGAGAATGGAGAGAGGAGTAGAGAGAGAGCGAGAGACCAGAGTTGATCCGAGAGAGGAGAGATGGAGAGAGCTATACGAGACGAGAGCAGAGATGAGGACGAGAGATGAGAGAAGAGGAGTGAGATGAGAGAGAGAGGAGGGAGAGACGAGAGATGAGAGAGGAGGGACGAGAGAGAGAGAAGATGAGATGTGAGAGAGAGAGAGGGAAAGGAAGGACAGGAGAGAGGAGAGACGGAAGAGAGTGCGATGCGAGAGACGAGAGACTGAGGAGAGAAGAGGGAGTGAAGAGAGAGAGAGGGAGAGGACGGAGAGGGTCTAAGAGGGAGACCGAGAGGGGATGGAGGGAGACTGGGAGGAGAGAAGGACGGAGAGGAGAGAGAGAGGGGGAGAGAAGAGAGGTGAAGTATCGAGAAAGAGAAGGAGAAAGGAAGGAGATGAGAGCGAGACGAGAGAGAAGGAGGAGAGAGAGAGAGAGACGAGACGAGAGAGAGAGAGAGAGCGGAGAGAAGAGGAGAGAGTTGAGAGGAGCTAGAGGGACGGAGAGAGAGAGAGAGAGAGAGGGGAGAGAGAGAGAGAGAAGGAGAGAGAGAGGAGAGAGAGGAGAAGAGAGAATGAGAGAGGAGATAGGGGGACGAGAGAGAGGAGAGGGGAAGAGAGAGACGGACGGGGGATGAGAGAGAGAGAGGGAGGAGAGAGAAGAGGATGGAGGAGAGACGAGGAAGGGGGAAAGGAAAAGGAGAGAGAGAGAGAGAGAGATGAGATGAGAGACCGGAGGAGGACGGATGGGGGAGATGAGAGAGGGAGAGAGAGGAGGGAACGGATGAGAGAGAGAGAGGGAGACGGAGAGAGAGACGGATGAGCGGAACGAGAGAGGAGTGAGAGAGAGGAGGAGAGAGGGGAAGAGCGTAGAGAGAGAGAGGAGGAGAGAGAGAGAGAGGAGGAGGAAGAGAGAGAGGAGGAGAGAGGAGAGAAGAGAGGACGGAGAGAGAGAGCGAGAAGATGGGAGGAGAGAGAGAGAGAAGAAGGGGAAAGGAAGGAGAGAGAGGAGACGAGAGAGGAGGGGGAGAGAGAGGAAGGGAGAGAGACGAGAGAGAGAGAGAGTAGACGAGAAAGGAGGATCGATGGAGATGAGAGAGGGAGGGAGAAAGAGAGAGAGACGAAGAGAGATGAGAGCGAGGAGAGAGAGAGATTGGTGTAAGAGAAGAGACGAGGTGGAGACCGAGGAGAGTGAGAGGAGGAGAAGAGGATGACGAGGGGGAGAGACGAGCACGAGGAGACTTGAGAGAGAGAGAGAAGAGAAGGGAAAAGGAAGGAGAGAGAGAGAGGAGAGAGAGAGAGGAGAGAGAGAGAGAGAGAGAGACGAGAGATGAGAGGAGAGAGGGGCGAGGATGAATGAGAGAGGACGAGGAGAGAGAAGATGAGAGAGACAGAGAGAGAGAGGAGACGAGAAGGAGAGAGCACGGGAGGGCTCTTTGGAGGATGATCGAGTGGATGGGGGAGAGATGAGGCGAGCTGATGAGGAGACGACCTGGGAAGGGGAGAGGCGACGAGAGAAGGGAGGAGACCGAGAGAAAGAGGAGAGAGGAGATCGCACGGAAGAGGAGGCAGAGACGTAGAAGAGCAAGAGGGAAGGAGGAGCGGGATGTGGGAGAAGAGACGGAAGGTTGAGAGGACCGGAGAGAGAGAGAAGAGAGAGAGAGAATCGGGGAAGGCGAGAGGGATGGGAGGAGCGGGAAGAGGGACGGAGAGCGAAGTGACGAGTTGGGAGTAGAGGGATGAGATAGAGAGACCGAGGATGACTGGCCGAGAAGGAGGAGTAGAAGGGAGGGTGGACCGATGAGAGAGAGAGGGATGATGCAAATTCAAATTCAAATTCAAAGTAATTTTATTTACCACTGGGAAATAGTGGTGTATTATTACAGTTCAAATAAAAAACAATTCATAAGATAAAATACAAAAATAGAATATAAATATCACATACCAAAAAGGTGTGTCATAATACTAAAACATACAACAAAAACAAAAGGATACAGACAATTGCAAAATAATTATGGTAGGTTATATAATTGATGTGGTTATTAAAGGAGGCTGCCGTAAGTTTAATTTTTAAATGTAGGCAATGTAGACAGCATCAGTGATATTAAGTGGCAGGTTGTTCCATATTTTAGGTGCCCTATGACATTCCATACTTCAGACAACCGCATCTGTTTTTGTGGTTGGGTCACATATAAACAAATTTTTGTTGCTGGTTCTGCTTTTGGTTATTCACGAACCAGTAGGAAGTTTCTGAACACGTGCAGGCATAAAAAATCGTTGAATACATTAGGGATTAGTGGTAAATTTTTTTTACATGTGTCCAATAAATGCTTCTCTTTTTACTTTTTATCCACCCTAGTTTTTTTAATTCGGCGTATGTAATATATATATCTATATATATCTATATATATATATTAATATATATATAGAGAGGAGAGAGAGAAGAGAGGAGAGAGAGAGATGAGGAGAGAGAAGGGAAAAGGGAAGGGAGACGAGAGCAGAGAGAGAGACGAAGGGAGGGGGGAGAGAGAGAGAGGAGAGAGCAGAGAGGAGAGAGAGGAGAGAGAGAAGAGAGACGAGGAGAAGGGAAGAGAGAGAGAGAGGAAGGAGGGGGGATGAGAGAGGCGGAGAGGATGAGAGAGAGAAGAGAGAGGAGATGAGAAGGGAGGAGCGAGACGAGGAGGGAGAGAACGACGAGGGAGGAGGGAGATGAAGAGAGGAGACGAGGACGATTGGAGAGATGGAGAGGAGAGAAGAGAAGGGACAAGGATTTAGGAGGAGAGAAGAAGAGAGAGGAGAGATAGAGAGAGATGAGAAGAGAGAGGAGGAAGGAGGGATGAGGAGGAGAAGGTAGAGAGGGGACGAGATGAGGGAGGGAGGAGGGAAGAAGAAGAGGAGGGAGGAATCGGAGGAGAGAGGAGAGAGCAGAACGTCAGATGGGGGGAATGGAGAGAGAGAGGAGAAGAGGAGGAGGGTTTGAGGTGGAGGACGGACGATGCCGAGAGAGAGGGAGTGAGAGAGACAGAGAATGGAGAGAGAGAGGGAGAGAGAGAGGAGAGGTGAGATACCCTGAGCAGGAGTATGAGAGGAGAGGGAGAGAGGCAGGATGAGACTGCGAGAGACGAGAGGAGAGAGGAGAGGATCGGGGAAGAGACGAGAAGAAGAAGAGGAGGGGCGGAGGCAGAGAGGAGATGAGAGAGAGGCGAGGGAGGATGAGAGAGGGGAGCGCGAGGGACGGGACGATGGAAGGACGGGAGACGATGGGAGGAGATAGGAGGGAGATTGGAGGGAGCGAGAGGAGGGAGAGAGGGAGAGTGGACGGAGACATGATAGGGGAGGGAGAAGACGAGGAGGGGGAGGAGGGAGAGCGAGGAGAGGGGAGAAGAGGGGAGGAGAGAAGGGGGAGAGGAGGAAGAAAGGAGCGGGGGAAGGGAAGGGGGGAGGGAGAGAGAAAGGAGGGAGGAGAGGAGAAGGAGAACGGAGGAGGGGGAGGGGGAAGGGAAGGAGGACGAAGACGAGAGAAGAGGGGGGGAGAAAGAGAGGCTTAGGAGGGGAGAAAGGGGAGCGAGGGGGGGAGGAAAGGAGGGAGGGAGGGAGGAGAGAGAGATGGAGAGGAGAGAGGGGTTGGAAGAGAGAGGAGCGGAGAGGGAGACCGGCGCTGAGGATGGAATTGAAGAAGAGGAGACGAGAGGAAGGCAGGAGAGGGGGGGGGATCGAAAGGGAGAGAGAGAGGAGGGAGGGATGAGGAAGATGGAGAGGAAGACTCCGACGAGGAGAGGGGATGAGGAGAGGTCTGAGAGGGGGAAGATTAGAGAGAGAGAGATGGGGGAGGAGGGAGGGATCGGAGGATGGAGGGAGTAGGATGGCGAGAGGATGAGAGGAGAGAGAGAGATTGATATGATTATAATTTATTGGGACATGTAGTTTTTTGTACATATGAAACTCTTACAATAAGTGATTAAAGCCAGGGTCCAATATAAGGCCACGAAGCTTTTGTAGGGGACCTGAAACTATAATAACATAATAACATAGTAAGGGGACCTGGTGTAGGCCATTTTGAAAAATATTAACATTTATGGATGATAATATGGAGGTTAACCCCAATAGTAAACCAATCATTTTAAATGCATAAAAAAAAAAAATCTTTAATAAACCATAAAAAGAAAAAATAAAAATAAAACACGCAAAAAAAAAAAACCTAAAAAAAAAAAAAAAAGAAAAAAAAAAAAAAAAGAGGAGGAAAAAAAAAAAACTTCTATCTATCATTTGAATAATGTGCAAATGGCCCAATATAATTGTAAAAAAAAAAAAAAAAAAACACACATATATAAGTGAAATTTCAAAATTACACAATATGGGACATTTATGGTATGGTTGTAAAAAGAGTTTGTGTATAAATTTTCAGTATGTTGTCAAGCATGCTTTTTATCAAGGTTAACGTTTGAAAGGGATTTTAAGGTTTTTCGATCAGTAATAAAATGTTCTGGTAAGTTGTTCCATCCTTTAGGTTTCCTCGTTCGTGACAATATACTCTGTTGTGCATGTGAGTCCTGCACATATGGTATACGTAAATCATGGGTTCTTCGGGTTACTTTCGGGTTACATGGTAGGGGTTATTGCTCTAAAGCCCAAGGTGCTCATAACTCCTACTTAATCTAAAGGTAATAAAAGAGTGTATGGATTTTATGTAACCAAAAAGATTGGTTTGAAGGTTGAAGGAGTATTGACATCTGGGAAGCTTTAATAACTTGACAGTATCGGAAAACATACTGATGGTATGGTATAACGATTTTTAAAGAACATAACACCGTCCGTTTAGCAACCTTTTTCTTTTTCTGGACTAAATTAAAGAGGCTCTGTCAATGTAAGGTTTTATATGCACCTTCCCCAAAAGTGAACAATATAAAAGATGGGATTATATTATGGTTTTTACAAAATAAATTGTAGGTAAAACCATTTTACATCAACATGTAGTGCATTAGTCTGTAAAGTATTGCATGTGTATAAACGATATCCTAGAATTTTCACCATTATGCAATATGGTTCTTTCCATTTAAACTACATATCTATATATATCCCTAGAAAAATTTAAAATCGAAAAACTCAGTAAATGATAGATTATTTATATTTTACTTTGTGTGTTTTGTTGTACTGGATGAGTCATAAGGGGACTGGAAACCATAAAAGCAAGTTTTATAATAATTTTTTAAAGTTAATTAATTTGTTGTCTTAAATCCAATTTGAAAATTTATTTAATTCTTCATTCAATGTAATTTGTATATTTTCAAGAATTGCGGCCTTGCAATGAAAGAATTGTCGGTATCATCAGCGAAAAGTATGAATTTTAAAGTGTATTACTGCGACGAATGTGTCATTTATGTACTATTAAAGAAAAAGTAATAGGACCACGAATTGAACCCTGGGGTATCCACATGTGATGTCATTATAAGGAGATGATGTATTATTATATGAATGTTATAATGCTTTTATGGACTTAAAATAACACTTTTGAAACCAGTTGATGAGCATTACCACGTAGTCCATAGGATAGATAATTTTGAGAGCAGAGAGAAGAGAGAGAGTGGGATGGAGAGAGAGGGAGAGAAGAGAGCAGGGGGAGAGGAAGAACCAGGAGGAGAGAGAGAAGAGATAGCAGGAGGAGATGGGGGAGTCGGAGAGATGAGAAGGGAGACGGAGAGAGAGAGAGAGATTGCGAACTGACGCGCAGAGAGAAGGAGGGATAGAGAGAGGAGAAAGACCGGAGAGACCGAGAAGGAGGAGATGACGAGAGGAGGGGAGAAGAGGAGGGAGAGAGAGTGAAGAGACCGAAGGCGGGGGACGGATAGAGCGAGGAGAGACGAGGAGAGAGAGAGAGAGAGAAAGGAGAGAAAGGATAAGGGAGAAAGATAAGGAGAAAGAAAAGGGAACAGGAAGGAGAGAGAGAGGAGAGAGAGAGAGGAGACGACGGTGACGGGAGGGAGAGAGGGATGAGAGAGCTTGAGAGAGGAAGAGATGAGGCGGAGAGTGACTGAGTGAGAGAGAGAGGAGGCGAGAGAGATGGATGTGAGAGATGGAGAGGGGACCGACGAGGAGAGAGAGTCTGAGGAGGGAGCTAAAGGTGGGAGGGGTATTCGAGGAGGAGAGAATAGAGAGAGAGAGAAGAGACGTGAGAAGGAGGGAGGGAGGCGACGAGATGGGGGGAGCGATCTGAGGAGAGAGCGAGGGGAGGGGACGAGGAGAGAAGGAGAGAGAGAGAGAGATAAGGATTGAGAGAAAGAAGGGAAAGGGAGGAGAGAGAGAGGAGAAGATGAAAGAGAGAAGAGGAGCGAAGGAGGGGGAGATGAGAGGGCGAGGAGGAGAGCGAAGAGAGAGAGAGAGAGGAGGAGAGGATGAGGAGAGAGAGAGATGGAAGAGAGGAGGAGTGAGGACGCGAGGGAGATGGTATGAGGAGGAGCTGGAAGAGGAGGAGAGAGAGATGCGAGGCCGAGGTGGTGGGAGAGTAGAGAGAGAGATGGGAATGAGAGCGAGGGAGGGGGGGGAGGTGGGGAGAGGAGCGAGGAAGAGGAGACTAGGGAGAGAGAGGAGGGAGGAGGGAGAGAGAGGAATGAGAGTGAGAGAGAGGAGGAGGGAGAGATGGCCGAGGTTGGGGGGGAAGGCGGAGGTGGGAGGGGAGATGAGGCTGCGACGACGCCTGGGAGGAGATGAAGAGTGATTACGCTCGAACGGGGTAGAGACAGAGAGGGAGATTATGGGACGGACGAGCCGGAATGAAAGCCGGAGAGGTGGGAGGAGAAGGCGGGAGGAGGGACGGAGGACGAGAAGAGGACGATCTGAGAGTGGAAGAGGGAGAGGAGTGCGGTGAGAGAGAGGACGAGAGCGGAGAGAGGGGAGGTGGAGTGAGGAAGAGAAAGATGAGGGGAGGAGGAGGATAGAACGGCAACAAAAATGTCTTTGCCTTGCACCCATAAAAGGATGCAATGCATATGGCATCATACGCAAAAAAAAACAATTCCATCAGAAAACATTCCCAAAAGCCCAAGAATCTTCAAGTACATATATTATCCTTGTGTTAAACGTGCTCTGATCAGCGGCTTCCTGATTGTGACGTCACCGAGCCGTTGGCGCTCGTTCTGCTTGTCGTGAGGTGGAGTTTGGGAAGCTAGGGGAAGAAGGAATTTGCCAGCAGAATTTTGATTGAGGATTCATTTTAAAAAAAACAAAGGCTGATGGATGCCAAAAAGTGGAACGACATAATATTGTTGATTATATTCGTTGAATGGCAGAATTGATTGCATTAAATCAGGAATGATGAAAATAGTCCTGGACGATTACTTTAACATTTCAAAATTAATAGTTTAAGGAGTACTTTTGACCTCCCGTATACTCAATTCCTGGTTGAAAAGTATAAATTTTACCGCCATGGTTAAAATGATGAGTCGTGATTATTTTTTTGTCCTTTCTACTTGTGTAGCGGTATGTTATAAGGATCATTATTTATTCCCTATTCGTGCGCCATTTCCATGTAAAGAGGGAATAGATCCAGCGTACAACCATCTGAAGGACATAGTCGACAGAAGAATGATGAAAATATGAAATCACAGATAAACACCATAACACTTACCAGGCCATCAAAAAATAAGGTTAGTAATCGTGAGTTGTTACCGCGTTTACGGGGAAGTAATGACCTTTTGGTGACATCAACCCACAGCCAGCGTTGTGCTTGAGGGCGGAGCTTCGTGACGTCAGTGCATACTTATCTTATATATACTTTCTATCTTAAGTAACACTAATATACTTGCAATGCACACACGACTTGCAGACACATTAGGTTTCCCGGAACCCAGGTGTCAGTTTGCCTGAGTGGTGTTGCCAGTATTACATTTCGTGGACCTATACGTATTACGTACTATAGGTAAAAACAAGTATTAGGTGCATAGGGGGTCCGATGAATACTGTAAACATTCAGTCAAGTGCTGCAATGATATGGGAGGTTGGGTTATGCCATGAATTGGGGTGATGAAGAATGGAATGATACATAATTGAATTTGGGTGTTCGGAGTTTCGAACCGGCCAACGATTGTTTACCTCACAACGCTCGGTTTCATAACTCCAATAACGGAGAGATGCCACCATACTGCCTTTAGGCTAATCGCAGTCATTGTCGGACAATGCGTATGGAAATATGAAATATTTGCACTTGGAGTATGCTGACAAGCCTGCCGACTTTTGGGAGCGTTGTCGTATTCTATGATGAGAAATAAACGTTTCCGAAAACAGGGTGGTCTTTGTTCAGCAAACACAATTATGTTTTTTGGCGGACATGAATAAACACCAGGTAGTGTCTCTCCCTCTCTCTCTCTCTCTCTCTCTCTCTCTCCTCTCTCTCTCTCTCCTCCTCTCTCTCCTCTCTCTCTCTCGCTCTCTCTCTCTCTCTCTCTCTCTCTCTCTGTTACCGTCACATATTTTTCTTTCCTGCCTATTTTCACAACCATGCACATATTTCGTGTTGTCTAAGTTGCATCATGCGTTAATAACGCACCCTAACCAACAGTAATGGCAATGTATTAAGGGAAATGTATTTACATATGCAATGATACACGCTAGACTTTATTTGCAGTTTATATAGGTTTGTGTAATCTCGCCCAAGTGTAGTGGTTATATCACTGTTACACCTTTTGCGTAACACTCATAAACGTAATTTTTATGTCACGTGGACGTTGATGGCATCCATGCCTTCACGGCTGAATAGGGCCTTTGCTGCAGGCGGGGGATATACACAGTATTAATCGTTATAAAATATATGAAGCATGATATTATGTCTCTTTAGATCCCTTTATGATACAAAATGTATTATTGACTATATCTCTACCAATTAAGTGCTATGATCATGCACATTTTTCCCACGTTGCATTTCACAGGTGATGTGAATTTCTCTCTCATATGTGGTGTTTTATCAAATGATATGACAATCGTTTAAGTGTGTGGCGGCAATTACCACGTATCGCTGCCGTTATCATGGCCGCATTAACGTCCCACTCAGATAAGCAAATACAAATATACATCGAAACCACCACTATCATTCGTTACCTGCTATATTATAGTCTCCCATGTGAAAATCTGAAAACCGTCACACTCTGTATCAATATATCCGTTTATATAAACAAAATATTACTCATTATTGACACTGTACTACGCTATATGGTGATACATGGCATATTCCTGCCATCAGGACTACCAACATATAGCTGGTATCACACTATGTTTTCGTTTTCTTCGTTCCGTCGTGTCAGAATGTTTCATGCATATAGTGCACCGATACTTGTTTTACCCTTAGTACATACATAATTTGTATCTATCTTATTTTCATTAACTTATTCATTCTTTAACGTAGGAAGAGTGTGAATGAAAATAATAAGAAAAGAATCATTTAACGCTTCAGAGTCTATAATTAACCAATCCCTCCACACTAGAAAGAAAAATGAGCGAGAGGTGATTTGATGTCCTTCCTCAAGCTTTCGTATAAGTTTAAAAGACAACCTGAATACAAAAATAAATGGATGGATGGATAAAGATAAGCAGATAGGTAAACAGACTTGCACCGATAAATTTGATTATGATTAGCCTGCGTGGTCTGATTGGAAGCATCTTCGTCTGTTGTTCATGTCGCAGGTTCAAGGCCCACTCACACCTGATTCCACTGCCAGCACAGGTTGTTACTGTCCCTTTTGAGCAGAGAGATGGGGTGTGTGGTGTTTGAGTCAGGCTCAAGTTTTTTTTTTTTTTTTTTTTTTTTTTTTTTTTTTTTTACGTTGTAGCCTATAACACCTGTAGGCATATGGAGAGTCTTGATGTTGGTCGAACTCACCCGTTGGTGGCGCAGGCTGGATTTTTATAGTGACACCTGTGGTCTCAGGTGAAGATCCCATTTTCTATGATGTTCTTGATCTTCAGTTTAGGCGCATGCAGCCCCTAGAGTCCACCGTCACACTTGCAATCGGCAGACAGGTATACGCTGCATGTGGGTTGCTTCGGTCACTCGACGATGGCTTTGACAGTAGCTCCTTGGTGAGACTTGAACTCGGGACCTTCTGCTCCCCTACCAGGCTCTTGAAAGAGTTGCCCCCGGCAGGATTCGAACTCGGGACATTGAGTTCAGCACTCCAAGACGCTAACCACTTGGCCACCGCCTACCCAGTCTTACCCATAGATAGGTCATTATGAGATCGAAGCTCTTTCCGGGAGGTTAAATGATGGCGATTGCGAGTCCGACGCACATGATCAAGACCATGGGTGGATGAATCACACAAACAGTTACTTACTAAACTTCTGAAAAAAAAACCACATAGTGGCCCACTGAACCGATAGGAAAAAAGTCCGTATTTGCCTCGTATAATCCATCTCGGTATATATAACATCCGTTTATCGTGAACAAAACAAATAAGTAAGTTTTTGAGGCGATATGACGTCAAAAAGTTACACACTTTTTCGGAAAAGAATGTGTCAACATCTATACGAGGTTCTAGCTGAAAAAGAAAGTCGATTGAGCCATGTTTGTGTTCCTTAAACTCAAGACTTACTCCGACACTCCCTCCAGCTTAGTGTTTCTTAACCTTTTCACCACCACGCCCCCTTTAGTAGTTGGTCCTTGCCTCCATGCCCCCCCTTCACTTCTTCAACCAAGATATTTCAAAATAATCCTGAATCAGAAAGAAAAACTGAGAAAAATGCGTTTCGAACACTTTTATTGTGCACAAAAAATA
>JACEEZ010001250.1:0-12500 GCA_016584305.1 Chionoecetes opilio | reverse complement strand
TTCATAGCCATCATACCCTTTCACAGCCATCACTAACCTTTTACCCTTTCACAGCCATCACTACCCTTTCACAGCCATCACTAGCCTTTTACCCTTTCACAGCCATCACTAAGCCTTTTACCCTTTCACAGCCATCACTACCCTTTACCCTTTCACAGCCATCACTACCCTTTCACAGCCATCACTAGCCTTTTAACCCTTTCACAGCCATCACTAACCTTTTACGCTTTCACAGCCATCACTACCCTTTCACAGCCATCACTAGCCTTTTACCCTTTCACAGCCATCACTAACCTTTTACCCTTTCACAGCCATCACTACCCTTTACCCACAGCCATCACTAGCCTTTACCCTTTCACAGCCATCCCTAGCCTTTTACCCTTTCACAGCCATCACTACCTTTTACCCTTTCACAGCCATCACTACCCTTTCACAGCCATCACTAGCCTTTTACCCTTTCACAGCCATCACTACCTTTTACCCTTTCACAGCCATCACTACCCTTTTTACCCTTTCACAGCCTATCACTAGCCTTTCACAGCCATCACTAACCTTTTTACCCTTTCACAGCCATCACTAACCTTTTACCCTTTCATCAGCCATCACTATCCCTTTCACAGCCATCACTAGCCTTTTACCCTTTCACAGCCATCACTAGCCTTTTACCCTTTCACAGCCATCACTACCTTTTTTAACCCTTTCACAGCCATCACTAACCTTTATATACCCTTTCACAGCCATCACTACCTTTACCTTTCACAGCCATCACTAGCCTTTTACCCTTTCACAGCCATCACTACCCTTCCGCATCCAACTACCCTACAGCCATCACTACCCTTTCACAGCCATCACTAGCCTTTTAACCCTTTCACAGCCACCACTACCCTTTCACAGCCATCACTACACTACCCTTTCACAGCCATCACTCTACCCTTTCACAGCCATCACTACCCTTTCACAGCCATCACTACCCTTTCACAGCCATCACTAGCCTTTTACCCTTTCACAGCCATCACTACCCTTTCACAGCCATCACTAACCTTTTACCCTTTCATAGCCATCACTACCCTTTCACGCCTCACACCTTTACTTTCACAGCCATCACTAGCCTTTCACAGCCATCATACCTTTTACCCTTTCACAGCCATCACTACCCTTTCACAGCCATCACTACCCTTTCACAGCCATCACCTACCCTTTCACAGCCATCACTAGCCTTTTACCCTTTCACAGCCATCACTACCCTTTCACAGCCATCCCTAACCTTTTACCCTTTCACAGCCATCACTACCCTTTTACCCTTTCACAGCCATCACTAGCCTTTTACCCTTTCACAGCCATCACTACCCTTTTACCCTTTCACAGCCATCACTAGCCTTTAACCCTTTACAGCTCCTACACCTTTTACACCTCTTTCACAACATCACTACCCTTTTACCCTTTCACAGCCATCATACCTTTACCCTTCACATGCCATCACTACCCTTTTACCCTTTCACAGCCATCACTAGCCTTGTCACCAGCCACCTTTCTACACACCCACCTTTCACAGGACACTTTTTTATCCTTAAAACTTGAATTTCTTCCCTACAATAATCCTAAAATCAAACTTATAATAGAAAAAAATATATTGTCTATCACTACCAACATTCACCTTCTCCATGCATGAAATTGTCTAGTCTCCTTTTAAAACTCCTTATGGATGGTTGATAACAAGGGAATGTAATCTCAGTGTCCAGTATCTGTGTCACATTCCACACATAATTCATGCAGAAAGATATGGTACAGAAAGGTGGAAAGAAAGGCAATGCAATGCAATGAAAATGCAATGCCTCTTATATTTTTCGTCTTGAGTTTTGGTTTGAGTTTCCTTCGTGTTTCCAGGTAAGAGACGTGTGTTCTACTTCACTGGCATTTCCAGGAAGCTGTGTCAAGCAAGGTGAAGCAAGAGCAAATATTTCATTGCGTGAAATTCGCTATCAGGTGACAAAGTTGTTCGGCCTGTTTGGTGTATATATATAGACGCAAGGCAGAGTGCGGGCGAGGTGTGATACAACAACGAATTTAAGCTGGAAAAACTTAGATTTAAAAAGGAAATAGGGAAAAACTGGTCCACAAATAGGGTGGTAAATGATTGGAATGGACTAAGTCGTCAGGTGGTCAGTCCGGAGTCAGTAGGGAGCTTTAAAAGGAGGCTGGATAATTTCAGGGATGGGGATGAAAGGTGGATGTAGGTAGTGTTAAGTAACAGGAACTACCACGTGTAGGTCTCGCGGCCTCTTGTAGCTTCCTTATTTTCTTATGTTCTTCTTATGTTCTAATAATACTTTGTCTTAGTATTGCTCACCTTCCTATGCCTTACAAATCTGCTACATACTCTACACTGTTGTAAGGATACTCAGCAACCTATGCCGTGCCTCCCGCCAGCCCTTCCCTCGCCAGTTTGTCGGGGAGCAGGTGTCGAGGCTATCACTGCGGAGACACGTTTAATCGATGAGTTTGTTAGGAGTTCCAGCGGTAAGATTTCATGGGTGAGTGCGACGTGCGGCCTTAACGGGAAGTCTCATGGCTCCGAAATGCACTCTGTCTCCAAATGCATACCACATCTCTCTCTCTCTCTCTCTCTCTCTCTCTCTCTCTCTCTCTCTCTCTCTCTCTCTCTCTCTCTCTCTCTCTCTCTCTCCTCTCTCTCTCTCTCTATCACACAACACACACACACACACACACACACACACACACACACACACATATACACACACACCCACACACACTCACACACACACACACACACACACACACACATACACACACACACTGCGCACACACACACACACACACACACCACACACACACACCTACACACACACACACACACACACACACACACACACACACACACACACACACACACAACACACACACACACACACCACACACACACACACACACACACACACCACACACACACACACACACACACACACAACACACACACACACACGCACCACACACACACACACACACACACACACACACACACACCACACAACACACACACTACACACACACACGCACACACACACACACACACACCACACACACACCCCACACACACACACACACACACACACACACACACACACACACACACTCAATACAAAGTTGAAGGTTTCACCGAACAACTTTTTTTTTCTCAATCACACATACAATTGGATTAGTGTTGTTTGTTTACTTTCCGTTCCCGCGCGTCGTAGTCATTGACGGGTCCGTAACTGCCGAGTGTTAACAAGTTTTACACGTATCTGTCTGTTTGTTTTCATGCTCACAAATATTTTTGAGTACCATTGAACGAGAAATATTGTGATCAATAAATAAAAAATAGATACCTTGACATATATGGGATGACTATAATTAACATTCCTACAAATTAAAAACAACAATTTATGCCACAAATCATTAATTATTATCAGAATCAGAATCAGAATCAGAGAATACTAAGAAGACTAGAATAGAATCACTAGAATACTATCAAGAGAATACTAAGGCTGATTTTTAATAAACGTATTCACATGCTTTTGTTCTCGACCTTTAGAGCGTTGCTGAGTGTATTATATTTTTTTTTTCACATCACAAAGGACTGGCCAAGAACAAAACAAAAGAGGTAACAAAAAACCCACTTAGTTGTCAATCCCTATAAAGAAGACAGTAAGATGTTTGAAGATGGAAATGTGGAAGAAGCAAAAAGAACAATCAACAGTTTTTGGATGACCAGAAAAAATAAGAGGAAAGAAAGAGAAAGAAACTAACAGACAGAATAAGAGAAGACAACTAACTAAAGACCCAGACAGCGAGAAGAGACACGTCAGGGAGTGCCGATGAAAAAGGCCAGACTCCCGACCCATAACTGAACTGAACTGAGAATCTATGGCGTGATGACGAGACCCAGCAAGTATTGAGAAGCCAAGACAGGTGGAGAGGAACAAGGCAAGGAGCAGAGGAGGGAGGGAGAGCCAGTTAGCAGATCAGAACGGGGAGCCGACGGGAATTACTCCTGGGAAATTACTCAAGTATTTGCTTTTCTGGGCCTAGAGGGTCAGTCCACACACACACACACATACACACACACACACACACACACACACACACACACACACACACACACACACACACACACACACACACACACACACACACACACACACACACACACACACACACACACTCACACACACACACACACACACACACACATACACAGACATACACAGACATACACACACACACACAAGAGCTGGTATGAGGTAAGGATGTTTGAGTGTATCTGTAAGAGGTGAAGGTAGCAATATAAGAAGAATTATAAAGAACTATAAAGAAGTACTATAAGAAGGTAGTACTAGGTAAAACTGTGAGGCTATAGAGACTTAAGGCCGGGTTCACACGAGACACTTTTTAATGGTCAGTGGCCGCCACAAAAAAATGGTCAAAATAGAACACACGCATCTCTATTAAGGAGGCTGGGAGGTACAAGAAAGGACTGGTGGAGAAAGGGAGGAGTGGGGAAGAAGAATGGCACTAGACAAGGATGTGGGGAATATGTGGGGAGTTAGGAGAAAGACACGAATAGCAAGAGTGGGGGGGAGGAGCAGGGGCGTGGGGTGGCAAGGGGTGTGGGCGTGGGGGCAGAGCAAGGGCGTGGGCCGTGGGGTGTGGCGAGGCGTGGCGCGGGGAGTGTCACTTGGGAGCTCCTGGTATTGTCATGCAGATTGTCTTAGGCGAGGCGAATGTGTCTTGCGAAACGCGTATTGTTCCTCGCAATGATTCCCGGAGAGCTTACAGAGGGAACGAAGGAGAGAGGAAAGGAGGAAGGCAAGGAGAGGAACGTGCTAACGCCAGGGATTAGGATTACCGTCGTCACAGGCATGAGTTGGCGTCTTAATATCTCATGTCTCACCAACATCCTCGTAATTTCCCTTCACGGAGAGCCAATTTGAGCATGAAAGGATCGCATTCATGACAAGTATCAGCTTCCTAGATGAAGACTTTATTCATTTAGATTTAATTAGTAGATTTAAAAAGGAAATAGAGAAAAACTGGTTCACAAATAGGGTGTTAAATGATTGAAATGGACTCAGTCGTCAGGTAGTTAGTGCGGAGTCAATAGGGAGCTTTAAAAGAAGGCTGGATAAATACATGGATGAGGATGAAAGGTGGATGTAGGTAGTGTTAAGTAACAGGAACTACCACGTGTAAGTTTCGCGGCCTCTTGTAGCTTCCTTATTTTCTTATGCTCTTATTTTCTTATCTTCTTATTTTCTTATCTTCTTATTTTCTTATGTTCTTATTTTCTTATTTTCTTATGTTCTTATGTTTTTATGTTCTTATGTTCTTATGTTCTTATGTTCTTATGTTCTTATTTTCTTGTGTTCTTATGTTCTTATGTTCTTTTGTTCTTTTGTTCTTATGTTCTGATGTTCTTATGTTCTTATTTTCTTATGTTCTTGTGTTCTTATGTTCTTATGTTCTTATGTTCTTATGTTCTTATTTTCTTATGTTCTTATTTTCTTGTGTTCTTATGTTCTTATGTTCTTTTGTTCTTATGTTCTTATGTTCTTATGTTCTTATGTTCTTATTTTCTTATGTTCTTATTTTCTTGTGTTCTTATGTTCTTATGTTCTTTTGTTCTTATGTTCTTATGTTCTGATGTTCTTATGTTCTTATGTTCCTCATCGTCGTGTCTTGCCCCAACGTGCGAGGGAAGCGTAAGGGGCCTCGATCCTACGCCCTGAGAACTGTGGGAGTAACAGATGATAAAAAGAAAAAACTATTAAGAGGAAAGGCTTTGGGTGACGAGGAGACTCACTGCTTTGAAAGAGAGATGGATTATGGCTCGGGTGGCTGGTGAGGGACTGATGGTGAGGGACTAATGGTGAGGGACTGATGGTGAGGGACGCATGGTGAGGGACTGATGGTGAGGGACTGATGGTGAGGGACTGATGGTGAGGGACTGATGGTGAGGGACTGATGGTGAGGGACTGATGGTGAGGGACTGATGGTGAGGGACTGATGGTGAGGGACGGATGGTGAGGGACGCATGGTGAGGGACGCATGGTGAGGGACTGATGGTGAGGGACGCATGGTGAGGGACTAATGGTGAGGGACTGATGGTGAGGGACTGATGGTGAGGGACTGATGGTGAGGGACTGATGGTGAGGGACTGATGGTGAGGGACTGATGGTGAGGGACTGATGGTGAGGGACGCATGGTGAGGGACAGATGGTGAGGGACTGATGGTGAGGGACTGATGGTGAGGAACTGATGGTGAGTGACGCATGGTGAGGGACTGATGGTGAGGGACGCATGGTGAGGGAGTGATGGTGAGGGAGTGATGGTGAGGGACTGATGGTGAGGGACTGATGGTGAGGGACTGATGGTGAGGGACTGATGCTGAGGGACTGATGGGGCTCTGTGGCATGAGACAATAATTCCAGCTTTTATTTGGGGCTTCAAAATGCAACCGAACTTACATAGAGATTCATGTCTAGAATATACCTCATAACTTTTTTTTTTTACATCACAAAGGACTGGCCAAGGGCACAAAAAAAGAGGTAACACAACGCCCGCTTAGTTGCCAGTACCTCCCTATAAAGAAGACAGTAAGAGAATAAAGAAAATGGGGTGGGCCATCTAACTGGTCGTGTGGGGAGATAATGGTGGGGGTAATGTGACGGCCCCAAAGTAATGTGCAGGGACGGTGTACATTAGGGTAAGGGAAAAGGTAAAGGGTAATGGGAGAGAGGCTACACCTTGCTGCGAGGTACTCAAGCAAGGCAAAGCACCGGGATATTGACCTAACCTAACCTAATATACCCTAACCTAACCTAGCCTAACCAAACCTAACCTAACCTAGCCTAAACTAACCTAAGCTAACCTAATCTAGCCTAACCTAACCTAACTAACCTAACCTAACCTTGCCTAAACTTAACCTAAGCTAACTTAATCTAGCCTAACCTAACCTGACCTAACCTAGCCTAACCTAACCTAAACTAACCTAACCTTACCTAATCTAGCCTAAACTAACCTAACCTAGCCTAACCTGACCTAACCTAGCCTCCTTTGCCGCCGCGTCCTGTCAACAACATGTCATTCAGCGTAACATGGGAAGTGTATAATATTCAAGTGTCCTTCAGGAAAAAAAAACTATTTCTTTTAGTCTACTATTTCTCCACCTCCTCTTTTTTTTCAACAGTTTCAAAAGCATTTCATTTCATTTTCAAAACGGTTTTCAAGGCATTTCACCGGAGACGACATTTCACATTCAATTTGAGGAATAAACGACCTTCAAAATTTTATATTTTTGATGTAGATCCCACTAGTACCTAACAGAGTACTTTGAATTTTACTGTCTTAAAGAAAAGAAAATAAAACATCTTTAAATTCTTAATACAAACACACACACACACACAACACACACACACACACACACACACACACACACACACACACACACACACACACACACACACACACACACACACACACACACACACCACACACACACACAAAGAAAGACTGTATAAATATAGATAGATACGGAGACGGGACCACACACAACTAGGTAAATACAACTAGGTAAATACACACACACACACCACACACACAACTAGGTAAATACAACTAGGTAAATACACAACCACACACACACACACACACACACACACACACAACTAAAGTAATACACTAGGGAAATGCACAAAACACACACACACACAAAAAAAAAAACACACACACAGACACACACACACACATCACAAAGAGACACACACACACACACACACACACACACACACACACACACACACACACACACACACACACCACACACACACCACACACCACAAAGACACACACAACCACACACACACACACCACACACACACACACAAAAACACACACACAAAACACACACACACACACACACACACACACACCACAAGACACACACACACACACACAAACACACACACACACACACACACACACACACACACACACACACACACACACACACACACACACACACACACCACAAAGACAGACACTTGACAGGGATCTTGACGTGGGACCACTCGGGGGCTCTTCATTGCCCTGTCCAGTAACACGCACACAGCACACAGGACCCAGAGCGCGGCGGGAATTAGCCATTTATCCTGCCTGTGCCGCGGGAGGTCCGGACGTCCAACCCTGTGAGCGCGAGACGAGCCGCGGGGCCGCTGTGCCGAGGCCGCGTCTAATGGATTATGTTATGTCGGTTAAATGGATTATCAAAGGCGGAGTTGTCAGGTTATTGCAGCGAGGACGGCGCCGCACACACTCTCCCGACACACCTCCCGGCACCCCGCCCGGCCAACGCCCTCCGCCTCCCGCCCTGCGTCACCACCCATGAGACCCGGAGACAGATATTACATGCAGAATGTGAATATTATTTTAATGTAGACCCCACAGTACCTAACAGATTATCTTGAATTTTACTCTCTTCATTAAAATATAAGAAACATTGTTAATCTATGCAGCACCACACACACACACACACACACACTACCCACACACACACCCAGACAACCCGCACAGACAGACGACAGACACAGACAGCAGACACGACAGCCCGACGACGACAACAGACGACAGACAGACGACAGAAGCAGACAGACAGACAGACAGACAGACAGACAGACGACAGACAGACAGACGACAGACAGACAGACAGACAGACAGACAGACTACACACACAACACACAACAAAACACAAACACACACCACACACACACACACACACACACACACACACACACAGACACACACACACACACACACACACACACACACACACACACACACACACACACACACACACACACACACACACACACACACACACACACACACACACACACACACACACACACACACACACACACACACAATTGTTGCGCTGGAACCTGGTTGAACTGAAATGTAATTGTTAGCAAATCCTCTTAATACACACACGTTTATTTGTGTTTCATGTCAAATTATAAGTTTTTGGTGTAAATTGCTATCATAAGAACATAAGAACCTAAGAAAATAAGGAAGCCTGTAAATGTATTCTGTTAAACCTGTTCCTGTCAATCTATCTGCTTACCCCAGTCTTTCCTGCCGCAGCCGTCACCCTGGGCACATCACTAGTAAAGCAAATTATCATAATCATCATAATACACACAATGATCCCCATAATACACACAAATTTATTTATATTTCTTGTCAAATTATAAGCTTTTCATGTAAATTGCTATCTGCGGACCACCCTTTTTCCTGCCGCAGCCGTCACCCTTGGTAAGAGTAAGGTTAATGAAGGCACTTAGGAGTAATGTAAAGTATTATGTATATGTAACCAGAGTAGGTAAATGAAGGCACTGAAAGCAGTCCCCATTCTGTGCCCGGCGGCTCTCACACTCCTGTTCAGTAGTATCACTTACTGCCTGTCAGACAATCTTACATTTTACATTTTATCACCATGTGGCTAACCTAATTGCCAGTGTGATTAACGTTCCGCTATCTAGCTGAGAGTTAACTGTCACGACCTCATTGGAGACATCTGTGCTGGTGACCCATGACCCTATGTGACCTTATTCTGCTGGCTACGCTGGCTGTGGGTTTCACTGTTAACCCCTTGAGGCCCAGAACGTAATTTCTATTGTAATTTGGGTGCCATTAGACGATTTTTAGTGACTATAAGCAATATTTTATAGATATGACCTGTTTAGTATCCATTTTAGTAACATATTTGGTATATTTAGTTACTTTTTCATAATTTTATGGTTAACAACATACGATTTCATATAGCAAAGGAAGGAGCTGGGTGTGAAGGGGTTAAAGTACAGAAAACCTGGACTCATTTTTCCTTCACAGAAATTCGGTTTTGCTAGACTTCTATGTTCACCACTAGTTTTCGTTACTTTCAATCTGCTAGACTTCTATGTTCACCACTAGTTTTCGTAAATTTCAATCTGCTAGACGTCAATATTCACCACTAGTTTTCATTAATTTGAATATGCTAGACGTCAATATTCATCACTAGTTTTCGTTAATTTCAATCTGCTAGACGTCAATATTCACCACTAGTTTTCGTAAATTTCAATCTGCTAGACGTCAATATTCACCACTAGTTTTCGTTAATTTCAATCTGCTAGACGTCAATATTCACCACTAGTTTTCGTTAATTTCAATCTGCTAGACGTCAATATTCACCACTAGTTTTCGTTTTAATTTCAATCTGCTAGACGTCAATATTCACCACTAGTTTTTTGTTAATTTCAATCTGCTAGACGTCAATATTCACCACTAGTTTTCGTTAATTTCAATCTGCTAGACGGGCATATTCACCACTAGTTTTCATTAATTTCAATATACTAGACGTCCAATATTCACCCACTAGTTTTCATTAATTTCAATATACTAGACGTCAATATTCACCACTAGTTTTCATTAATTTCAATATACTAGACGTCAATATTCACCACTAGTTTTCGTTAATTTCAATATACTAGACGTCAATATTCACCACTAGTTTTCGTTAATTTCAATATACTAGACGTCAATATTCACCACTGTTTTCATTAATTTAAATTACTAAAACTTCAATATTCACCACTAGTTTTCATTAATTTCAATATACTAGACGTCAATATCACACTATTTTCGTTATTTCAATATCTAACTAAATATTCCCCACTAGTTTTCTTTAAATTTTAAATTACTAGACGTCAATATTCACCACTAGTTTTCATTAATTTAAATTTACTAACGTAAATATTCACCACACTAGTTTTCGTTAATTTCAATATACTAGACGTCAATATTCACCACTAGTTTTCATTAATTTCAATATACTAGACGTCAATATTCACCACTAGTTTTCATTAATTTCAATATACTAGACGTCAATATTCACCACTAGTTTTCATTAATTTCAATATACTAGACGTCAATATTCACCACTAGTTTTCGTTAATTTCAATCTGCTAGACGTCAATATTCACCACTAGTTTTCATTAATTTGAATATGCTAGACGTCAATATTCATCACTAGTTTTCGTTAATTTCAATCTGCTAGACGTCAATATTCACCCCTAATTTTCGTAAATGTCAATCTGCTAGACGTCAATATTCACCACTAGTTTTCATTCATTTCAATATGCTAGACTTCCATATTCACCACTAGTTTTGTCTGTGATTTCCCTTTCCTGATCAACTTGAAGAAAAATGGTTAGAAATCCCCACCCATAAGACCCATTCCTACAGTGTGGGGTAAAGCAGACAGCCTATGTTGTACAGTACTGAAAAGACCGAGACATCCCTATTCTTTTACCTCCCTCCCTGGTAAAATGCACCCATTGCTATTCCCCTTTTACCCTTCCCCATTTACCAGCTTCATTACAATTTTACACTACATACACTCTATTAAGGGGATCTCTCTCTTTTCTCTCCTTTTTCCCTCTTCTCTCTCTCTTCTCACCCCTCTCCTCCTCTCTCCTTTTCTCTCTCTCTCTCTCTCTCTCTCTCTCTCTCCTCTCTCTCTCTCTCTCTCTCTCTCTCCTCCCCCCTCTCTCTCCTCTCTCTCTCTCTCTCTCTCTCTCTCTCTCTCTCTCTCTCTCTCTCTCTCTCTTAGACATGTTCACTACAGGAATATTAAAACGTACCAAGAACGACACCGACTTGACTTCTGCAGCTTTTATATTCTTTGTAAATATTTATTCTAGCAGGGAATACTTACTTGCACTCACCCACCACACAACCCCCAAACACCCCACCCCCACCACACCCCCCCCCCCACCCCACACACCACACCCCACACACCCAAAACACAGTTTAGACAAGTAAAGTCCACATATTCATTCGCACCACAACACTCGTTTGCAAAGTGAAAAACTCTCCTCTCTCTCTCTCTCTCTCCTCTCTTCTCTCTCTCCTCCTCTCTCCTCTCCTCCTCTCTCTCTCTCTCTCTCTTTCCCTCTCTCTCTCTCTCTTCCTTTTCTCTCTCCTCTCCTCCCTCTTTTTCTCTTCTCCTTCTCCCTTTTTCCTCTTTCACTTCTAAACTTTTTTTCCCTTTTTTTTTCACTTTTCTACTTTTTTCTCTCCTGGTTTGAAGGAGAGAAAGAAACGCGGGCTTTTCAACAAGATTTTCCTGGTAAACACTTCAATTTCTAGAACTGGTGTCAAAGATGGCGGTCAAAACACTTCACTTCTGCTAGAAAATGGTGTACCAGATGGCGCAGATATACTACACGATTTTTTGAGTTATTGTGCTAAACTATGGTGGCAGGGATTGTGGGAGGATTGGGTTGGGATATTGTTGGGGGCAGTGATTGTGTGTGGTTTGGGAGTGGTTGTGGGTCGTGAGTGGTGGATTTTGTTGTGGGGTGATTTGGTTTTGGGGGTGCAGTGTTGGGGTGATTGTGGGGGGG
>JACEEZ010001249.1:46856-100154 GCA_016584305.1 Chionoecetes opilio | reverse complement strand
GGTAATTCATATGTACACGTGGTAATTCATATGTACACCGTGTAATTCATATGTACAAAAACGTGTAATTCATAGTAAAACGGGTAATTCTATGGACAACGTGTGTTAAATTCATATGTACAAACGTGGTAATTCATATGTACAACGTGGTAATTCATATGACAACGTGGTAATTCATATGTACAAACGTGGTAATTCATATGTACAACGTGGTAATTCATATGGACAACGTGTTAATTTCATATGTACAACGTGGTAAATTATATGTACAACGTGGTAATCATATGACAACGTGTAATTCATATGTACAACACGTGGTAGTCAAATGTACAGTGGTAATTCATATGTACACGTGGTAATTCCATATGTACAACGTGGTAATTCATATGTACAACGTGGTAATTCATATGCACAACGTGTACATTCATATGTACAACGTGGTATTCATATGCACAACGTGGTAATCATATGTACAACGTGTGATCCATATGACAATGTGGTAATTCATATGTACAAACTTGGTAAGTCATAGTACAACGTGGTAATTCATATGTACAACGTGGTAATTCATATGTACAAAGTGGTATTCATATGTACAACGTGGTAATTCATATGTACCAACGTGGTATTCATATGTACAATGTGTAGGACTGGGAAGTAGCTAGTTAACAAGGAGTTGAAAAAAGAGACAGTCGTAAACAGTGTGTGTGTGTATAGTATATTATGGTGAAATGCCAGACTGGAACTAGTTAATGATGTGTATATTGACCATGTAACAGATACCGAACGTATGTAATAAGTAGCTTTGTCGAAGCGCAACAACGGAGTGGTGTTTATACGAGCGGCGACCGTGGACCCACACTGACTGACAGTGTTGCCAACTCAAACCCACCATTTGGTCCAAATCCGATTAACATATTCCTACAGAGACCATGAAAAGTCCCTCAAGTGTCCTACGTACAATGCCAATATCCCCACGCCTGTTCCCTACATGAAATAAAACAATGTTAAAACAAGAAATGCACATAACGTTTTTTTTAAAGTGCAACTTTATGGACCAGATTATTGATGATCAGAAAATGTATATGGAAATAGCGAGTTAAACGAGGATATATTATAAACGTTGACGGGGCCACGGAGGTGCCGAGTGCCAGCTCCTTCCGAACATCCGGAGTTGGTCCACGAAATGGAAAGAGTGGGGCTTTCCCCCGGTTGCGGGGTCTGGTGCTGCAGTGCGGGAACGTGACGGGGGTCACAATGCGGCCGAGGGGAGGCGACATGTTGGTGGAGGTATTTCGATCTGCGAGGGTGGTTCGAAGCAGAGGCAGTAGTATCATCCTTGAAAGGTTCAGGGCAATCAGCATTTGTCGAAGCAGCAGAATGGAAGCACGGGTAGCAAGTAGCTTTCTGGAGGAGCTAGGGCGACGCAGGGTCTTGCCAAGGTGAGGGTCAGAGTAGGAGCGGCGGTGACGTCAGGAGAGAGGCGGTGTGAAGTAACAGATTGTCTGTCATGCGAGGTGGTTCGATGCATGCTTCACTGCATTAACACTGGGCGATAGTTCCTCTCCTGACGAAGGGCGAGGAGAGTGGAACTTGGCCATTGCCGTTAGAGTGGGCATGACTCAGAAAATAAAAAACGCAGAAAGGGCAGAGGACAGAAAAAAGGTTAATAAAAACCTAACAAAAAAAACAGACTGCCAAAAAAGGCAGAAACACAGCTACCTGGCGGGGGGATGGAAAACTGTCCAGCATCATCTACAGCATCAAGGACTCAGGAGGGCTAAACTGGCCGCCGTCTACCCCGGCGTCGTACAGCCCTGACGCTGCCCACTTCGGGACACTTAACCTATCAAAGTCGCTGCGGCCACTCTCCACAGACCTTTCCAGTACCCTCTAAGGGGGCCCCTCATGTAAGGGGCCTACGCGCCAACCTTCAGGTTTCGCCTTGGGGTCTGTGAAGCAAACTTCTAACAAGGGCAGAGGTGTGGCAGAAACTCGTGAAACACCAGCAGCAAAACTTTCCATAGGCGGGAATGTCTACTGATAGCGAGGTGAACACCGAAGCGAGGCGTGTTCTCCCACCGAGGCCGGGGAAGACTGAAGGTTGGTAGCATACTAAAGGCGAATTTTGGTGAAGAAGCCGTAAGAAGCCAGGCTTCTTGCAGGTTGCGTTTTCTGTTAATCGAGGCACTTTAAGGAAACCGGCTTTCTTACGGATTGGCCCCAGTGGGCAAGCTAAGAAGCCGAAGAAGCGAACCCTGGCCCCGTTATCACGGCTTCTCCTCTGCTTCATACGTCCACGATTACGTTGACGTCAGAGAAAAACAACACCATGGGGTGTGCGCGAAATCTTATTCAGTGTAAAATCTTAGGACCCCTCCATTCATCTATCGATTTCACTAATTTTACAGGTTAACTGTGCCCCCGATACACGTTACAGGCAACATCGAGGTCACTATCTTCCAGAGAAACAATACAAGTATAACAGTTGATAAAATAATCTATAATAATATAAGCGAAGTTGTTGTGTGTGGGTCTGTGTGTGTCCGCGTGTGTCCGCGATGGTGCCCGCCCCCGTGGCACAATCCCATCATATGCACAGTTTTGGAACCAGCTCGACCAGGGGCACATATAAGCCCACTTATGAAGATGAATCGATCACTTTTTTCTCCTTTTTTTTTTTTAACAGGCCTATAGCGAGAATTGATGAAGAAAAAAATGGGGCTGAGAGAGAATTGAGGAAAGCTTGAACGTAGGGTGATGGGTAATGGGGAGTGAATGGGTGGGGTGATGGGTAATGGGTGTGGGGTGATGGTGAGTGAATGAGTGGGGGGTGATGGGTTGGGGGGATGGGTGAGGGGAGGGAATAGGTGGGGGGTGATGGGCAATGGGTGAGTGAATGGGTGTGTGGTGATGGGTAATGGGTGAGGGGAATGGGTGGGGGGGATGTGTAATGGGTGAGTGAATGGGTGGGGGGATGGGTAAGGCAGTTAATACATGGCATTTCTACATCCATGATTCAGGAAAGTTAGAGGGGCTATCTGGAGAGTCTGTGTTTGGTTCGGCCACCAAAACACAGGTGGTGGGCCTCGGCCCACCAGCCCTCCGCAGGGAGCTAGGGCAAAAAGTCCGCCCGGAGGGCGGCTTTTGCGGCTCGTACATGATAAAACCATAGCCTGACTTGTTTTGACGGGATAATTTTAAGCTTTTGAGTAAACTCTTATTACTTGTTAAGAATGTGTCTCATGGGAATCTGTGACCTCGAGTGCCTGTAACATTAATAAGGGCAGCAGTTAACTGTCAAACCAGTGAAATAGGATCGATGAATAGATGTTTACGGATTTCGCGCCTTGGACAATATTTCGCAAAAAACAGCAGGACAGGCGGAACTAGTAATAGAGTGAATATCGTAGTAGAAATAATGTAATTACAGAAACAGTACCAAATTAAACACATAGATGTACATTCAAAAGCAGGACTACCTTAGGCCACGTATAAGAATATACCAAGGTACGGTACGTAGATAGAACATTATAGTCGCCAGTCAATTGCCACTGCACTAATGTTCGCCAGGACACAATATATTACGAATTTAGCATTTCCCTACAGATTTATGTAGCCACTGAAGACATGTGTGTGATGTACACATAATATAAAACTACTGTGGATGTGTTTCAGTGGCACATACAAGTCTGTAGTGATTATAACAATAGTAACTATATGTGCCTGGACATAGTGCAGTGGCAAGGGGACTAGCGACGATAGTGTTATCTACGGTAGAGCAGCTGATATATATATATATATATATAGTATATATATATATATATTATATATATTATATAGGTATTATATTGTGGAAAGGACTAGCATTGCGGTTATTCAGGGTGGCTTATGAGAGAAGATGTGGGTTGGATATGAGTTGAAATGGACACTCGTCATTGGTGCACATCACCTTTTTTGGCATTAAATCAATCAATCAATCGTCATTGTGTGGTGTTTGTTCAAAGTAACTGTTTGTTTACAGCTATCAGCTGTGATCGCCGAGCGGGCGAGCCACGACAAAGAAGTGGCAAACTGTCAGAAGTTCTGCGAGACATGCAAAACGTGAGAGAAGCCGGCAAGACGCTTCTTCGGCTTTCTCCACTGGAAAATTCGCCCTACATAGCGCGGCGAATGTGGTAATGCGAGGCAAAGACTGTATTACTAAAGGAAAGACGGGAAAATATTCCTATCCAAATAAACAAATAAGTGTAGCCCAAGATCGCCAGATAGCACCGATTTTTGTGTTAGAGCGCCATCTATGAGTGGACGAAAAATACCTCAGTTTGTTCCAGATATTGGCAGCCTTTTATTTCTATATCAGGGAAAATATTAGATAATTAATTGAAATGGTGTCATATATGTATGCACACAGTACAACGTAGTGTCGTGTCGTGGTCAGGGAAGCGGTCGTAGCGGTAATATTTCGGTGGGAGGAGCAGGGAGCATACCACGTCTTGCCACCCCCCCACCACGGTACTTAAAGAGGGACGGGACGTCCGAGTTGATTCAAAGATGTAACAATTGTATAATATGGGCATATTGGCGGATTTTTCTTCAAAGTTTATGCATTCATATATTATATATATAATATATATATATATATATATATATATATATATAATATATATATATATATATATATATATATATAATATATAGTATATATATATATTACTATATAGATATAAATATATATTATAAAATATATATATATATATATATATATATTATATATATTATGTATATATATATTATATATATATATATCTAATATATATATATATATATATATATATATAATATTATTATATATATATATATATATATAATTATATATATAATTTTTTTTTTTTGACACTCAAATAGCAAGCAACATTGGATTCTGCACAAATATCGAGTGAATTGCATGCCTGAATTAACCGCCCTTTTGAACGGGAAGACTTGGAAAATCTTCAAAAAAGTATTTAAGTCATATTTGAAACACTTATAGAGAGGCCACATTTTTCATGCATTCTTCAAATGGTTAATATTTGAGGTAGATATCCATTACTTTCTAAGGTATAGCGTAATTCAAGGTCTCTATCATTCTTGGTCGTGAATGGGTAGACCATGAGATGCGAGAAAAACAAAAATTCTTTTTTTTCCTTTTTCAACCAGGCCCAACTCAGAGCGCATCTGTGCACATATATAGTGGATAACGTCAATGCTATCACCAGTAAAAATGGAACACTCTCCGTCCATAATTAAACTGAGATAGAGGGTAACAAAGTGTAAAATAGATACAAAGTGTAAGAGTTACCCTCTCATACGTTTTGACAGACCCATACCGGGCACTAATGAATAAAGTCCACATAATGCCGTCTTAAATGCAACCATTTGCAATCACAATGAAGCTTAGTTTTTTAATAATAGTCATTCAAAAAATTTATTAAACGATTTTTTCAATTTTCAGGCAGTCTGCCTCAACCCCCAATTAACATATGGATCAGCTATTCTATCATATACAAGTTTTGAAAAAAAATTATAGGGCAAAAACAAAAAAAAAAAAATCATGCCAAAAAAGTATATGAGACGTTATAGGGCCTATATTAATTATTTATAACATTAAAAATAATTCATTATTTCCAATAAGTTAAACTATTCGATGACAGGGGTATGAAATTAGCATGGTATGAATTGTACGGGTCTGAATTGTCGGGGTATGGAATTGTCCGGGGTATGAATTGTCCGGGGTATTGATGTCCGGGGTTATGAATTGTCCGGGGTATGAATGACCATGGTATGAATGTCGGGGTATGAATTGTCCTGGATGAATTGTGCGGGTATGAATTTTCCGGGATGAATAGATTGAATGATTGTCTGGTAATGAATTGTCCGCGGTATGAGTTGTCCTGTCACCGATATGAACTACTGTTTATCATCTTCAGTGGCACATACACATCAGTAGTGATGATATAATTCGAATATTTGGCGCCTGGCGGGACATTATTGAGCTGGCGACTATACTACGGTAGGTTAATCAATATAACTGTCCAAGGTAAAGAACATTTTTCCTGTGACACACTGAGGCAAAGTGTCCGTCAGGCAAAGTGGTCGTAGGCAAATTGTCCGGTAGCAAAAACTGTCCGGTAGAAAACTGTCCGTAGGCAAACTGTCCGGTAGGCAAATGTCCGTAGGCAAAATTGTCCGTAGGCAAATGTCCGTAGGCAATTGTCCGTAGGCAAATTGTCCGTAGGGCAAATTGTCGTAGGCAAATGTCCGTAGGCAAACTGCGTAGGCAAACTGTCCGTAGGCAAACTGTCCGTGGCAAATTTGTCGTAGGCAAATTGTCCGTAGGCAAAGTGTCGAGGCAAACTGTCCGTAGGCAGATTGTCCGTAGGCAAACTGTCCGTAGGCAACACTGTCCGTAGGCAAAATGTCCGTAGGCAAAACTGTCGTAGGCAACTGTCCGGGTACGTTGTTTGTGTGGGATGTGCTCGAGTGTGTGTGTTGTGTAAAGAAAGTAAGTAAGAAAAGTAATATTTCTTACCATTTTAACACTTAACATACAGAAATTGTCATGCAGTAAATAAGGCACGGTCTGTTGAGCCGAAACGCCCTGACAGACGGTATTGTGGTAAAATATAATTGAGCAATATCGGATATTATCGGCAATAATACTTTCAAATGCCTAGATAACAATGAATTACATGTATCAGAATGATTAATCTATACCTATGAACACAAGTACAAATGGACTCTTACTCTCACGTATTGTCAGGTGCCTTTGTTCAAGTGGTGAGTGTCTAGGGACGGACCGTGTTGTAGTCGTAGTGGGAGTGTGGGTACTGGGTAGCGTGGTTGACTGGAGCGGAGTTGGAGGCCGTGGGTGGACGTATCTCACCCTTCAACCTGCCTGCCTGGTAGTGTCCTACTTCCTTATTGGGAGCGTGGGGAAACTGATACACTGTGGTTGGTGTATTTGATGGTGGTATATTGTAGTAATATAATGAGAGATATAAAAGAATAATCATGATAGATATTGAAATGCACTTTGTTTTTATGCATTTTCACATTCTAAAAATCTTCTCACAACCCAAAGTTTGAGAACCCCCATTCTAAACCCACACGTGCCGCGCGCGCGCGGCGGCGCGCGCGTGTGTGTGGTGTGTGTGTGTGTGTGTGGTGTGTGTGTGGGTGTGTGTGTGTGTGGGTGTGTGTGTGTGTGTATCTGTGTTGTGTGTGTGTAATCTGTGTGTGTTGTTGTGTGCATAAAATGTATGTGTGTGTATGTGTATGTGTGTGTGTGTGGTGTATCTGGTGTGTTTGTGTGTGTGTGTGTGTGTATGTGTATGAGTGTTCGGCCGGGCGCCTGCGTACTGGTTGGCTGTTTTGCAAGTGTTCATTGTGTTGCCAGTACGATACTTTAGGTATCATGAAAGACCAATATAACCATCACGCCAGCCCTTACTCAAAGGCCTGTGAGTCCTCCGCCGCCAGCCAAGACGGGGCTGCGACACACGCCAACGCAACCTCCTGTCTCTCGCCGACAGCTGTAAGTTACGAGTCTCTGCCAAACTTTCTCACCGAAAACATCTTTCTCCTTAACATCCCTTAATTTTACATATACTACCAGAGAGTGTTGTGTTGTATTTTTACCGGTTAGGAGACTTGCCTATACATTTCTTTCTATTCTTTTCATTTCTAGTTAGGATATGTAATACATATATCTCATACATACTGTATGAACATACTAAACGCGTAGAAGTAGTACATGTGTTGACCATTTACCAGTAACGTGAAGGTTCCTAGAGAATTGGTGGAATTGGGTGTTTGTGAATAAGGACCAGTGATCAAATTTACCTAAAAAAGATACACCTAGGATTTTCTTTGGTAATTTGTGAGTGGGTATGTCTGTGTGCGGTTTATGTGTGTGTGTGTGTGTGTCTGTATGTGGTGTGTGTGTGTGTGTGTGGAGTCTGTGGTGTGTATGTTCTGTGTGTGTGTTTTAGTTCACCCCCATGGTCTTGTCCACGCGAGTCAAAATCGCGATCGCCAGTTTCACCCTCCCGTGCGATCTTAGAGCTCATTATTACCGATCTTAGGGTAATGCTGGGGGGACACACCACCAACCCCCATCACCTTGCTCAAGGGAAAACAGAGCTGCCCGAATATGTTGGTGAAAAAAATCTTCGGGAGCAGTAAAGGATTCGAACCAGCTACCACAGAATGCAGGCCAGCACTTTATCCACTTGACTGGGGCGGTGGGTGTGTGTTGTGTCTGTGTGTTGTGTGGTGTGTGGTGTGTGTAAGTAAGTATGTCAGTAGTAGGTGTTATTGTCAAACAAACTTCACCAAGAAAAGGTTAAGGTTTATTACAACATCACACAAAGAAAATATATATAATTATATATATAGTATATATATATATATATATATATAATTAATATATATATATATATATCTATATACTATATATATAAATATTATTATATATATATATATATACTATATATATTATATTATATATAATCTTATATATATAATGCCTGTCCTTAAACTTTTGGGAACAAACCATTTTATTAATGATTTTGTTTGTCGAAGGAGTTTATGGTCGACCTACCGTGCGTCATTATATTATTTTTTGCTTTATATGATTATATATATTATATAATATATATATATATATATATATATATATATATATATATAAATAAATAATATATAGATATATATATATATATATATATATAAGATATATATATATAATATATATAATATATATATATATATATATATATATAATAATATATAAAGGCACAAAAAAATAATATTAATGACGGCACGTATGTCGACATTAAAACTCTCGACAAAAACAAAATCATAATAAAATGGTTGTTCAGTAGTACAGGCATTATAGGTGACTACCAACTATACAATATGAATAACCTAAAAAAACATAGCTACGCATACACAGAATATTGACAAAGTTTAAATACAAGTATACAAAGTACTGACATATATACACTTAATAAAGATACATTTATGATCGGTTTGGTATATACATTTTCTAACATCATGTATTTTGACAAAAAAAAACAAATAGATCTTTATTTTCTTTTTTGAATTTGGTAACTTACAGCCTCATCAGGAATGTTCTATCACTAGTAAGAACATCCAAATGACTGAGGACCTTCCACACAATTACTAGTCCTCCATCGACGCTGTTCCTATCATAGTAGATACACCCTGACTGTAGGGACTTCACACCCATTACTAGCCTCCATCAGACTGTTCTATCAATAGTAAGAAACCTATGACTGAGGACCTTCACACAATTACTAGCATCCATCAGACTGTTCCTATCACTAGTAAGATAAATCCATGACTGAGGACCTTCACACAATTACTAGCCTCCATCAGACTGTTCCTATCACTAGTAAGATAAATCCATGACTGAGGACCTTCACACAATTACTAGCCTCCATCAGACTGTTCCTATCACTAGTAAGATACATCCATGACTGAGGACCTTCACACAATTACTAGCATCCATCAGACTGTTCCTATCACTAGTAAGATAAATCCATGACGGAGGACCTTCACACAATTACTAGCCTCCATCAGGACTGTTCCTATCACTAGTAAGATACATCATGACGAGGACCTTCACACAAATACTAGCCTCCTCAGACTGTTCCTATCATAGTAAGATAAATCCATGACTGCGGACCTTCACACAATACTAGCATCATCAGTACTGTTCCTATCACTAGTAAGATACCAGTCCATGACTGAGGACCTTCACCACAAATTACTTAGCATCCATCAGACTGTTCCTATCACTAGTAAGATACATCCATGACGGAGGACCTTCACACAATTACTAGCATCCATCAGACTGTTCCTATCACTAGTAAGATACATCCCTGACTGAGGACCTTCACACAATAAACTGTTGTTGCCGAGGGATGTCCCAAACTGTGGGAGGGATGCGTGGGAAACTGTGTGGGACTTCAGCAGATGACTGCGGATCCTTGTTAGCAATAGATGGGCAAGCACCTTGCCTGGCACGCTGAGCAGTGTTATAATAATAATAATAATAATAATAATAATAATAATAATAATTTTATCAACGCCCGGAGGCATACAGACAAAAAAAGCAACAACAACAAGACAAGGAGTTTACTTAAGTACTAGAGCAAAACAAAAAATACATAATATAGATAGGACATTAGGGGACATAGTATTTAAAAGTGCATATATGTAGTACAAAGGGTATACATACATGGACACCTGTGCACCCACATATGCACAAACCGCAGACCCAGCCACGCTGTGTATAGGTCCACTAAATAGGCCGAGCTCTGCCTGACGGAGGTGATGATGGAGTTCTCAGAGAGCTCCACCCTACTCCTTAAACTTTTGAGTCCCAGAACGTAATTTTCATTGTAAGTTGACTACCATTAGACGATTTTAATGAATATAAGCAATAGTTATCGATATGACTTGTTGGTATCCTTGTCCACTAGCTACCGTCAGGTGCGCGGTGGTAGAGCTGTTGGACTGCCGTGCAGAGTCTCTGCATTCGGTCAGCGGTTCGAGGCACCAAGGTCATCTGGCGTGGTGCGATTGTTATAGTCAATAACCTTGTAGTAGTACTTTGCCAAAGTGTCGAAGATAGGATCAACGTATCTGATCTATCTTTATCCACTAGCTAATTTGGTTATCAAGTTAGTTTTCCTAATTTTACGGTAAAACAAACAGACGATTATTTAAACAAGGAAAGATTCTGGGTGTGAAGGGGTCAAGCTGTGAACACGGAGTGTCGAGGATCACATCCAGATTATTCACCCGTTCCGAGCGAAAGCAGGGACGAGCTGCACACCTGGGCAGCCAAAGAAGCCTCTTAAGGATTGTCATTGTGACAAACTTAAGGCGGATCAGAGGGGCTACCTGGAAACCGCGACCACAGCGAGTTTCAGTATAGAGAGTAGCAGTGACTCTGAATAACTCCATCTTCACCTCTCTGCTACAGGTAGGAAAATTTCCTCTATAGAGTATTTCCCGCGACAGGAAGCTTAGTGGTCTGCTGATGATATCATCGTCATCAGCATGGCGTGGGATATTAACATGGCCAAGTTATGCGAATCTATCCACAAAAAGTGAGGGCAGACCCACGGAGCCATGCTGTTTGAGTAATTCACTGAGTGCGTGCCGGTGATACTACCATACACTCTGTCTTATTAGTGTGTAGACAATGTCATGCTTGGCAGCATACACCTGACACCATTGATAAGGTCCTGCAGCATCCGCAGTGGGTGCGAGCAGTACCATATTCATCAGCATAGCTCAGTTGAGATGATGCAACCCTCATGTATGTGGCAGCCGATACTGTATTCGAATGTTGGCACAAGATCATCGTGTACACATTGTACAGGTAGGGAGATAAATCCCCCCCGCCGACTACCATGGTTACATAATAAATTAATAATGTACCAGGTGTACCCCTGACGAGAAGTCTATGAAAAGAGCTTCCCAGAATTCACTGCAACGCTTTTCTGGCATCCAGGAAAACACAGAAACAGGTGAATTTCTGGAAATGTAGTTAATGAATGATATTCTTCAATGTCCACACACAATGTCAGTGCCAAGGGCCTTTCTTAGTTACCCTTCTTAGTATGGTATGTTACGAGATAACGGGTTCACTCCATGTTGCTTACTGGGAGTGACTAACCTGTAAGGGTGATTGCGGATGACGCCCTCTTGACGGCTGTACTTGCTTCGTGGCCCAGAGTTTACACGTCAAATAAAATGGTAGGTATGGGCTAAACGTGGCTCGAGCGGTCTTACGTAATTTATAAGTATTCTTTAGTGCCAAAGGGATTTCGAGTAAGACAAATACCACTACACCCCCCCCCCTCCCTCCCAAACGATAAATATATTATATATAATATATATTATATAGATATATATATATATATATATATATATATATACATCTACATAACAATACATCTACATATAAGTCATTTCAATTCAAATTACTAAACTTAGAATTAAAAGAGAAAAACAAACTACTTAAAAATCACATAGAGGACTTTAATCAAACTAAATCTGATCTAAAAAACACCTTGTCATGGCTTGATTTTAATTGTCTTTTTAATAGATTAGTACGTAGTAATGACTCTAAATTCGAAACAGCCAAAACTTGTCATAGGAAAAAACTGTGCTCTCTAGGCATTCCTCTGGAACACTCTGTTAATAGGGATAAAGTCGTAATTAATCTTTCTAACCGTTCGTTAACTCCTGCTGAAAAAGATTTACTCTCACTCGGATTACCTTTTGCCTTACCAAAATTTAATATCAACTATGTCAACCACTACTTTACATTTGAGAAGCTTGTTAATACACTTAAATATAAAGCCAAGAAAACACTTATTACGGAGTGGGATAACTTAATTCAAGGCATCTCCACTATTGCCCATTCATCATATCGCGAATTCAATGAATTTAAACATTCATTCCCAAAACTCCCACAAATTCAATTTGATGCCCTTAATACCCTTAAATCTGATGATACTATCCTAATCACTAGACCCGATAAAGGACGCGGTACAGTAATTTTAGATAAAACTGAGTACATTAACAAAACTGAATCCATCCTTAGTGATAAAACAAAGTTTAAAGTCCTCGCTGACAACACATTTTCTTTCATCACTAAAATGGAGGATAGACTTATCCGTTACCTTAGAACATTACTTAAATCAAAAGTCATTACTAAAGATGTTTTCCATTATATATTTCCTAGTGGCTCTTCTCCTGGTGTCCTTTATGGATTACCAAAAACACATAAAATAGGTAACCCCTTACGTCCTATTCTCAGTACTATAGGCACCTTTAACTATAACCTAGCTAAATACTTCGTCCCGATAATTGACCCATTAACTAGTAACGAACACACAATTAAGAACTCCTTTGAATTTGCACATGAATTAAAAAACAATTAACGTAAACAACGCGGTAATGGCTAGTTTTGACATCCAATCACTATTTACAAACATTCCATTAGATGAGACTATTGAAATAATCACTGATAATTTATTTCATAAAGCTACCATTTTTCTTAATTACACAAAAAAACAATTCTCTGATTTATTAACGTTAGCTATAAAAGACTCTCCATTTATTTTTAACAAAAAACTTTGTCCAAACTGATGGTGTTTCCATGGGATCGTGCCTGGGTCCTTCATTTGCTAATGCTTTTTTATGTCACCATGAGGACATGTGGCTGTCTAACTGTCCTAAACTTTTTAAACCTTTTTATTATAAACGATATGTAGACGACACTTTTTTACTTTTTAAAAATACCGAGCACATTCCCTTATTTCTGAAGTACCTTAATTCTCAGCACCCAAATATTAAGTTCACATATGAAATTGAAAAACAATCATCACTACCATTTTTAGACATCCTAGTTACTCGTAAAAATAATTACCTTACCACCTCAGTCTATAGAAAACCTACTTTCACTGGTTTAGGAACTCAATATGCTTCATTTATCCCTAACCTTTTTAAAATCAATACTATTAAGACCCTACTACACAGATGCTATAGTTTCTCATCTAATTGGTTTTCCTTTGATAATGAGATCAAATTCCTTACCAATTTTTTCCAAAACAATGGCTACCCCCTCAAATTAATTGAAACAATCATTTCAAAGTTCTTGGATAAAAAGTTCAACCCAGAGTCGAACGAACCCGAACCCATATTAGACACACACTATGTTAAACTCCCATTTTATGGCCATCTCAGTTACACCATTCGGAAAAAACTCAATGATCTACTTAAGTCACATCTTCCTAACTCAAAATTTAAATTTATTTTTACTAATTCTCTTACCCTAAGAACTCATTTCAAATATAAAGACTCTATACCTAAAGCCCTTATTTCTAACATAATTTATGAATTCAAATGTTCTAGCTGTAACGCTAGATACGTCGGCGAGACGACAAGGAATCTAACCCTTAGGCTTTCTGAGCATAAAGGTGTTTCTGCACGTACTGGTCGACCCATTTCTTCACCTTCGCAATCTGCAATCCGCTCACACTCACATGATTTAGATCACCCTTTTTCTATGAATGACTTCAGTATCCTATCCAAGGCACACTACCCTAGTGACACTAAATTATTAGAAGCTATACACATCAAGCACTTGTCCCCTGATCTTAATAACCAAGTCATTTCACAACAACTACATATACTCAAATGATTACCACTGTTTCGATTGCCCGACTCTCGGTTCGATGCCCCACACAAGCTGAAATGTCACCCACAAAACCAGTGTTCATTCAGTCCTCTACCAACTCAGACAGCATACACACCAAGGTCCGTTAAGTACAAATTATATTTTATTTATTAGTTAGTAATTTTAGAAAATATAGGAATATTTTATTGTCTCTTAAAATTAATTTTTTAGATGTTTCGCTTTTTAGCATTACAATATATTAAATTTTAACTATTTTTAGCCTGATGATGCCAAGTGCCTTGGCGAAACGTTGCATAAACAACCCCAAGTATACCGAGTGTCTCTGTCACCCTGAAACTTCATGATGAATCTACAAGAAAAATCAACTATATATATATATATATATATATATATATATATATATATATATATATATATGTACACTGTGAAGGTTTATACATTAATAATGTCACGCAGTTCGTTAAGTAACGGCCAATGAAACTAATGTCTAATAGACAGAGCCGGGGACAGTTAATGACGTGACAAGGTACTCCACACCCCCAGGTGTGGGGTACACACAGACACACAGGGAGGTGTCGTGAGTTGGAGCGCAAGGTAACACGTCTCCTGGTGATCTCTGTGTTCTGTCTGTCTGTCCCCTCTCCGCTGCGTCTGCCGCATATAAGGAAAGGAGGCCGGAAACTCAGGTTCCGGTGGACATGTCTCTCAGGCCTGTTGCACTCTCGTCAGCGTCATCATCCTTGGGCAGAGCGCTGAGATGACACACACACAACTTGTGCGTGCAGTCCGGAGCCAGGGTCAAGGTGTGTCTACGTGTTGCATCAAGACACCGGGTTGACTGTCCACGTCATTCTTATGGGCCATGGCGTGATACTTCGTCAACATAACCTCATCAAAAGGTGTCAGCACTCAGCATCCGTTAGGCGACACTCAGACACTCGGACATCCTGTGTTAGTATAGATTTTAGATTAACACATACATATAATATATAACCAGTACGCTAATACTTATAGCTGAACTGATTGTCCAATGTATATAGGTAGGCCTCAAGACGATAGAGCACCACTTTCTCCAGCACCTTGGACAGGGCAGACGCTATGGCAATGGGCCTGTAATTGCCAGAGTTAGCAGGGTCCTTCACTTTGCTTTTAAGTAAAGGCACTGTAAGCACTGCCAAGACCTGACTGGGTATGTACTGATGGCAGATACAGGAATTGATGAAGAGATAGAACCATGTAAGCAGGCTGGGGGGCACATACTTAAATGCCCCAGAAGGGAGCCCATCCATACCCAAGGCCTCACTGGAGGAGAGGCTTTGCAATATCCCTCTCATTTCCTTGTGGTCCACGCTGCGGAAACCCTGCAGCGACACACCATGCATCCCACTACGCAGGGCATTCTCACTCTCCTCGTCCCTCACACAGTTGAGAATGCCCTTGAAATGGTCTCCCCACATGGAGGTGATGCTCTTCTCTCCTTCAGCGTGATCCACCCTTAAGGGAAGCGTGTGTGAGCCCGGGTTCATGCTGCGCACGCCACGCCAAAAGTCAAAGAAGTCACCAGCGGCCAGCTTGTCACCAGGATGGGCACGAAGCTGGTGCTCATGTGACTTACACCCTCTGAGACACAGCTTAAATCTGGCCCTGGTGCTCCTCATCCTCTCAGCCAGTGGTCACCAACGCGGACTACCACCCGCTCTCCACTCAAGGAAGGACTCCCGCGCGGCACTGTGCGCCTCACGAACAAACTCATTCCAGCCTGGTATCTGCCTCCTTTCTCTTCCTGAAAAAAAAAACCAAACACAGTCTGGCCAGCACGCACCATGCACTCTATCAACGCCTCGGGAAGGCGCGATGTCGTCATGGTGCCCACGGTCCATACATGTGTAACGCGGAGAAATTACATTAATGGGGGAAGAGATGAAATAACACTAAGTATCAATAAGCTAACGAGGAATTTTCCTCCACGCCTATTCCTGAATCACTGGTTAGGCTTATTTTTTAAACCAGTAGTAATTAAGCCCGTAGCTAAACGAGGTGGAACGGGATTCTAGGTTAGAATAATTTTAGAAGCAGCTCGACGTTCGTTGAGTTAAGTCGCCTGTGGGAAGGTGATATTCTCGCCCTTGGGTAAAGGTATGTTGTGAAATGTTGTTAACTAAGATGTAGACATGACTTACTGGTGATTCTTTTTGTTGACCAAGACAATGATGTGAAATTACTTAGGGTCCCAAGGGTAGGATGCTTTTGGTGGACCAGGGGGCCAAGCGCTCACAAATGAGCAGAGGGGGCAACCACAACATGTCACAGCCAGCAGTGTGAGGACAAGGAGAAAAGAAGGGAAAATTGAAAAATAAGTGAGAGGGAAACAGTTGGAAGTGGGATAGACTACGTATACATTATATTAGGTATAAACGACTTGAGATTACATGTGCGTATCGTTAAGGGGTAACAGTGAGACTGAAGTTACCAAAGTTAGTAATTATATTAGGATAACGACTTTTAGCATTACATGTGCGTATCGTTAAGGGGTAACAGTGCGACTGAAGTTACCAAAGATAGTAAATTATATTAGGATAACGACTTGAGCATTTCGCGTGCGTATCGCTAGGAGGGAAGGAAAGACTTAATATTAAGATAACTATGAATGTACACCATTGGAAGTGAGACAGTAAAAATTGAATATATTTTAATTAGAAATATATTAACGCGTTATCATTCAGTTTCCAACATACATATTTTTTTAAATCTTTTTTTTTTGTTCAATCATTTTTTTTTCCCACTTAATGTGGGTGGTGGCAGCGGAGTAACCAGGACTGTAGGGGTACACTCCAAGGTGGGCACTACATAATGGTAACTAAGGTGTAGATGGTAAAAGACCATTACACATGCCCTTCTGGAAGCAACATACCCTGCCAGGATCTATGGCAATGCCTCAGCAACTCTGTCACCACACGACCATACTCCTCTCTCTTCCGCTGTCCCGAAAATCCCACTTTTTCGCGGTAATTGTTGCAGTCCTGACGGTCCCCTTTCCATTTCCAGATAGGGACGACCAGCAGCCCTTTTACAGTCAGGAGTAAGGGAAAGGTAACCTTGATTGCCACACGGCAGTCCGGACAGCATGCAACCCGCAGAATCATCGGCCTCACCCCCAGCTTTGAGGAGCTCCGCACTGATTATTACAGGACCACCAGATGCCTTTTCCCAACCCCTAAACTTTGCTACAGCCTCTCTGACTTCGGCAAGAGAGGTTGTGGTTTCGTCAATGAGAGGATCGGCTATCACTTCCCGTAAACATCCATTGGTGTGAAGCTGTCAATTGAGGGTGCACCTAGTGAACAATGTTGTCGAAGCGCAGCCAAACGACACAGCCAGCATTTAAAAATTAGACTAGATACAGTATTCAAAAGTAAAAGGGTTTTGAATTACTACCGCGACTAATCCCAATAACTTCCCGCGGATGAATTAGTGTTAGCAGCTTAATTTCACGTTAAATGACAAAACTTTCCTTCTAGTATGGTCCCATCAGGAATGCAATGGAGCTCGCTTGCCTAGTGCCCCCCCAATACTCCAGCTATGCCCCCCCCCCCCCCCAATTGGATAGACATACTTAGCTTACGCCCAGTGGGGGTTAGTATCCTGCAAAAAAAAAAAAAAAACTACCTCATCTGATAAAAACAAGAATTCTAGGAACCTTTCACAAAAAAAAAAATCTCTATAGTCGTAGATCTACCAGTCATGTTTTTTTCTTATATAAACAAATAAGCTAAATAATAGCGCAAAACATTACATATTTTCTAGTGCTTTCATAATACAGCCTTTGAACAGCCATTGTATCGTTATACAGACCCACTCCCTACATGTTGCATGTCCCACGCCATGGAGGGCAAACCACGGAGCGTTCACGGGAGGGGTAACAAAACATATCCGGCTGTGAGCTGTCGTTGGCGCGTGTTACAGTGGCTGTGGCGGAATGGCCAAGGTCGGTGCCGAGGCATTACTTGGCCCGTGACCAAAAGCAGACCGGCCGGAGGTCTCCCACCACCGTGCGGCGATGGCGCACCGGCTCGACAGAAGGATAATTTCGCCAAACTAAGCTTTCACGACCAGTTGCGAGCTGTAGCGCGAAACAACTCACTCCGCTTTGTCCCGGTTGATCCGCTTTATTAATGTAGCTTGATATGTTACAATACGATAAGAATTAGCATTTCTCTGTTTCTGCGCGGAAGGTGTGCTGAATGCACTGAGGAGTAAAATTTCTTAGCTTATATAATGAGCTATCAGCCTTATTGTCAAAGGCATGAGCTAGCTAGCCTGAATTAAAGGGATAATTAAAGGAAAAGGGTTTCCTCTAAAGGAAACCCAATTGCATAAAGAGAACCCATTGCATATAAGAGAACCATTGCCCTGAAAGAACCCCTTACTTTAAAATGAACACATGACCGTAGGACCGGGCGAGAACCACATTGCCTTTAGAGAGCCATTGCGCCAAGAGAATCCCATTGCCACGAAGAAAAATCACAGTAGTGATCCTAAAAGAAGAGCAGTTCGGACCGTTGGCAGCCAAGCACCCGCAGTAGTATCACGGAGCCTCTTACACCATCGCCGCCTGAAATTCGGTGAGCTCGAAATCGGCCGAGTTTGAATCCAGGTGCCGGCAGGTAGCAAACTTTGTGCTTTCAACCGTCAAGTGCTGGCCGAAAAAGACTACCTATACCATGGCACGCGCATCAAGCCCAACCTTTGACGGCCGAGTGAATCGTGGGAACCGTGGGGCGGTTATGACGCCGATAACAAGTCATAGGCGTACATCGTATATTAAAAGCCTGCTTGCGCCACCACGCGAGGGCAGGGCGCAAGCTATGTCCACAGCCTCAGGAGAAACATATAGTCGCCTTAAAGTAATCGTCCAGACCCAGTTTTTCTTTGCATAAGCATGTTTTGAATGTCATTCAAAATACTAATCGACAAAAATAATTTCATTCCACGCCTTATTGTCCCATAAAAACATGAGCTTTTGTAAAAAGCGCCGGGGAAACCAGGGGAAAAGAAAAAACAACCAGCCCCTTTCCAGCCGTGGCGGGAGACATGCCTCGGTGACGTCACTTCAGGCAGACCCTCTCCCAGGCCGGCGCTAGATACAAAATACCACGGAGGGGACTTTTACGTGATTTTTGTACAGCGCCGCGCCCTGGGAGGCTACCTCAACCTGAAGTGACCGTCACCAAGTGTGGTTCTCGTCGTCTGCTGGCATCAGTTGTGTTTGAGCGAGCTCGGGGAATTTGTACAGATTTTTTGAATGCGGATCATTTAACCCCCTCGCATTCTAGACGCGTGTATGCGTTCATTTGAGAAGTGATGTCTGGTTTACACCATGACGCTTAACGGTCATTCAGCCCTACGCCGACAGAAAAAAAATATTATTCGCCTAAAATCGAGAAACGCTATCTGCGTCATTTGGGCAAGTTTGCAGTAAGCTGATTGTATTTGAAAATGAATTATTTGGAACCCTCTGTAAGCCTTCTTCAGATAGGCGCACATAAAATGCTTACAGGTCAGTTGCTACCCGGCAGTCAGCCTGTTCCAGCATTGTGAGTGGCGGGTCTGATTTTAAAGGCCAACCGAGAACACTAGAGTCTTCGTTCAGTGCTTTAGCGTGTATTCGTTGCAATAGAGAGCTATATGTGACTGACCTGTCAGTTGCATATATATGAGGGTCACGATGCCATGTACTGGAAAATGGAAAATAGGCATTATACATAATCTTGTAACGGTGGATATAACGAGACAGTTCAAGCTCAGGAGGACGAACTTTATAGCGATTATATCTATATAGCCTATTAGCCTGAATGGGTGACGTTTATTGTTAGGAGGGTGAGGTATAAGAATATAGAAAGTGAAAACTGTGCAGTGGATTTTGGACTATATCGTATAAATGTACACACGGGTCATTTTGGTTATAATATATACACATGAGACCATTTTGACTATATTACTTATAGTCCAAAAGAATGTTCCCCGCAAACCCCGGAAATTTTGGCGAACAAGCTGAAATTTTTTCAGGGCCAGGTCAAAAAAAAATGTTGCTAGAAATACAAAATAAAAGTCCTCAAAATTGCATTGGGTGCTTTTCTCAAACTCCAAGATGGCGTCAAAATAGCCGCTGTTGCAATATTTCTGAATAGAACTTGCTTCTTGACAGGTTGTTAAAAACTAGCACAATGTCTGACATACATGTGTTAAGGTACTGGGAACAACAAATATCTTATTTGCAGGTTTACACACACCAGGAATAATGTAATATGATACCCAAAACAAAGAATGCCAACCTTATCCTGAAATACTTGTATTTTCCACCAAACTTTGCCTTCCAAAGCAGGAATATAACAAAAACAAGCTGATAGTCATACATAAACTAACTTTGAATTGGGTTCTCATTTTAAGTTGTGCACACGGCAAGTAAGTGCACACTGGTATTACATTGTTTTCAGTTACACAGGTAGTTTTGGAATCATGTCATCCAGTGTTGTGTCTTCAAAAACTTCATGTTCATGGCATTGACTCTATGGTCATAATCCGTTCACATATAACATCCGGTGCTGTGTTGGTGCAAGAATTGACCGCTAACATTTCCTGTGCACATCGAGCTCACAAATATTTAATCCAAGTTTTTTGACAGCTGTAACGTAATGGTGTTGCACCTATCCTGTTTTGCATCCACATGACACCATTTTAAGTGGTAAAGGGACGGGCTGCAACAGGGATATTCTGTTTCTATGGGCACGAGAGAATTCCATCTTGCTGTGACCGCCATCCCCACATTCTGTTGGACGGTATAGACTATGACATCTATTATTGAAACAGTATGATACGGCGGTAGGAATGTTGCTTTGCAGCAAGTGCTCGTTGGAGGTAAGCCTCGCTAGTTGAAATGACGAACACTCAAGGAACTTTGACACCTATGGCCCGTTTGTACGCGATGTGTCGGAATTCATTAAGGACTCTCTCAAACGCGTTGCTCGCACCTACAGCTTCAGGATGAAGTTTTTAACAACCCCTTTTCACGTTATCATAGGGTGTGCTTCCCTGTTGGTAAAAGTATCCAACATGTCGTAATTCGCCGCTTCGTCGTGGACCATGTTAAAAGCCTCTTACGCGTGCCCTGTCCGATAGATTGGAGACACCGTATCACAGCCAGCACCAGCATGAAAGGGACGCGGAGGTGTGGTGGATGTATTCTCCTACCGCTTGATGAATTTCCTGAATGTTTGAAGGCCGTTAAGATTGAAGGAACATAGCATGAAGATATTGGATTAGTTGATTGCTGGACCCACTAGCATGACGGTAGATCCGTGTCTGTGCCCAACGCACTGAGTATGCAAAACTGGCCGGTTCTAGACTCAGCTGTAGCAGTTAAAGTACTGTTGAAACAATCAGTGTTGTCTGCGGTTTTACCTTGCATCTGCTTGTTTGACATATATGCCTTATTGCCAAATATGCACATTGTTATTTTTTCTACGCGAAAACGTTGTATACAGTGTCCACATCTTTTTGTTGTTACTGTTTTCCTTAAGGAAGATGATTTGGAGCTGTGCTGGGGGAGACCTGTTTGCCCCCAAGGTGACGTGTCATCTTAGAACATGCGATATCACTAGCTATGCACTTCTGAGCTACTCTCCGGTCCCGTTCAGCGACCTTTGATGAAGTTCAGGTATTTCAGATCCTATCGAACACCACAAGATCGACTAATGCTCAAAATGTTTGAAGATGTAAGTAATGAGGACCTGGCTATACATCAGCATAGTCGAGGAATTGCTGAAGGACAAACAACACTGAGTGAAGAAGGGTGACCATCCATCAAGACTGTACAGACAACTTATCTGCACAGGTTGGATGGACTAGGTGTGAGATAATGACTTTTAACACACAAGAACCAAGGAAACTCTTCACTGAGTTTCCGCATGACACCATCTTAGACGGAAGAGCGAGGGTGTGGAGGCGCAAAGTTCATTAAAGTCAAGAAAATCTCCATATCACTGCTGTGTTAGGACCGCATGTGAGATATTCGTTTTATGTTGATACCAGTATAGTTGGATTCACTTCTGCCTGACTGTTCATAACTTTTACAACATCTCCTTTGCTCATATTGTCTTTCCACTTTGTCATTACGGCGATTAGTAAAGTTAGTATCTGTGAAATTCTTTCCTGACCATTTTTATGGTGCTTAGTTTCTGGCTCAGATTTCTTCTACTACAACGCATAACTAATTTCAACATTTACGGTGCAGTCTGCCAACTACCTCCAGTAAGACAGAGGTACACCATGCCGATCAGGTTTGATAGCCAAACAAACGGTGGGTTGTATTTGCGAGGGCCATCCGATTAAAAAACAGGCGCGTCCGTCGTCTATCCCTTGAGTGAGATGCACTTTGACTCGTCATATCTTTACTTTGTGTTGCTTTGAGTGTACCAGTGTGTAACTATCTGTACACTGCGCCAGTCTATCGTCAGATGGGTAACACAGCGAGGGTAAGGCATGCACCCCATAGTAGCCAGTGTGACTCTCTGTAATTCGCTAGGCCCATGGGTCATACCTCCTGACCCTCTTTGAAAGTTTGCATCAAAAACTGCTCTATTGTTTGATCCGAGAAATGTCAACTCTCAGAATATGAATCCCTGACGGCGTAATTGGTGAATGGTTGAAGTATCCCTTTCACGTAATACAGACTGTTCTCTCGTCGGCATTGCTTCTTCCAGGCTTTTCCATTTGATTGTGCCAATACACACTGGCAGACTTGGCGTAAGTGAAGAGTCTCATGTACAGCATGAAAATGTGGAACCATCTGCCCAACACAACTGAGTATTGAAGCTCCCAGAGATCCCCTGTTCCTCCCTCAGCACGAATGAAATAATGAATCCTGTTGTAAAAAGAGCATAATTGCTACTGATTATACTGCACCCACAGCTTGCCGGTTCTGCTTTGACTTGCACAGCTTAAGGGCTAGGGAGTGTGGAAAAACAGTTATGGCCTCAACTGCTTTGATTATCATAGTCCTCAGCTATGTCAGCAGCATTTATATTTCTGTCATTGGTTTAGAATATATAGGCCATGTGCAGGTCTCTTCCAAGTGGCTTATTGTACTTACGTCCCTCCAGCGGTTTGGTCCAGTTAGTCTCCATCGCAAGGACGAAGATCAGACACACATAATGAGAGGCCAGTTGTCTCCATCAAGACATAATGAGGGCTAGTTAGTCATCCATCAAATGACACTCATCGAGCGGCAAGAGTTGTTCTCCATCAAGACACATAACATGAGGGCAGTGTCTCGTCCATCAAGACACTAATGAGCGGCAGTTGTCTCCGATCAAGACACTAATTGAAGGGCAATTGTCTCCATAAGGACACAATGAGGGCTTAGTTCGTGTATCCACAAGACACAATAGGGCAGTTTGTCTCCATCAAGACACTTAATGAGGGGCAGTTGTCTCCAATCAAGAACACTAATGAGGGCAGTTTTGTCTCAATAAGACACTAATGATGGGCAGTTGTCTCTCCATCAAGACACTAATGAGGGCAGTGTCTCCGATAAGACATCAGAGGGCAGTGTGCTCCATCAAGACACTAAGAGGGCAGTTGTCTCCATCAAGGACACTATGAGGGCAGTTGTGCTCATCGAAGACACTAATGAGGGCCAGTTGTCTCAATTCAAGACACTCTAATGAGGGCAGTTGGTCTCCATAAGACACTTAAGGGGGCAGCTGTCTCCACTCAAGAACACTAATGAGGGCAAGATTCCAGTTGTAGAGTCGCCATCAAGACACTAATGAGGGCTGTTGTATCCCATAAGAGCACTAATGAGGGCCAGTATGTATCCATCAAGACACTAATGAGGAGCTGTTGTATCCATCAAGACACTAATGAGGGGGCAGTTGTCTCAAATCAAGACAGAATATGAGGGGCAGTCAGTTGTCTCCATCAAGACCACTAATGAGGGCAGTTGTCTCCATCAAGACCACTAATGAGGGGCAGTTGTCTCGCAATCAAGACACTAATGAAGGGGCAGTTGCTCCATCAATATCGGACACTATCGACGGGCAGCCTGTCTCCATTCACAGACACTAATACTGCAGTTATTTCCTCCATCAAGACACTAATGAAGGGCAGTTGTCTCCATCTAAGACACTAATGAGGGCAGTTGTGTTCAATCAAGCACTAATGTAGGGCAGTGTCTCCCATCAAGTAGTCCACTAGAGGGCAGTTATCAAGTTGTCTCATCAAGGAACACTAATAGAGGGCAGTTGTCTCCTCAAGACACTAATAATGAGGGCAGCTGTCTCCATCCTCAAGGACACTAATGATGGGCAGTTGTAATCCATCACGACACTAATGAGGGCTGTTGTACTCGTTCATGTTGTTTTATTTAATACATCAAGACACACTTAATGAGGGCTCAAGTTGTATCAATCAAAGACACTAAATGAGGGCTGTTGTATCCGATAAGAAACAATGATGGGCAAGTTAGTCTCCATCAAGACACTAATGAGGGGCAGTTGTCTACCATGACAAAACACTAATGAGGGCAGTTGTCTCCATCAAGACACACTAATGAGGAGCAGTGTCTCCATTCTCAAGACACTAATGAGAGGCTACGTTGTCTTCCAATCGATAAGACACTTAAGTGAGGGCAGCCTTTGTGTTCCATTCAAGACATGCTAATGAGGGCACAGTTGGTCTTCCATCAAGACACTATATGAGGGCAGTTGATCTCAATCAAGTACACTAAATGAGGGCAGGCTGTATCAAATTCAATGACATAATGAGGGAATCGTTGTATCCAATCAAGTAACTAATGAGGGCATAGTTGTCTCACATCAAGACACTAATGAGGGCATCAGTTTAGCTTGTCTCCATGTCAAGACACCTAATGAGGGCAGCTTGTCTCCATCAATGGAACTTAATTGAGGGCAGCTGTCTCATCAAGGACATAATGGGGCAGTCTAGTTGGTCCTGCCATCACGTCCAAATAATCAAGACACTAATGAGGGCCAAGGTTTGCTTTCATGCATCAGGCACTAATGAGGGCAGTTGTTCTCCATCAAGACACTAATGGGGCCAGTTGTCGTCCAGCACAGACCACTATATGTGAGGGCAGACGCATGAGAACGAGCTGAGAGACAATGAGCACGCCAGAGCGCGACCTGAAGGGCATATAACCAGATAGCATATGTCATCACACGGCAATCCCTTGGCATATACTGTCTCCCCCCCAAAGCTCTGCCAGTACCGCTACCTGTCATGATATGACCCATGCTACCCAGATACGACATGAGGAAAACGAAATCGCACCTGAGGGTCGGGACAATAATCCTGGTCACATCCTGTGCAGAAGCAGCTGACAATCTCTGCAGCTGTGTGAATGTGTACAATAGGTGGGTTCTTCGCGAATGTGACTGTAGTCAAAATATTATCCTCAAGCCATGTTTACACTACTGCTTGGCTGCGAAGCATAATGCAGTGTAGATAGTGCCTTAAATTGAGAGGCGATCCAATATTTATATTAGAAGGGATTTAAGAGTTGTACTATCCTACGGGTCCTCTTCATTCTCATATGGCCGCACACCTGCAGCTGCTCTAGTTTCATGAAAGCCGCCACACACGAAGGACATCAAAGGTGACAGGCTCCCTAGATACAGATAATGGTCCCCCCATAGTCGTCTAACGCAGTGCTGAGCGGCAGAGAGAGATGTCATCAGCAAGCTGCTGTCAGGAATCATCATGGGGATGTACTTTACTACAGATGTAAGGCCATGCACAAGCTGGCTTAGTATGTTTTCTTAGGGAGACTTCCAAAGGTGCGGCTGATTCAGGAAATGAGACTCTTGTTCACTTTTCCGCATTGATTTGGTTAGGTGTATCACGTAATTTACAGGTGGCAGTGTTTAACAGCATATACCACCCATACTATGGAAGGTCAGTTGTGACCAAAACAGTAGCACATTGAAGTTCTGCATTGTCGGAAGACAAACTTGTGTAAAAAAACATTCAAAATGATTAAGATGGTTAACATTGTCATGAGGGATGTTCAAACCTGTGGAGGCCCCTTGTAAGCATCATATCTGCAAAACTATAACTATAAAGATGGGTCGAGTCAGCTCACGTGGAAGCGTACTTGCGCATGAAATGTACACAACTATTGCTAGGAGGAGAGGGTGAAAAGAATGACAGGATCGCGGGCGGCTGCGCTGAAATTATTGCATGGGGATATGGCCTGTACATTTTCTTTGTGAGGACTTGTGATCCACCCTTGCAGATCCACGACTTTATCCAAGAAGCGTTTCAAGAAACTGGGTATGAGTAGTTTCATCCATTATATGGTTGTTTCAAGTGTTGTGAATTCATCGCAGTGCGTAAACTTGTCAGTCTGAATCAATTTGAGATGGATGGAACAGCTACGCCATGTCAAGATGCGATTGCACTTCTGGGTCCTTACATCAGACACTTATGTCAGTGATACATCTGTCATGGAGAACCGTTGTTTTGTTGTGTCCGAATTACGAAAACTCACTACACTTCTGTTGTCCTCCAATGCTTGGATGTGACAACAATGTCATCACCATAAATTCCTAAGGCTTAGTGTTGAGATGTTTCAATGAAGAATAACCCTCAGTCCATGTAGATACTTCGGCCATTGATCTGAGAGTTTTGAGTGAATACGAGGCACTCATCGTGATGGTCGAGAAAAGAGAACTCACATAGCTATTGAATGCTTCCGACCGAAATGACTAAATTGTATTTCCTCCGTACTGTTTCATGCGAAAAAAAGGATTGTTGCACACTGCCGGTCGATTATTTAGCTTCCAGCTGCGAACCAGATCATTGCGAACTTGCTTCACTCGGCGCGCGTGCGACCCCACTCTGTAGGGCGGGTAATTCCCAGAGCGTTCTACATTACTTACAAGGCCTTCTTCTAGAAAAAGGGATTCTTTTACTACCCTGAGAAAGAGAAAAACCGGGTCAGATACAAATAGCAGTCAGTTTGCAAGTCAAGAAAGTTGGTTATATACATTTTGCCCGGAGTATGGGCGAGTTCTATGTTCCTCATGAATACAAAACCTCATTTTGGAAGATAATATGAATTTTTCTGGTGTAGTGTTCTCCGTACACTCTACATGGACATATCAGTATTGGTGTATGCATTCTCGAAAAGATTATTTCATGAAGTCCCATCTCTTCTCTCCGACAAAAGTGATATGTACACACAGTGTATATCGTCCTTGTCTCCCTAATACTATACAACAGTCTTGGGTGTGCTTTCTTTAGCAGTATGCTATACACGTTCTTGATGCAATTACCGTCAATCTGGTTAATAATATAAGAAAATCAGAAAAAATAAAAGTCTTACACAGCAGCTCTAAAAATAAACACTAAAGCTGCAATATATTGGCACATTCATGGTATGAGCAAGACGTCGATGAGATAGAGATAAATTTCTCCATGTAGCTCTCTTAAATCGTCACCAGTTATATCGCCAAAAATATTCGAAAACTCGGTTGTTATCCCAATGTAAATGGAACATTTCATGTTTGAATCAAATAGATAGCCACTGTAATGGTTTCCTGTAGGTACGTATGTTAAACATATACTCAAGCACTTTATTCATGTTCTAACCTTGGCCTGTGTCTAAATATTGATGTGTAAATCATGCAAAAGTGACCATATTGGACGGGAATCTTGAATTTGGAAAATGCACATAGAGGATTTTCTAGGAACGCTTTAGTACGCTGATTCATACCTTTTAGACACGAAGCCTACCCTGAAATTTCAGCTTGTTCGCCGAAAAACTTCTGGGTCTATTTGGCGACCTATTGGGCTAATGCTCTTGGACTATTTCGTTAGTTTGCAGAATACACTATGTATGTGTTATGTGTAAATTGGTTATTTTAGTGTGTTTGGAAGAAAATAGTATACTGAGAACAAGTGCATCTTGTGTGGTGATGGGCACGTTCCCAGGTGCCTCCTTCTGCGGCCGCTAATACATCCATCGTACTTTCTGCCTCTCTCTTCTTTGATTGAGAGTATGAAATCTATTATTATCTAGCCGCAAAGCCGCCCTCCGGGCGGACTTTTTTTTGGCTGAGCTCCCAGCGGAGGGATATGTGTGGGCCTTCGGCCCACCACCTGTGTTTGGTGGGCCTTCGCCCCACCAAACACGCATCTCGTCCAGACTAGCACTTCTAACTTTCTGGAGACCCGTGGAATGTCATGAGTGACCAGAATTATGTTACTATTGATTTAACGCCAACCCATTCACATCACCCCCAACCCATTTTCACTCACCCATTACATTACCCCCCCCACCCCCCCCATGAGCTCACCATTACCCATACCCCCCCAAACCGCATATCACTCACCCATTATGCCACACCACTACAGCCCATTCACTCACCCAGGCCCACGCCATCCCCCCCACCCAAGTCACTGTCACCCATGATCCATCACCACACACCCATTCACTCTCCCATTTATCCAGCACCACAAACCCATTCACTCACCCATTAACAATCACCCCCCACCCATTCACTCTCACACATTACCCATCACAACACACCCATTCACTCACCCATTACCATACCCCCCCACCCAGTCACTTACCCATTACCATCACCCCAACCATTCCCTCATCCATCACCCATCACACCCCACCCATTCACTCACCCACACCCCACAACCCCATTACCACACCCCCCCACCCATTCCACTCACTCCATTACCCATACACCCTACATCAAGGCTTCTCAATTCTCGGCAAACCCACTTTTTTTTCACAAATTATCGCTAATAGGCTGCTAACTAATAACACAAAAAAAGAAAAAAATAAAAAAAGTCGATAGGATGAATCTCATAAGTCCGGTCTTATGACGGTCTTCCCTGGTCAACCTGGTTCCAAAAATGTGGTATTATAGTGATGGTGATTCCGCTCCATCGCGAGGGATGGCGACCGGAAAACCGTCTATACCACACAACACTACAGACCCACACACTTTCGACTTATACATTTAATATAGATGCATGAACTTTTTTTATCTTCTTGTTTACTACAGTCTATTCCACCAAGATATTGGAAAGACGTGCAGACGGGAAAGCGGGGACCGGGGACTATATCATGGCAGAGGAGAATGTGGTTGATTCAGCTCAAAATTTCCCATCTCCAAAAATTATTGAGGCCTAGAAACTATATATTTCGTGGCATTTTTGTGTCTTTTGCAGTCTGGATATTATCATTTCATTACAACTTTTCGTGCATATTTTCCAAACCATCTAAACAAAATATATACTAGGTTCTAAATACTATTTCCACTGCTATAGATGGTTCAAGTATGCACGGATATATATCTCGGGAAATTATTGCAGATACGAATATTCTGAAGAACATCCCCAGAACCGCTGAAGAAAATCGTTAATTATCATGTATTACATAGAAAAAATGACCTTCACTGAGAAAAAAGATTCGAGAAAATAAGGTGGGAGGAACAATCTATTGTACACAGTGCGCGTATTTATCGGGCGTTTGATAAAATTATCAAGAAATATTCGCCAAAAAAAGTTTTTGACATAGTACTAAAAGCTTACATTCATTTTCTTTTTTCTAAGAGCTCTACACAGTGAAACACAATGCAAAGCTGTATCATAAAACATTGCTGAACAAATCGAGAAAAAGTAAAACTTTATATTGTTTCGAGAGAAGTGTAGTTTAACCCTACTTTTACCACGGTGAATACTCCCTTGTCAGAAAACAAATGGTTTCTATGCAAGACTGACATAATTCCGCTTCTTTTGGTATATAGCACATCTAAAGTTTTCTCAGAAAAATGTTTCTAGTGAAGAGTTGAAGTCAATTTACTGTTTATGCATAGTCATTCATAGTCTCATAATGGCATTTATACTGTGGTCTTTATAGTTGTTTATGCGATAAGCTTATAGAAAAAACATATCCAAAGAGAACAGTATAACATTTACACTGATAAGAGTATTTGGTCTGGGAGAAAAATACACTGGAAAGTAAACTTTTTTACGCGTAAAAAAGCCCTTCTGAGCCTCTCCCACGGGCTGCCACGAGCAGGAATTCATAAATATAATTACGGAATGCGAGAGGGTTAAAAACGAGTGACTGGATGCAAAAAGTGACAACATATTGTTGATATACTCGATCATGGCTATATTTTGACTGCATTAAATCAGGAATGATGAAATGGTCTGGACGATTACTTTAAGGCTGTATTACACGGGAATGATTTTGCTTAGTGAGCAAACTATCGAGAGTATTTTGCTCACGGAAGCCCTATTTCTGTGATCAAACGGGGAGCTACTCAGAAGCTATTTCTGCTCAATGAAATCTCTGCTCAATGAAATCTCTGCTCAGCATTTCTGCTTATTGAGAAAAGTGATGCATGCTGTAAAAAGAACCGATATCATTATTTGTTGTAAACGTAATTTGTTCCAAATCTCTTCAAATACTTAAATATATAATGCAAAAACAAGTAAATAAGGCATAATACGCATCACATAAATTAATTACCATGTTTTTACTTCGCATCATACTACCCCTGAAAAGAATATTTACAAATATACTTTGATATATGAATATACAGAACCAACAAATCAACTGGTAACAACAACAGTGGAAGCCGAGGATAAAGCTTATTCCACGCCTGCTACTGGACGAGAATGGACTTGTACGTGCATCACAAGCATTTTTCTGCATCAACAAGCCTGTTTAGTGGCCTTGGGAGATGGCGGGCATGTTGATTGCAATAGTTCGGACAAGTCCTGCATTGTAGAGTATAGTATCACCGCAAACCCCTTAGTTATTGTTTTAGACAAGATTGCTCATTGAAACCAGCATCAGCGTGTGATAATTTCCTTGAGCAGCTTAGCGAAAGTTTCTCAAGATAATTCTGCTCACTGAGCAAAATCGTTCCCGTGCAATACCGCCTTTAGGCTCAGACATTGAAAGTAAAATGTTTTTGAGAATTTTTGATAGTTTTCATAAACAAAAGTATTTAGAACAATAAGGTTTTATATTGCTTGATACTTTAAAGGTGGACTTTGTATTGAAATAAAAAAGAAACATGCTAATACAAATGAGAGCCAATGAGATGTTTATTGGCCTTACATTGTACTGTTGATATTTGTTGTAATAATTATTCATGAGTCTGGTTATGATCAGGACGCGCCTTGGCATGGTGACGCTATAAATAAAGGTGTAATACCACAGTACAGAAGTACTACGTATGTACTTGACATCTCGAAGAAGACTTACGTATATTCACTCTAAGATAGATTGTAGTAAATTAATACTGTTTGTCAATGTATGTGCAGCCTCGCTGGTAGCTCACCTCGCTGGGTGAGTATTCTGCATAACAATAGCAACATTGAATGTCATGGGTTATGAAATATTATTGAGGGCGAGTGTTAAAAGTTCCCGGGCTTGCGCAATGCGACCCACATTTGCTTTTCAGTATTGATTATTTTGGCTTTGTAGAGAATACCAGACAGCGCTAATATGAGAGACTGTAACCTTGCTTAATTTGATTCTTGCAGAATAGCTGGGTGCGCTAGCAGATTAATGCAAGCTCAAGTTGCATGTTGTGATGAAAAAAGGGCATGCAAAGAGTAAGTCTTGAGGGATATAATAAAGGGTGTTAAGGTTGTGAATGAATGGCAACTGTGCGGGCCGCCACCGAAATCCCGATGGCACAGTCACAGGCTAACATCACAGCCCAGCCATCAGTGTGAAAGGTTGTCCGCCACTCGCTCGCTCTCTTCAAGGTGTAGCAGCTCGTATACAACGGGGTCGTTGAGCTGCTCGACACTTTGAAGCCCTGTTCTTCCGCTTGTTCAGCAGTCTGTTGTGCAACTTTTGCTGTTGTATCATGGAAGTTATTGCATTGGGTTGATAATCGGGGTGTTTGTCGGGTCGTCATCATTGAGTCGTCATTTTGGGAGTCGTTATCGGTCTTAAGCCTTTGCCCGTAGAGTCCCTTGCCGTAATACGAAGCCAAACCCTGAAGGCGTGTCGCTAGGGCACGACCATGAGGGGGGCCTTTAGGGCCTGACTATAGAAAGCGGCAAGGGCAGGCTCTGTTAGAATTAGGCAAGTTCCTTGCGGGACAGTGTCGGGGTCAACAATGACGCCCTTTAGAGGGTGGGGAGTTTAGGCCCCTGACATTGTAGAAGAGGCCTCTGATTGGTTAGTTTGGGTGGTTCCTTTTAGAGTAGTAAATTTGTATGGTTGTCTATCAACTCCATCTGGGTGGAGTAGTTTAGCTGTGGCTCCGCTACATGCGGTGTTGTCGTCAGGCACTTATTGCTCAATTGACCATGACAAGAGTGAAGATTAAACACCCCTCACCGTCGTACCACACCAAAATTCAGCTACTCAAGACTCACAAAACTTACATATGCTTAAAACTATAAAAGGGATCATAACTCTCAACAAAAATTGATGACACAAAATTTGTCAAGGTAGTTGCCTTAAAGACTTAAAAGATGCCAAATTCAGCCCTATCCTGCCTCCAGGGCTCAGGGCTAAAAAGACGGTCATCATTTTCAACGTAGACGAAATGACTATTCTCACAATGAAAAAGGAATAGAAGAAGGAAAACGCTCATGTTGATCAGGATAACGAGTGTTGAGTTGACAACCACATAGCCAATAACGGCTATAGATGCACACCAAATGCAAAATCCAACCTAAACCTACTTAACAACAATAGCCTTTTAACTTCGAAAATTACAAAAAATGATTTGTTAAAGATAATAAGACACATACAAAATAACACCCCTGGCCTCAGCCATAGTAACAAATTAGTTTTGGCCAGCCTTCCCGAGGTGGCAATGGAATCAATTATTCATATACTAAACCATGCTCTCTCTGTGGAATTCCTTTGTGTCTTATTATCTTTAACATATCATTTTTTGTAATTTTTGAAGTTAAAGGGCTATTGTTGTTAAGTAGGTTTAGGTTGGATTTAGCATTTCCTAAACATATTTAAACATGCCAGCATCAAATTTATACCCAAGGCAAATAAAGTACTCACAGATCCCTTAAATTACAGACATATTTCACTGTTGGAGGTGCCGGGGAAGACTTTTGAAAAAGTTATTAATAAAAGACTGTGGGAGGATATTGTTAGGTCATTTTTAGAAACTAACAATATCCTCCCCAAGACCCAACATGGATTCAGAGCCTCCAAGACCCAACATGGATTCAGAGCCTCCAAGACCCAACATGGATTCAGAGCCTCCAAGACCCAACATGGATTCAGAGCCTCCAAGACCCAACATGGATTCAGAGCCTCCAAGACCCAACATGGATTCAGAGCCTCCAAGACCCAACATGGATTCAGAGCCTCCAAGACCCAACATGGATTCAGAGCCTCCAAGACCCAACATGGATTCAGAGCCTCCAAGACCCAACATGGATTCAGAGCCTCCAAGACCCAACATGGATTCAGAGCCTCCAAGACCCAACATGGATTCAGAGCCTCCAAGACCCAACATGGATTCAGAGCCTCCAAGACCCAACATGGATTCAGAGCCTCCAAGACCCAACATGGATTCAGAGCCTCCCGCGGAACAGATGCTGCAATAGCCACACTTTACAAGAAAATAACTCACTCACTTGCAAATAAACACGTGTTTCATAATTCTCAGAGACGTCAGTAAAGCATTTGACAAAGTTTGGCATAATGGACTCATATACAAAGTCATTAAGCTAGACATACCAGACATTTTCTCCAAGCTACTGTGTATTTTTTTAACAGGAAGAACGGCCAGCATTACCCTAGGCCAACATGTGGGTCCCCTTTTCCCCTCAGACGTGGAGTACCCCAGGGAAGCTCTCTTTCACCGACCCTCTATACAGTTATTACAATATACACAGCCGACATCCCAGCACCCCATCCACACTGTCTTAACATAGTGTACGCAGATGATATCACACAGATAGTCACACACACCTCAACATTAAGAAACGTTATGGTCAGGAAGGCAGAAGCAGAGATAACGAAAATCAACAATTACGAATGGAAGTGGAAAATTAAAACTAACACAGACAAATTCAAAAGCATTCACCTGACAATAAAAAAGAAAGTCCCCCTTGGAATCAGCAACTCTATATTACCCTATTCTAATACTGGTGAAGTCTTGTGTCTGAGAGTTAGCACAGTTAAGTCCTTAAACATATTAAACACATCAAAGGCAAAGCCACTTCAGCACTCAACATTCTCCGACGCTTTAACGGACGCTCATGTAGAAACAAATGACACCGGGTCAAAGCTTACATTTGACCTATATTAGAGTATCCACCCGCTGATATCTTACCCGCTGTAACACAATCCAAAAAGTCCATACTTAAATTACAGACAATACAAAACGAGCACTGCGCCTCGCCCTAAATGTACATTACACTTACAACAGAAACACAGAAGCAATACACATGGAGGCAGGCGTTAACGCACTAAACATAAAGTTACACAGTAAAAGCACAATAGTCACACATCACATAATATCCGAAGAACTACAGAGAGTGCATGGATGGCAGCTTTTTCGTTGCCATAACATGAATTTAAAACACAGCAGAGCCCACATCAGTAACNTTTCAGTCCAAGGTGTTCTGCTCGCTGCTTGGCCAGTCTCGCCGTTTCAGCCGGTCCATCACCTCGCGGAAACAGTGGCCGCAAGGGACTAGTCCAGTCCAGACCGGGCCAGAGCGGTCGCAAAAGCGCTATTATATAGCGGAAAGACAAAGCCGCCAATTGGAGCACAGGGGGGCATCCAAAGACGTTTAACACGTATGTTACTAGCTTAACAACTGTCATCAGCTGTTTTGGGATCCAAAGAGGAGATTGATGATGTCAGAATTGTTGCTTACAAGCAAACTGCCTCTACGGTAGTGTTAAGGTAGCAACATTCATACAAATCCTCCTAAATTGAGTATATTTGATGGTTTCTGAATCAAGAACTGAATAGGGCAAGTATACAAACAAAATTAGGCCACAGAACAAACCCAGGCGCTTGTGGTGATTTCATGTGGTGATGTGCCATGAGTGGTGAGTGCGGCATCTCAATCCGGGTGACGATGCCAGACAGCACCACGCATGGCTACGGCAGACAGCATCTGCACGTATGTGGTGTGCATCTCGGCCTAATATGAAGGAATAATGGAATAGCTAGAGAATACAAGGAAGTACAAGACACGAGGACTGGTGGCCAACTGTGTTCAGGTTCTTGTGTACTCTTGTCACCACGAGGTTTTTTTTTTTTTTTTTTTTTTATTTATTTACATCTATTACATAAATATATATACATATACATATACATATGCACATACATACACATACACATACATACACATACAGCCAGTAATAAATGAGCGGGCATCAGCCCGCCGCTGTAGCCGCAGCCACAGTCAGGTCACAGGTGGGCGGGGCGTGAGGTCACTCCCGCTCCTTAGTGTTCATCGGGGGGTGGGGCGGCACGCGCCACCTCCAGCAGCAGGTGCAAATTTTTTTGAAACTGCCATACGAGGGCGGCCGCGCTTTCCGGGCCGACGCGCTGTCTGAGCCGTTCTGTAGCGGGGCAGGAAAGCAGGTAGTGGGTCAGGGGATGTGGGGCCATATGAGGACAGTGCTCACACGGCCGCTCCTCAAACCCGTCCCTCAGCTCATCCAGGGTTACGTAGCCAAGCCGAAGTCGTGTAGAACGACCTCCTCGCTCGGGACAGCTGCTGTGGCGGGGCGTAATGGCTCGTTGTTTTTCGTGGCTTGTTTGTGCCAGGCTGCCTGCCTCGATGTCTGCACCAGCTGGCGATACTGTTGTTCTGCGGCACAGATGGCAGCGCGTCTGGCCAGTACCTTGGCCCCTTGGATGCTGGGTAAGACAGTCAAGGCCACCGCTGGATGTCTGGTGGCCTCCCGGGCCGCCTCATCGGCCGCCTCGTTGCCACGGACGCCTATGTGGCTGGGCACCCAGTTGAACCTTACACAGCGCCCCTGCGCGGCGAGGCCCTGGATGTGGGCCCAGGATGGCGGTGGTGAGCTGCACGTTGTCCATCGGTGTGCGGGGCTGCCGTAGGACCTGCAGGGCAGACATGGAGTCGGTGTGAATCACCACAACCTCCTCCTGTCGGCCCAGGGCGTGCTGTAGGGCGCGCTCTATGCCACCAGCTCCGCTGCGCGTGGAGCAAAGGTCGGGTGTCCTCCAGGGGAAGCCCCTCACCGCCCGTAACCACCGCAGCCCCGCCCGGCCTCTCTCAGGGTCAACGGAGCCTCGGTTATAGATAGCGACCGCGACGCTGCTGGGAACATTGGCGTCCCCCGCCTGAGGCGACGCTGCTGGGAACATTGGCGTGCGCCACCCCCCTGCAGGGCGTGCTGCCCACCCTCCCGGTGCACAACGCCTTCGGGGCCGGCAGTGTGGCGATAATCACCTGGGCGGAGAGGGCTGCCCGGGGGCGGAGCGACGTAGTGAAGCGGGGCGGCAGGTCCGTCCAGCAGAGGTGGGTGGGCCGGGGGGGAGGTGGAGGGGGCTCGCCACCCCTGCCCAGGTTTCCCCCGGGCGTAGGTCACGCTGTCCTGTTGGCAAGCCCCCGCACAGCCTGCCCGCGCGACAGACTCCCTTGCCGGGCAGAGGATCTTGGCCACCCAAGGCCACGATCTGTGAACCCGGTGGCTAGGGGCACCAAAACGTCCTCCGCCTCCCATGAGGGGTTTTTCCCCAGCGCGGTGCCCCAGCAGGGTCCTAAAAGTCGTTTGAAGGCCCCTCTAACTTCCTCGTGATGGCGAAAACGAGACAAGCAGGGCGCGCTGTTTTACGGGGGGCGCGCAAGTGTGCACGTAAAAGGCGCAGCATGTGACGTGCCCCGGCGTGTGCCCCTGTCAGGGCCCCTCTGACGTTGGGGCTGGTCTAAGCCCCCCCCTCAGAATTTGCCTGAGTAGTAAGGGGGGCCCCCCGGTCAAGCCACTTCCGAGGTACTGGAAGCGGGGGTTTCCAACCCCAGCCTGATCCCCTGTATCTGTAGAGGACAGCCCGGGGGGGGGCAGGGGCCTTTAAACCCATGGCTTGGATTCTCAGCCGATTTTGAGACCCACTCTTCACTTGCAACGCCCGGGCAAGGGTTGCGGGTCAGAGCCACCCGGTCACCCCGGCCAGTGACGACCGGCCCAAGTGTCGCGTAGTAAAAGTGCCGGCCCCCCCGGGAAAAACGGGGGCCGACCAGCTGCTCCTCAGGATTTTTGAAAGGGTGGGGCTTAGGCCCCCGCCCGCGGCTTTTGCCGTTCTCCAGCTCCCGTAGCGGATTTGCGCCCGGGAAACCCTGCCCTGGCAGGGCGGTGCCAGAGGTAATCCTCAACCGGCGAGGGTCTCCCCCGCACGCCCCCCCGACCACGCGGCCGGATGGCGGGGGCTTTGGCCAGTCAAACCCCTTTCCCCAGGAAAGGGAAGACGGGACAGCAGGGGGGTTTTCGATTTGGGCCGGAGGGCCATGACGTTTTGGAGGTGCCCACCCTGTGGGAAAACCCAAAGATGTGGGGGTGGAGGTCTCCGGGGCGCCACAGGAGGCGGGTCAGCACCCCTCTCCGCCGCTTGGCCGTGCAGCTCTCGGGAATTTGGGCGCGGCTTGGTGGGTTCCCTGGCTTAGGGAGGGGCTGGATGTCGGCCTCCTTCCCCGCCGAGGGGAAGGGGCCCCGGCCCACCCAGGGGGTTGACAGGGCCCAGGAGGCCGCCCCCCCGGGCCGCCCAGGTGGGCCAGCATCGGTAGGTGATTCCGTCGCGCCCGGAGCGGTTCCCTTTCCCTTCCGGGCCCCTTTATCAGCCCCCGGGAAGTGAAGGGCTGATCAGTGGGTCGGGCGAGCGGGGGGCGGCGCCGATGACACCCTCGCGCACGGGTTAAAGCAAACCTGCCCCGCGGACAGGGGGGGGAGTTGGCCCTGTACCCTCGAGAAAACATCTCCACCGGCGCTCGGCCCCCTGTAGGGGCTGGGGGGGCTGGGGGCGGGGAGGTCCTTTCGGAGGCATCTACCTTGCCCCAGCTCGGCCAGCTTGGGTGTGTTGGTTAAAAAACCCTGCGCACCATTCGAGCCATTTTGGCCCCCCGAACCCGCCCCTCCCCTGCCGACGTGCCTCAAACCTCACGCAGCAGCTCCAAATTTTTGGGGTGTTTGGCCGCCCGTACAAATTCCGGGTGGGTTAACCCTGTGGTTCTTTCCGCACCTCCTGGTTTAGAACCCCCAGTTTTGGTTTTACCCGCGACCGGGGACGGGGACCCTTCGTGGGGTGGCTGCCTCCGCCGCCCTCCAATGGCCCGTCAGTTCGCTTTCACACTGGTCCAGACCTCCGGCGGGTCGTAGGTGGGCCCACACGGGCCAGGATGGGCCCGAAACAAGCCCGTCCGCCCGCTGTATTTCCACCGCGCGGGAGGAGCTGTGGGAGCGGCCGGGTGACCGCAGGTTGTGGCGACGATAGTGGTCGTGGGCAAAGGGGGGGGAAACCCGCCAGGAGGCGTCCGGGCCAGGGACTGGAGATCAGGTGGGCCGCCTGCCACCCCGGACGTGGGTGGGCTTCCCCGGGTTTGGAGGACAATTTTCCGGCACCTCCCCCCACACCGCGGCTAGGTGGGGCCCGCACGGTTGGGGGGGGAGACCCCCGACTGCAGCATCGGGTGGTGGGGGTTGAAGTCGCCACCCACGAGGACGCTGCTGTGTGTTTGGGGGGGAGAGCAACTCATCGGCCCCCAGATGCCCCCTCCGTGCTGTATATTTGTATACAGTCATGGGAGGCCCTGGAAGCTCCAGTGCACTGCCATCAATTCCCGCCCTCGCCACAGTCCACGGGGGCTCAATCCGACCCGGGCGGGAGAGCGCTGCGTACCCTATCACACAGCCCGACGCCCACCTCCCACATGATGGGGGTGCCCGTAACCCCCTATCCCCACTCAAAGTGCTGGCGTCAGCGTTTCCTGCGGGGGAACAGGTCAAGGTCCTCCTCCACTATGGCCGGAGGACCCCAGGTCTTTGCCCCGGAGCCCTTTAATGTTCCATTGGAGGACCTTTAGCCCCGCCAGCGGTGGGGGGGCGGGTGGGGGGGTACGGGGGCCTCACCTCACTTTTGTTTTACTCAGCCGGATTCATTTTACCGGTGAACAGACCCGGGAGGGGGTGTGTAGTGGGGGTGGAAGGGAAGGGGGGACGGGGGTGATGAGGGACTGTCGTGATGAGGAAGGGGACGAAAGACGCAAAACCCTTTAATCTCGGCCAGAGGAAAGGGCCCCAAGTTCCCCCCCGTCCCTGGGGACGTCATCCCCCCTGGTAGAAGGTGGAGATCACGCCACCACTCGTCGCAGCATCCCCCACAATCCTCCATAACAGTCCCGACAGAAGGGGGGGAGTACTTGGCCTTGGGTCAGGGGGGGAGGCTGGGGGTGACCCGGGCCGGAAAGTGGGGGTGGCCGGGCGTCGCCCTGGAATGCACAGGGGGACGCCCGATCGGGGGTGGGGATAATTCGGGTGGCGTGGGAAGCGATGGGTTGGAAGGAGTGGGTACACGGGGGGCCAGTGGGGGAGTGGGGGGGGGGCCGCAGATGGGGTGGGAAAGGGGAGACAGGACAGTGCAGGCATGGGAGGGCGGCGAGAGTGTAGCCCGGGGTGGGAGAGGGATGGGGGGCCCCCACCCCCCTGCCCTAGACTATGGTGTGCCCTGCCTGCACCTTCCCCTCCCCCCTCTGCGCGTGTCGGCCTATCGTGGGCCACAGTCCCCCGGGAGGGTCGGGTGTCGGATATGGAAGGCTCGCTAATTTCCCCGATCCCCGGCGTCGGTGTCCGTGCCCCCGCCCCTCCCCACGCCGGCCTCGTAGGGGGCGGAGCCCGGGAAAAAAGGAACCTTGCGGGCCCCCGGGCCCAACCGCCGCCCCGTAGGCGCCTTCCTCCCCAGGCAGTCTCGCAGGCGTTCAGGGCAAAACGGGGTTTCCGGGTGGTGCCCCCCCAAGCAGTTGGGGCATTGGCGGCGTGGCTGCCGGGCCTTATGACGCCTTATGCCTGCTCGGAGGGGCGCCTGGCGCACACCCACACCGACGGGGGTTTTTGCGAGGGTCTTGTGTACCTTGTCCCCACGAGTTTTGTTACTTTTTGTCACCACGAGGTTTTGTGACTCTGCACCACGAGGTTTTTGTTACTTTTGTCCCCACGGGGTTTCTTGGTACTCTTGTCCCCACGAGGTTTTTGGTCTTTGTACACGAGGTTCTGTGTATCTTGTCACCCGGGTTTCTTGTGTACTGGTCCCCACGAGGTTCTTGTTACTCTTGTCCCAGAGGTTCTTGTGTTCTTGTCACCCCGAGGTTCTTGTGACTTTTGTCACCACGAGGTGAAGGTGAAATATTATGTAAATGCGCAACGTCGGGTGAAATTTTTTGTGGCTGCCATGTGAATGGTCGTAAGCACTCGCGCATTAGAAATTGCATGAGCTATAAATTTTCAGTATGGCATGTGAGTGATGACTTTAAAAAAAGTACAGGAAGGGAGACAGGATTGGAATTATTTGTTACATATTAAAACTAAGCATTTTTTACATTTACTTTTTAACACCCACACTGTATACATACCTACGCCTATAAAACTTGTTGTTAAAACAGATGGGACGAGTCTGTCGCAGGGGTTTTTTCGATTAAGGGGTTGCTCGAACTTTGAGTTTTTTTTCCCCCCAAACTTTCCCTTAAAATTAATAAGGTATTTTTACGTCATGGTTTCGAGCGTGAGGGTTGGGGGAAAGTGGAGAAATGAGGAATAGGAGGGGAGGGAAAGGGAAAAAAAAAAAAATAGAGTAGGAGAATAAAAAAGAAAGAATCTCTTTAAACGGTAGTGACAAAAGAGAAGCGACAAGATTTTCTGCACAAGTTACCTTTTCTACCCGCGAGGGGTGATATTTTGACATAGGTATTTACAGATGAGCGCCCACGAGAAGGGTGGAGAGAGAGGAGGGAAGAGGAAGTGAGAGAGAAGGGGTGGAAGGAAGGGGGAGAGAAAAGGATGGGGGAAGGGCCTGTTTTTATTCGACCCAACAGGAGTCACCTCACCCCCAATGTTTAAATGTCGCACTGAGAATAACCTTTGACCTGTACCCCCACACGCCTCGCCTCTCTCCCTGCACACAGAGGAGGACAAAGATCAGATATATATATATATTATATATATATATATATATATATATATATAGATATATATATTATAGTATATATATATACTATATATAATATATATTATATCCTCCGTGTTGGCACACGCCTTAACTGCGTCGCGGTGAACCTGCTATATGAGACTAGTGTATTTGTCCAAGTGCAGCGAGCGAGTTTTACGCGTGTATTCCTAACAAGGTCTCTCCGGGCGCTCAAGTATGTGGCTGAGTCCCCACTCCGCGCGCCCACCAACACACTCCACGCCCTTGTACGCCCCAACGTCCCGCTGTTCCCGCTTTGCCCAGGGTAGGTGCAACTCACTCTAGCATGCCCCGACGTCCCTGCAGAAGCCCTGCCCTGTAGCTTTGGCCCTGTGGTTGCCCCTGGCCCCTGAGATGACGGGGCCACGGCGGGGCAACCAAGGAGCGCCACGCATAGCCCCCCGGGCGGAAGTGCAACTCTACGAGGCCACGACGTCCCTTGCAACACAACCCGCCCCTGTGTCTTTTCTCCTGGGCCCGCAGGGACCACGAGGCCCACGGCGAGGCAACCAAGGAGCGCCCTGCAATAGCCGCCCCGGGCGAGTTCAACTCTACTAGGCCACGACGTCCCTGCAACACAACCGTCCCTGTGGCTTTTCCTCCTGGCCCCAGGGATCCGGGCCGTCGCGGGGCGCAACGAGCGCTCCGCTTTGCCCTAGGGGGCAGGTACGTGCAACTCTACGGTTGCCACGACGTCCTACAACACTACCTGCCCCTGTGGCTTTTCCCCTTCAGGCCCTCGGGGACCACTGGGCAGTGGCGAGACATAGTGGTTGGGCTCGGGGCGGAGGTGAAAACTCTACGCTGCTACGACGCCCTACTAGAACCTGCCTCTATGGTTCCCCGGGGTTCACCCTGGACCCCAGGGCATGCGAGACACACGCCGCAGGGTTTGAGGAACCCATTTGAGTACCACGTACAGGCCCACCATGAGGCTACGCAGCAAAAGATGGTGATGTATTACTTAAAGTGCATGACAGGGCCGGGCGATTAAGATGCCCCCGAGGAACTATGCAAGCTAGGACGCTCGGGGGGGACAGGCAGGGTCGCCCTCCGCAATGCCGGGGGGTTTATCCAGCCTGGGGAGACAAGCTCCCTATCTCCGACGCACGGCAATGCCCCGTTTGCCTTTAGTACCTGGAGATATGCCCAACCCGGCACCTTACAGGTAGGGGTGCCCGGGGATCAGTTGTCATGCCACGTCAGCGGCCGATTGGATAAACCGTAGTCGGTTGGGGGGGGCCCGCCCCCCCCCCCTAACAGGAGCATCACCCCCGTTGAACCCCCGCACTCCCCCCAAAGGGCGTCGGGGCTTAACACAGAATTCCCTGTTAATGGTTTAAAGTTACACAAAACCAGAATGGTTTGATGTGTGACTGATATATTTAGGTCCCGACCTCTGCTTCAACATGAAGTCTCGAAGCCCTCTGGTTCTGGAGTGGAGGTTACGAGGCGCCTGCTCCGGCTTGTCCAAGGTAGAGAGATCCCGACGAATACTGATAGTTCCTCTCTCTCTCCACCTCGGTTGGTGTACACTTCTTCGTCCTCTGCTGTCCAGCACTACCCTTCCAGTCTGCCGGGTCGTCCCTGTGTCTCGTGCTCAGTGCCTATGGTTGAGAGGAGGCTGTTGCGAACCAGGTAGCAGGGCTGGAGTCTGGTGTGGTGTTTTTGTAAATACTTGTTTGTAATACTTGTTTGTTTGAGCGAGACATTAGTACAATCTCCTCTTATTTTTAGACAGTGTGTTTACATCACCTTACGGCCCTCCCTCTTCCCGCTTCCACCGTATCCTGTGAATCCTGGGCTACGAGCAGTGATGAAATTCGCACTCGTTTTTCCTCAGTCTGCCAGCTAGAAAATAGAAATGAAGTGAAAAAAAGAAGACGCTAAATGTCATTAAACTTTAGAATGAAACTAGAATATACATTCAATGTTTCTGTATCTTGAAGTAACATCATAAAAGGGTCAACTCCTTTCAGGAGAGATGAGCTTTATGACGAGATGTGGATGATCCTGGCCATCACCAACGCCATCTTAGCTCAGGACTCTTCCCTCGCGTAAAGGTACGTAGCGCCAAGAAAGTTACACAAGCCCTCGTGGTTGATAGAGCGGTGAAGGGGGATTTGTCATACATACTGCGATGCAAAACCAACTGAGCATTTTTCGATCAAGCTCGAGCCACTGAAACACCTAACGTAAATATGACATATTATTGATTCCAACAACGCCCTTTGATTGCTATACCGGGCATAAGGACGGGGAGGGGTGTGCTAAGCAAAAACAAAAACAAAACCTATTGACCATATGTAATACGTAGTGCTACATACAAATTGGGGAGGCGGTAGCGGAGTGGTTAGCGTCTCCGACTGGCGTTCTCGGTGACTCGAGTTCGATCTCCGAAGAAACCCAAAACAGGTCGGCGTCGGTGTGTAGTGACAGGTGTGTTGCGAAGCCGTACAGGTGTGTAGTGACAGGTGTCATGCAAAACCTTTCTGCACCGTCGAGTGGCCTAAGAACACCCACATGCCCTGCCCATCAACTCTACCGTCGATTGCGAGTGCATCGAGGACACAGGGGGGCGGCATGAGCCTCTAATCACAGGCGTCACTATGAGAATCCTGCCTGCGCCACCCACTGATCTATAGAACATGGATCGCGGATCTGGGCTTTCTGTGGCCGAGATACTGAAGTCAGCCACCAGCCACCAGCCGCCATCTTACCACACCAAAACAAATACATGGGCCGGCCCAGGCAGTGGCTGGGGGTTGGCTGCTGGCATGTGATAGCCTATATTAACACCTACTACTACTATTAACACCTACTACTACTACTACTATTACCACCTACTACTACTATTACCACCTACAACTACTATTAACACCTACTACTACTACTAAACTTCCAACCTAGTGCATCGTCGAACCTTCCAAGTCCTTTATTTACGGTGATACACAGACAACAGGTGTGTTGCGAGGCCGTACAGGTGTGTAGTGACAGGTGTCTTACGAGGCCGTACAGGTGTGTAGTGACAGGTGTGTTGCGAGGCCGTACAAGTGTGTAGTGACAGGTGTCTTGCGAGGCCGTACAGGTGTATAGTGACAGGTGTGTTGCGAGGCCGTACAGGTGTGTAGTGACAGGTGTGTTGCGAGGCCGTACAGGTGTGTAGTGACAGGTGTCTTGCGAGGCCGTACAGGTGTGTAGTGACAGGTGTGTTGCGAGGCCGTACAGGTGTGTAGTGACGACAGGTGTGTTGCGAGGCCGTACAGGTGTGTAGTGACAGGTGTGGTGTATGTGGTAAAGCGAGAGAGGCTAAGAGTGCAGTGTTAGCCCCCGAGTGTGTGTGTGTCTGACCTAAAGAGCGAACGCGCAGTTCTCGTCCACTATAACGGCGTCAGCCCCGTACCGCCGCGGCCACGGGTACGGCGCGGTACACAGTGGTCCATAGAAGCTACTCTCGGGGATTACAGGAAGTTTAAATGAATCAAAAACCTTTGGCCTAATCAAAAAACCTTTCTTAATTAGGTATATTGAATTGAAAGTAGTTAGTTTCGTACACTGATTTTGAGTATTTTCGTACATACCTGGTGTCGTTTCGTAACTCTAGTAGTCAAGTTCAACTCTGAGCTGAGTGTACGAAACGACTATGGTTTCATATAGACTACGAAACAACTTTTGGTAATAATGGACGAGAGTTTCGCGGTCGTTTTCAGAGACATCAACTATTTTTTCTTGGCCTACAATAAGTGCTTGTTGCAATGGAGATAGTTTTATTTTGCGCAATCCCCCCCCCCGAAAAAAAAAATAATAATAATGATACTTAACCTAACCTTATAGGTTTTAATGAAACCTAACCTAACCTTATAGGTTTTAATGAAACCTAACCTAGCTAACGTTAAAGGTTTTAATGAAACCTAACCTACCCTTATAGGTTTTAATGAAACCTAACCTACCCTTATAGGTTGTAATGAAACCTAACTTAACTTTAACCACAAAGTATACTTTTTTTTTCTTTCTTTTTTCCGCAAAATAAAGCATCTCCATTAGAACAAGCACCGCTTATTAGGAAGCGCTATGATCATTTGTATCATAACCGCACTCAGGTCTGCTTCCGTTCCCCACTAATTGTTAACAAGTATAAAAAAATATACTTATATCTATATCTACCTATATAGAAAAAAGTATAGCATATCCACCTATATTTTTTTTAAACTAGTAGGTGGATGACTGGAGTGGGTAGATGGATTAAGAGTGGATGGGCTGGGTGGGGAGTGGGTGTGGGTGTGTGTGGGTGTGGGTGTGGGTGTGGGTGTGTGTGTGGGTGTGGGTGTGTCGTGGGTGTGGGTGTGGGTGTGGGTGGGTGTGTGTGTGTGTGTGTGTGTGGTGGGTGCGTGTGTGTGTGTGTGGTGTCTGTTTGTACAGGACATAGCAGCACAGCTTGGCATGAAGAGGCGATAACACAACCAGACAGCAACGCGAGCCGCAGAAACAAGGCTTTGTTTTGGTTTTGGCAAGATAGCGGACAGTTGGAACCAGTGCTGAGCCAGGCTTCCGCGATCCATGTTATATAGATCTGTGACGCCACCACGGGCGAGGGCCAACCATCACAGCAGCCCTCAAATGAACCTCCAAAGTCTACCATCCGAGCCCTGGGTCACCACTGCCTACAGGCGCTATAGCAGTGATTCCCAACCGGGGTTCCGCGGAACCCTGGGGTTCCGCCGACCATCACCTGGGGTTCCGCGAGAAACCGTAAAATAATTATGTGCTATTACAAAATGACAGTGATCTTAATTCGTAATTCATAATTCCTACTCAACAACACGTCACAAACACTGTCCAGACACCAACATACTCGTACGTGTCAGTCAGTACAATGTATATAGTAATGAGAGCAAATGATATGCATAGAATTAAGAAAAAAATTGTGTTATTGCCGGTGCGGGATACGCCCTTCATTCCTACTCCGCAAGTTTGGCGACACAGGGGTTGGGTAGGAGGGTGACGCAACCCCGTACGAGTATCATACGTGTCACGAGACCCAGCCCAGCCGTTCACACATCTTCCTTCAGTCAGTTTTGAGCAGCGCAACCGAGTGAAACGTTGTGTTAATTAATCTCACCAGTTAATATTAGTGTGATACGGATTTTAAAGACTGAAGCATGTTCAAATATTTGAAAAGAAAGCATGGTCAGTGGAGAGGAGGACAGTGCCGAAGAATCACAAATACCACAGCCAAGTACGAGTAAAGGAAAAGTGAGTGATGTTAAAAAAAATCGCCTTTACAATGACAGTTATCTGGCCATTGGCTTTACATGGACTGGAGAAGAAAACTGGGTTAATATGGAGGAGAGTTTCACGTTCGTTTTCAGACACACCAACTACTTTTTCTTGGCCTACAATAGGTGCTTGTTCTAATGATGCTAGTTTTATTTTGCGCAAACCAAAAAAGGAAAAAAAAATGTATATTTTGTGGTTAAGGTTAGGTTAGGTTTCTTTAAAACCTGTAAGGTTAGGTTAGGTTAGGTTAGGTTAGGTTGGATTAGGTTAGGCTAGGTTAGGTTAGGTTTCATTAAAACATAAGGTTAGGTTAGGTTTCATTTTTTTTAAATTATTTTTTCCATTTTTTTGGGGGGGTTTGTGCAAAATAAAACTAGCACCATTAGAACAAGCACCTATTGTAGGCCAAGAAAAAGTAGTTGGTGTCTCTGAAAATGAACGTGAAACTCTCCTCCATAATTACCGAAAACTGTCCACTTCCTTTGTGAATTGTTTGTGGGAAAAAGCTCGCTAACACAGCTATGGCCCCAGCCAAGTTAAAGCGACACTTAACTACTAATCACAGCCACTTGTCAAATAAAACCGTGGATTATTCTCGAAGACTCTTGGATTCACAGCAGAAACAAAGAAAAGTTTTTGAAAAGAAGGTAACCATCAGTGATAAGGCCCAAGAAGCAAGCTATTTAGTGCCTGAGCTAGTTGCCAAGAAAATGAAAAGTCACACTATTGCAGAAAGCCTAATAATGCCTGCTTGCAAAATAATTGTGAGAACAATGCTAGGTGAAGAAGCTGAAAGTGAATTAAGCAAGGTTCCTGTTTCTGATAATACAATTAGTAGGCGTGTGGATGACCTGTCTAACAATATTTCTGGTATTTTGTCTGAAATACTGCAAAATAACAACTTTGCTCTCCAAGTAGATGAGACAACTAATATAACTGGTAAAGCTCAGCTGCTGGCATCTGTACGATTTGAAAATGAAGGTGAAATAATGGAAAATTATTTTTGCTGTAAAGAACTGCCAGAAACTACCAAAGGCCACGACATTTTCAACATCTTGTCTTCTTACCTGGAATCTTGTGGTTTGTCATGGAACCGATGCGCTGGAATCTGCACTGATGGTGCTCCCTCAATGATTGGCTCAGTACAGGCTTTGTATCACGCGTGAAAGAAAAAAAAACCCTGAAGTCATAACAACTCACTGCTTTCTCCACCGAGAGTTCTGGTTTCAAAAATGATTGGGGATTATTTAAACAAGTCCTTGATATAACTGTGAACATGGTAAACTTTTATAAACGCAGCGCCCTCTGAAGTCTCGCATATTTTGCAAGGTTGTGTGAAAACATGCAAAAAGATCACGTGACGCTTCTCCAGCACACAGAGGCTCGATGCTTTCGAGAGGTAAAGTTTTTGACAAGGGTATTCGAGCTGCGACGGAACTGCTGCTTTTCTTCAAAGAGAATAATAAATCCAGTTTCTGTGAATGTCTTGAATCTACAAACTGGCAAATGAAACTAGCATATTTAGCAGATATTTATCAGCATTTAAATAACTTGAACACCAGCATGCAGGGTGCGAAGGAAAACATTCTGACTTCCACAGACAAACTTCTTGCATTTAAGAATAAACTCGCTGTTTGGAAAAAGCACCTTTCAAGAGGAAACGTCGAAATGTTTCCACTCCTACTTCAAGTTCAAACTCAAGACTGAATATGAAAATGTCATTCCATTAATTAATTACAAGTCATTTGGAATCACTGTCAGAAAAACTTCATAAGTACTTCCCCTCCTTGTCATCAGATACGTATGACTGGGTGAGAAACCCCTTCACTGAGTTCTCACCAAGTACAGAAAACCTACTTAGTCTGCAAGAAGAGGAAGAACTGAGTGAACTACAGTGCGATCGAACCTTGATAATGAAATTTAATGAAGTATCACTTGACAAGTTTTGGATTTCAGCAAAGCAAGAGTACCCTGTCATCATAGTAAAAGCATTGGATGTTTTACTCCAGCTTTCAACTTCTTACCTCTGTGAACAAGCTTTCTCATGCCTGACCGTCATTAAAAGCAAATCAAGAAATTTTCTTCTGTCTGTCGAGGAAGAACTGCGTGTGTGTCTGTCAAAATTCGGCCAAGAATTTCACAGATACGCAAAGAGAACAAGCCCAAGTGTCACACTGAGGTAAGTCATAACAATTATTGACTTATTAGTGTGAACTCTCATGACATGTGATTTAATTGTAGATTTCATATGAATTATATTGCTCAATAACTTTTGTTTAAAAAAATTATATATATATATATATATATATATAATATATATTATATATAATATATATATATTATATATATATATATTATATATATATATATATATATATATTATATTATATATATATTAGTATACTATATATAGGGTTCCTTGGAATATGAAAAATTATTACAGGGGTTCCTCCAAGGTGTAAAGGTTGGGAATCACTGCGCTATAGGCACAGCATGTATATATATAATTAATAAACAAATAAAAAAAAAACGTAAAATGACGAATTTGAACATACATATCAAATCTAGACAGATCTTAAATGTCTATAATATAAGTAGACATATGTTTATTAATTTGCACTTTTTTGTTTGTAAATCTCTCAAGAACAATTTTAATAAATCTGCACTTTTAATCAAGACTCATCATTATCACTTATCCATGGCAGTCAGGCAGCAGCAGAACGCTATGGACGTGAGGCCGGTGAACGCGGTGCTGGACGCCTTACCTCAAGACTACATCGTGCTGCTCATCACAGAGAACACACCACAGGTACTACTTTCTTTCTACACCTCGCCTGTATACAGCCTTATACCAGCTTATACTAGAAAATACTATCATTGTGAGTCACCGCGTAACTCAGAACTTGGATTGTTTTGTATTACATTAGCTCAGGATGGCTCAGTTGTACCGATATTTGGGTAGCGTGATGTGTCCCTACGTTCGAAACCCATTTGTTGTTTGAGGTCATTCTGGAGTGGTGGTAATTAAATTGTGTAGCGTTGATAATATCACTCTTGGTGTACGTTTGACTTGTCTACATGTGTCGCATGGATGGATCTAAATATCAATAGCACTGGGAACGTCATAGGATGGGCCACACTGCCATGTGGCAATCAGGTACCATTCCTCCTGACTGGAAAAGGGGGCTGGTCGTCCCTATCTGGAAAGGGAAAGAGGACCGTAAGGACTGCAACAATTACCGCAGTACTACACTGCTCAGCGTGCTAGGCAAGGAAGGTGCTTGCCCATCTATTGCTGACACGGATCCGCAATCATCTGCTAAAGTTGAGAGACCTCAGCAGTCCGGCCTCACGCCTGGTAAGTCAACAACGGACCATATCCTAGCGCTTCGTGTCCTGGTGGAACGCCGACGTGAGTTTCGACAGGGATGCTTGCAGCCTATATGATCTCAAGAAGGCGTTTGACTCGGTGTATCGTGAGTCACTCTGGGATCTTCTGCGACTTCGGGGGATTCTTGCGAGGACTATTGGTTTGATGACTGGCCTGTAGGCTACTCTGGGACTGCATGTGCTGTGAAGTGTGGGGGATGTGTTATCCACTTTTTTCTTGTGAATTCAGGATGAGGCAAGGGTGTGTCCTGGCCCCTATACTTTTCAACACTTGCATGGACTGGGAAACTTGGGAAAATTGTAGATCAAAGTGATTGTGGAGCATCCCTCGGTAACACCAAGATCACTGATCCTGTTTTTGCCGATGATGCAATAATCTTTGCCGAGTCGCTGGAGGTCCTGGTGATAGCTCTCGAGGCGCTGCATGAGGAGGCAAAGCCTTTTTGACTTGAGATCTTCCGGCTCAGACCAAAGTCCAGGTGTTTGGAGGCTTACTAGATGAGCAGTACAGTTTTGTTCATGTGTGCGGTGAGGACACATTGAGATCTTGGAAAGTTTTACATACCTTGTAGCGCAGTCCATAATGACGGCGGGTCACGTCAAGAAGTCTTACGGCGGATTGGCATAGCCCACAATGTTATGGACTCGCTCAGCAGGAGTATTTGGCGTTGTCGGTACCTGTGCAGGAGGACAAAGATCCGGATCTTCAAGTCGCTTGTGATCCCTGTCCTACTCTATGGTTGTGAAACATGGACTCTTAAATAACGATTTGAAGAGACGAATCGATGCCTTTGTTTATTAATGTATTCTCAGAATCATGGGGTATCGCTGGGATGAGTACGTGTCAAATCAGCGATTGCACCGTGAGACTGAATCGAGGCCTATTACCTGCATAGTACGTCAGCGCCAACTTCGGCTATATGAACATGTGACACGCTACCCTGAAGCCAATCCTTCACATCGGGTTGTATCTGTAAAGACAATCCGGGTGGAGGAGGCCAAAGGGCGCCCACAATGCTCGTGGCTGGGGCAAGTTGATGTTTCTTGTCGGGAGCTGTTTTGGTATGGGAAAGGAGCCTTCACGGGACTCGCGCGTGGTGACCACCTGGAGTGGCGTCGTAGGTGGGCGAGACGACGCGCGCACCGGCATATGGCCCCAATGATTGATTGATTGAAGGGATTCCCCTCAGCAGTATAAACCAAAACTTTGCAGGGTAGAGCCTCGTCCATAGAGGTCAGGGCACCGCAGGGCCGGGGACACTTCCAGGTGGCGGTGGGCGGCCACAGCCCTGTATCTCGCAACGCAACGCTGCATCACAGCATCTCCCGCGCCGTCAGTCAGGCTCTCCAGGTGGGTCTCGCCCGCACGCACGCAGTAAACTATCGTAGTCTTTGGTTATTTTTTGCTCTAAAAAGTAGGCAGCGATGAAAAATTAACTTTGATTATCATTATTTTTGTCATTATTATCATTGTTTAATCCGTTATGTATCTATAATTTCCAATCTGGTATCATCATGCATAGTTTGAAGTATTTAGTGGCTTTATTCATCGCATTGTTTATTTTACCACTGCCGTAATTCATAATATAGTGACTAATATTCCGAGGCAAAGATGAATGCACGATAATTAATTTAATCAGTCTATAACTGTAGTTCCCAATTTTTTTATGTTGTTTCCCCCTACAACCATTTCAACCACTCGGATTTCCCCCTTCATGTGGACAAGAAAAAAAGTAGCCAAAACTGAATATTTACTTGCTTAATAACACTAGTATATAGACACTATCCTCTATATTTATATATACTGTACTTAAAGAAAAGTCAATAGCCGCATTCTAAGACTATATTTTGTCGACTAAATGCTAGTAATTTAGAAGTTACTCAGAATAAAATTCCCCCTTAGAATCCTGAAATTTCACCCTGGGGGAAATCTCCCCCAGGTTGGGAAATGCTGGTCTATAACAATCATTGCGCAGGTCAGACAAGTGTCCGGAACTGTTTAGTGTTTGGTGGTGAGCGACAGCCCTGCCTTCCTCACCGCCTTCGCCACCTGGTCGCTTCGGGCTCACTTACTTGTGTGGTCGATGAAGCTGGTTGTCTACACGGGACTCCCCCTCCAGGAAACACCACAGCTGCACAAGGTCCTCTCGCTCTCTAACTCCCTGCTGCTCGTGCCACAACACACTGGAAGGTACACACTGTCACACGGTACTGTCTTGATCTTAATCTTGAGTTTGGAATCACTAGAATATCGGTGTAGCCTTTGGATCAGCGCTCTCCTAAATACACCTACCAACAGAAGTATGGAAATAAGGGGGGGATAAAGTTAGTGGTGTTACCCATTTTTATATTGTTTTATTTATAAGTAACAGGGTTCAACCCAAGGATCTTGCAGTTGTCAATGACATTGTAGGGGGTTGATTGGCGACGAAGTCGGTCTTAGAGGTAGGAGTTGCTTACTTACCTACCCAGACGACACTTCAGGTAGTAATAAAATTATATATATATATATATATATATATATATATATATATATATATATATATATATACTTAATAGCTATATATATATATATTATATATATATATATATATATATATATATATATATATATACTGTATACTATATATATATATATATATACTATATATATAATATATATATATATATATATATATACTATATATATATATATATATATATATATAGTTATATATATTATATATATATATGTATATATATATAGTTTATATTATATATATATATATATATATATATATATATATATATATATATATATATATATATATATATATATATTAATATATATATATATATATAGTTTATATATTATCTATTATTATATTTATATATCTCTATAATATTATATATATCATATATATAGTTATTATATAACTATATTATTTGTATAATCTAATATATATATATATATATATATTATCTATATTACTATATATTATATCTATATATATAATTATTTATATATAACTATAATATCATACTATATATATATATATATATTTATATATATTATATATATTATATATTTTA
>JACEEZ010001249.1:22777-44549 GCA_016584305.1 Chionoecetes opilio | reverse complement strand
ACATTAGCCAGGATGGCTCAGTTGTACCGATATTTGGGTAGCGTGATGTGTCCCTACGTTCGAAACCCACTTGTTGTTTGAGGTCATTCTGGAGTGGTGGTAATTAAATTTTGTAGCGTTGATAATATCACTCTTGGTGTACGTTTGACTTGTCTACATGTGTCGCATGGATGGATCTAAATATCAATAGCACTGGGAACGTCATAGGATGGGCCACACTGCCATGTGGCAATCAGGTACCATTCCTCCTGACTGGAAAAGGGGGCTGGTCGTCCCTATCTGGAAAGGGAAAGAGGACCGTCAGGACTGCAACAATTACCGCAGTATTACACTGCTCACCGTGCTAGGCAAGGAAGGTGCTTGCCCATCTATTGCTGACACGGATCCGCAATCATCTGCTGAAGTTGAGAGACCTCAGCAGTCCGGCCTCACGCCTGGTAAGTCAACAACGGACCGTATCCTAGCGCTTCGTGTCCTGGTGGAACGCCGACGTGAGTTTCGACAGGGGATGCTTGCAGCCTATATTGATCTCAAGAAGGCGTTTGACTCGGTGTATCGTGAGTCACTCTGGGATCTTCTGCGACTTCGGGGGATTCTTGCGAGGACTATTGGTTTGATGACTGGCCTGTAGGCTACTCTGGGACTGCAAGTGCTGTGAAGTGTTGGGGATGTGTATCCAGCTTTTTTCTTGTGAATACAGGAGTGAGGCAAGGGTGTGTCCTTGCCCCTATACTTTTCAACACTTGCATGGACTGGGAAACTTGGGAAAATTGTAGATCAAAGTGATTGTGGAGCATCCCTCGGCAACACCAAGATCACTGATCCTGTTTTTGCCGATGATGCAATAATCTTTGCTGAGTCGCTGGAGGTCCTGGTGATGGCTCTCGAGGCGCTGCATGAGGAGGCAAAGCCTTTTGGACTTGAGGTCTCCCGGCTCAAGACCAAAGTCCAGGTGTTTGGAGGCTTACTAGATGGAGCAGTACAGTCTGTTCATGTGTGCGGCGAGGACATTGAGATCTTGGTAAGTTTTACATACCTTGGTAGCACAGTCCATAATGACGGCGGGTCACGTCAAGAAGTCTTACGGCGGATTGGCATAGCCCAAAATGTTATGGACTCGCTCAGCAGGAGTATTTGGCGTTGTCGGTACCTGTGCAAGAGGGCAAAGATCCGGATCTTCAAGTCGCTTGTGATCCCTGTCTTACTCTATGGTTGTGAGACATGGACTCTTAAATAGCGATTTGAAGAGACGAATCGATGCCTTTGGTTATAAATGTCTTCTCAGCTGGGATCTATCTATCGCTGGGATGATTACGTGTCAAATCAGCGATTGCACCGTGAAACTGAATCGAGGCCTATTACCTGCATAGTACGTCAGCGCCAACTTCGGCTATATGAGCATGTGGCACGCTACCCTGAAACCGATCCTTCACATCGGGTTGTATCTGTAAAAGACAATCCGGGGTGGAGGAGGCCAAAGGGGCGCCCACAATGCTCGTTGCTGGGGCAAGTTGATTTTTCTTGTCGGGAGCTGCTTGGTATGGGAAAGGAGCCTTCACGGGGACTCGTGCGTGGTGACCACCTGGAGTGGCGTCGTAGGGTGGGCGAGACGACGCGCCCCCCGCGTATGGCCCCAATGATTGATTGATTGAAGGGATGTCCTCAGCAGTAATAAAACCAAAACTTTGCAGGGTAGAGCCTCGTCCATAGAGGTCAGGGCACCGCAGGGCCGGGGACTCTTCCAGGTGGCGGTGGGCGGCCACAGCCCTGTATCTCGCAACGCAACGGCGCATCACAGCATCTCCCGCGCCGTCAGTCAGGCTCTCCAGGTGGGTCTCGCCCGCACGCACGCAGGTAAACTATCGTAGTCTTTGGTTATTTTTGCTCTAAAAAGTAGACAGCGATGAAAATTAACTTTGATTATCATTATTTTTGTCATTATTATCATTGTTAATCCGTTATGTATCTATAATTTCCAATCTAGTATCATCATGCATAGTTTTGAAGTATTTAGTGGCTTTATTCATCGCATTGTTTATTTTACCACTGCCGTAATTCATAATATTGTGACTAATATTCCGAGGTAAAGATGAATGCACGAAAATTAATTTAATCAGTCTATAACTGTAGCTCCCAATTTTGTTCTGTTGTTTCCCCCTACAACCAGTCCAACCACTCGGATTTCCCCCTTCATGTGGACAAGGAAAAAAGTAGCCAAAACAGAATATTTACTTGCTTAATAACACTAGTATATAGACACTATCCTCTATATTTATATATACTGTACTAAAGAAAAGTCAATAGCCGCATTCTAAGACTATATTTTGTCGACTAAATGCTAGTAATTTAGAAGTTCCTCAGAATAAAATTCCCCCTTAGAATCCTGAAATTTCACCCTGGGGGAAATCTCCCCCAGGTTGGGAAATGCTGGTCTATAACAATCATTGCGCAGGTCAGACAAGTGTCACGGAACGTGTTAGTGTTGGTGGTGAGCGACAACCCTGCCTTCCTCACCGCCTTCGCCACCTGGTCGCTTCGGGCTCGCTTACTTGTGTGGTCGATGAAGCTGGTTGTATACACGAGACTCCCCCTCCAGGCAACACCACAGCTGCACAAGGTCCTCTCGCTCTCTAACTCCCTGCTGCTCGTGCCACAACACACTGGAAGGTACACACTGTCACACGGTACTGTCTTGATCTTAATCTTGAGTTTGGAATCACTAGAATATCGGTGAAGCCTTTGGATCGGCGCTCTCCTAAATACACCTACCAACATAAAAGTATGAAAATAAAGGGGGGATAAAATTAGTGGTGTTACCCATTTTTATATTGTTTTTTATAAGTAACAGGGTTCAACCCAAGGATCTTACAGTTGTCAATGACATTGTAGGGGGTTGATTGGCGACGAAGTCTGTCTTAGAGGTAGGAGTTGCTTACTAACTACCAGAAGGACATACAGTAGTAATAAAATAATAATAAATATAGATAGATATATAGTAGATTATAGTTAGATATAGATATAGAGATGAGATAAGGTTTATAGAGTAGATATATATATATATATGATTAGTTAGAGAGATAGAGCTAGATATCTAGTTATATAGGATATTAGATATATATATATATATAATATAGTATAGTATATATATATAGAGTATATCTATAATAACGAGATCTATATATAAATATATATAGATAATATTATATATATAGAAGATATATATATATATATATATAGTTATATATATAGTGTTATATATATATAGTATATATAGTTATATATATAGATATATATAGTTATATAAGTTGTATATAGTTAATATATATATAAGTTATATAATATACATATATAGTATATATAGATATAGTTATAATATAGTATAGTTATAATATATATATATATATAATATATATATATATAATAGTATATATATATATATATATATATATAGGTATATATATAGTATATATATAGTTATATATATATTATAATATACTTATGTTATATATATAGTTATATAGTATTATATATAGATAGTTATATTATTATATATATGTTTATATATATATATAGTTATATATATATATCGTTATATATATATATATTATATATAATATTAATATATATATATATATAGTTATATATATATATATAGTTAATATATATATGTATAGGTATATTTTTATATAATATAGTTATATTATATATATATAATATATATCTATAGTTATATATTATATTATATATGTTATATTAGTTACTAGATCTTATATAGTTATATATATATAGTGAATAAATATAGTTATATATATATAAGATTATCTATATATAGTTATATATATAAGAGTTATATATAATATAGTTATTCATCAAGTTAATAGTTATATATATAATATAGGTTATATAATATAGGTATATAGTTAATATAGTTATCTATAGTTATATATATATATAGTTATAATTATATAGTTAAGGTTATAGTATATAGTTTATATTGGTTATAGTTATATAGTTATATGGTTATAGATATATAGTTTATATAGTTATATAGTTATATATATCTATAGATGTTATATATTATATAGTTAATATATATATATATAGTTATATTATATATAATAGTTATATATAAATATATATATATTATATATAATATATATATAATTATATATATATTCATATATAGTATAACATATAAATATATATATAATATATATATATATATATATAATATATATATAAGATAATATCTATATCTATATCTAATATATAATAATATATATAGATCTATATCTATATAATATATCGATATCTTATATTATATATATATATATTATAATATCCTATCTATATATAATATAGTCGATATCTATATATATATATAGAATATTAGATATATATATACATATATATATATATATATATATATATATTATATATATATATATATATATATATATATTATATCTATATCGAGAGATCTATCATTATATAATAATATCCTATCTATATCTATATATATATATATTATATTATCTATGATATATATATACTAATATATATATATAGATATATATATATATATAATATATAATATATATATATATAGAAATATAGATATATAATATATATTATAGATCTATATCAGATCTTTACATATATATATAGATATATATCTATATTATAGTATATATGCTCTAATATATAGTTATATATCGATATATATAGTTATATATCATATATATAGATATATATATAGTTATAGATATATATATAGTGATATATATATATATATATATCGGATATATATATTATTATATAGTTAATATAATATATATATATAGTTATATATTATATATAGTATATATATATATATATTAGTTATAATATATATATATATAATATAGGTATAATATATATATATATATAGTTATATATATATGTATAGAGTATATATATATATATATATATATATCGTCTATATAAATAAATTTATATATAATATAATATAATATTATATTAGTTATATATATATTATAGTTATATGTAGGTATTATTATATAGTTATAGTAGTTACATGTGTTATAACAAGGATAATATATAGTTCATAAAAAGTGGTCGAGCGGTCAAATTTTTGTCTTTACATCACAACGGGACTGGCCAAGGGTTAAAAAAAGAAGTAACAAAAAGGCCCGCTTAGGTGCAATCCCTATAAGGCTATAAAGATAGACAGGAAGAGAAGAAAAATAAACATAGGGTGGGACACTTTAGTTAGCGAGGTGTCCTTCCGAGGGTCCTCTCTTGCTCTCAAAATGTGTAAGTCGTAGAAAGGAGGAAAAAGTGAAAGACTTCCAGAATTTACCAGTGAAGTGGATGCAAGAGTGAATATACTGGTTAACTTGCATAGGGAGATGGACAGAATCGGAGAGAATGAGTAGAAAAGTCTTGTGCAGCGAGGGCCTCGGGAAGGGGAGGAGGCAGGCAGAAATCCAGTTAACTTGTTACAGTGAAACAGCGACGTTAACAATCCCTAGATATTATACTCGCGTAACTTGACCAGCCATAAAACGTTTTTCATCTAGTAATTGTCTCGAAAGAGTACTTGTCAGGAGTTTCTTGTTTCTAATAGTGTGGGTAATGTATCCTGATAATCTGGCTTGTTATTGCGTTAGTATCTTCAAGCTATTCGTGCTGTCCATTGGTTACTTTAATCATTTCCAGGAGAAAACTAGATAAGCCAATCTATAAATTTAGAATCTTGTCACTAGTATTTGGGCCATTTTCTCTTTATTCATTCGCAACATCTACCGGTCCTTACTTGTTACAACACTATGTTGTACGGCCATTAGCTCTGTTGCACGGAGTACGGAACTTTTATTCAAGCATGTTCTGAAATCGATGTTACTGGAATTGTGGGTAATCCGTCTGTGAGGAATTCAAAGGTGCTAAAAATATCAAATGAGGATTAAATATATAGCTAAAATCATATGACATACCATCAGTCATGATGTGAGGCAAGGACACCTTACCGTCCTTATTTTAGCCCATTAGGAGCATCAGAGAGGAAGAAGGTTCTAAGACCAATCCCCCCTACAGTGTCCTAAACCCTCAGTATTCGCTTTGAAGTAAGAAGTTAAAATCAAGCTCTACGATGGAAGCAGATTACGAAGCCAAAGAAGAAAAGTCAAAACACGCGAAAATAAGAATTTGAAATTAATTAAACAACTAGAAATTAAGGCCCTTCAAGGCCAAAGAAGCAGCAGACACTCCAACTCCTAAGCTTGATTACGTAAGTATGTGAAATATCCACTTTCCCCGATACTGATCACCCACCGAGTTCTCGACAGTATGGGAATTACAAGTTAGGAAGATGGACATCCTTTATTTGCCAACTCCCAATATCAGTCTGGGAGCGCCAGAAGAGAAACTTTCCCACAGACAAGCAGGCGGGGGGAGGAAGCAGGACCTACGCCATCCGCGATGGCTTTCGCTCCTCACCTAAGACTCCTAATCAGCCTGCTGCAGTTCCACTACCACATTCTCTTCTACCTAATCCTTCCATCCAAGTGAAGAATAAGTTCTCGCTATTGACCTGCGACTCTGTGGAGTCTGCTGACTCTTCTCATAATGAGCCTCCAACCACCTCTCGTATAGTGCATGCCGCACGCGGGAAATATGACAATAGTGATTCCTCCTCTAAGAGGCTCCCAGAATCCCATCCTAATAAGGAGTCTCAGAAGCAAACTCGTAGTTCCAATGAGTCCTTAGAGTCAGTGGGCGTCCCTCCTCCGGCTAAAATCTCAATCGCTGAGATCTATAGATGACTTTCCAACAATAGATGAGGCCGTAGATTACTTTGTGTCTCGAATCCATCTTGCAGCCTTGCCGAGCATCCCCCGCACATCTGGCTCTTTCTCTCGCCGACCTGTTCCGTGGTGGACTCAGGACTGTACGGCAGCGAGGAGTCACTCCCGCCGGGCTGAGACGCAATACATCTCGCGGGCAACTTCAGTAGACCTAAAAATATCTTTTCACAGGTCACGAGCTAGATACCGACGGGTTATGAAAGAGGCTCGTCACTCCTCTTGGAGGGCTTATATAAGTACGATCTGTGCATCTACCCCGGTGTCCAAGGTTTGGCAAAGAATGAGGAAAATGAAGGGGAAGTTTATCCCATCCTCCCCTCCAGCTCTATCGATTAATGGAGACCCTGTGGCAGATCCCTTGACTGTAGCAGAGGTATTTGCTTCCCATTTTGTGTCAGTGGCGCAGACAGACCTTGCTTCTCCAAGTGCTAGGGACAGACTGCGACAAGAACAGAGAGGCATAGATTTTTCATCCAGAAGCGGGGAGTCTTACAATGTTCTTTTTACACCTCGTGAGCTATGTCAAGCCATGAAGGTTTGCGCTGACACTTCCCCGGGCCAAGATGATGTACCATATGCGATGCTCTATCATCTAAGAGATGAGGCTCTAGATTTCTTGTTGAGCATCTATAATAGGATCTGGATTGAAGGAACCTTCCCAAGTAGCTGGGGTGTGGCGGTGGTGATCCCGATCCCTAAGCCCGGGAAGAACCACTCACTACCGACGAATTTCCGGCCTATATCCCTAACTTCATGTGTGTGTAAGTTATTCGAAAAAATGGTAAACAGTCGACTTTTATGTTTTTTTGGAACGGGAACACTTTTTCTCCCGTTCTCAGTGTGGATTCCGTAAGCATCACTCTACTACGGAAGCGCTTATTTCCTTAAGAGTCATCCATATGCGGGGCATTTGCCTCTCGACAACACCATGTGACCATCTTTTTCGACCTTGAAAAGGCTTACGACACGGCTTGGAGACACGGTATATTATAGTCTCTGTATGAGTTTGGGCTAAGAGGTCGTTTGCCTGTGTTCCTCCAGAGTTTCCTAGCCAACCGGGTTCTTAGAGTTCGAGTTGGCAAAATAGTTTGAACACCCGTTCAGGGGGCCCCCTCCAAGGTGCGTCTTGGTGTAGCTCTGTCGCTGCGGAAAATAAAGGGTATTGTTGATGTACGCAGAGGGAATTGTTAGTACATATACGGGATGTTTTATCAATCTCTTTGGTTTTCCAGGATGCAGTGCAGTGAGAAGACTTAAAATTTGTATTGATAAATTTTGTGAAGGGACGACGAATGTGGTTTCCCGGGTTCCTCCGACGAAGACTGTAGCGGTTCTTTTTTGCAGAACCCGGGGTTTCATCCCGACCCGACCTGTATCTTTACGATAAGAGAATACCAGTGGGAAGAGACCCGGTTTTGGACTATTTTGACAATAATTATCAAAAAGCAAACGAGTAATTTTCCTTCTCCTCAGTCCTAATCATGGTTAGGGAGAAAGGCTTTTTTTTAACCCAGTATAATTACCCACGTGCAAAAAACAAAGTGAGAAGGGGAGTTTAACATTAGGATAACCTTAAAAGAGCCAGACGTCGCTGAGTTAAGTCGCCTGGGGGGGAGGGTTTTCTCCCCCTTGTAAAGGTTAGTAAGAGAAGGTTATGGGGTAAGAGGTAGGTGGCTTTACTGGTGTTTCCCTTTTGTGAGATAAGGACTAAAAATTTATTTTACCTAGGGTCCCAAGGTGGGAGCCTTTGGCGGCCCTGGGCCCAAGCGGTCCCGAATTAGAGAGGGTGCAACTACAGGATTACAGCCAGCCGGTGAGGCCAAGGAGAGAGAAGGGAACAGAAAAAGAGTGAGAGGGAAAATTTTGGGAAAAGGGGGATAGCTACATGAGTATGGTAACGGTTTGAGCACTGTATGGCGTACTTTATGTGGTAACAGTCGACGTATTTTCCCAGAGATGAAACTACATTAGGATGACGACTTGAGAACGCGTGCGTCTTTTAATGTGGTAAAAATGCAACCGAATTTACCGGGGAAATAGAAACTCATAGGAAACGATGAGCCTACGCGTGCGTATCGTTAGGGATAAGAAGACTTTGAATTAAAACAACTTTGAATGCAAATTATTAGAAAGTGATACAGAAAAGGGAGAAATATATTTAAAGATTATTTTTTAACGAATTATTTTAGATCCCAAAAGTACTTTCCCTTTTTTTTGCATCTTTTTTTTATTTATTATATTTTTTTTTTCCCACTTTATTTGGGGGGTGGGAGAAAAGTAGCCAGGACTGTAGATACCCCCAACCATGGGCACCACACTAACTACATCGTATATTATTTAAAACAGCAACTCTTTCTTAAACCATTCGTCCACTTTATTAAATACAACCTGAAGTGTCGTCTGGGTAGGAAATGGTAGACTTATTTTTAGCCCTAAGTGTTGTATTCCCCTGGGTGCGCGTAGCGCCCGGCTTTTTTTTCCCCCGGGGGATGCCAGTTATGTTTTTTGGTGGCGGGAAAAGGATTCCAGTTGTGGGAAGGGGTTTGGCTCAATGCCAAACAATTTAGTAGCCGGGGACGTACCAGAAACGCCCGAAGTAAATTATGTGGTGACTGATAGGAAAACAGGGATGCATGATAGAAAAAAGGTATAGAAAATATGTTTAAGATGAGCCGAAGTGGCAACTCGCCACCAGCCGCCATCTTGGAGCAGCCAGGACGACCTGGTTTGCCCGATTCTGTTTCAGGAACTCGCAAAGGTAACAGCTGCTCCAGCCGCCGGACGTCTTCGGGTCCTCTCGCCACCTCCTTCCAGTCCCTCGCCTGTCTGGAGCTTGTCCATGCTGTCGCGTGCTGGGCGAGTCATACGGTGAGGAGAAGGAGGTCTTGGATGAGCCCCAGGACGTAGGCTGAGGGCGTTGAGTGAGTCGAAGGAAGAGGAGGAGTGCGTGAAGCGACCACGTGTGTACACCGCGACGAGAACAAGGCTACAGGTTCCTCGGTGAAAGCGTGAGATAACCCATAACCTCTTATATCTACTCCCCAGCCAGATAACCAGAAGCGGTAGGCTATCATAGGCATACGTAGGGAAGATATTTAGGGCGTGAGTGAGTGGATGAATCTTGTGTTGGTGTGCTATTTTGCTGTGTGTAGATTTGTTGTAAATAAACTAGTTAAGGTGTTTACCATGTGTTTATTGTTACCCTGTGCCCTGGACTGATAGCTTCATAGTGAGTCTCAAACAAAGAACCTGAAGGTAATTTAATTCAGGAGAGGTAAAGTGAAGTATTCTAAGCTCTCAAAACTCCCATTAAAAATCTAAACCTTTACAGTAGGGAAGTAAGCAACTTCTACCTGTAAAATAGACTTCATCGGCAATCTTCCCTACAGTCTCACCGACAACTGTAAGTTTCTTAGGTTGAACCCTGTAACCTCCAAAAACAAGATACGAACGGGTAACAGAGGTTTCCCCTTCCTGCCTCTACCAATATCATATTCATACAGCATCCTTCATCACCGACAAGACCCCTGCCTCTCATTCTCTCATTCATCCTCTACATGCATTCTCTAAGAAATATTTCACACACACAACCACACGACTATCACTCCTCCACTCGGCACACAAATCCAAAGTGCACAACCCCCCAACGCACTCCATTTGTCTTTTAACACTGCTCTCTCATCTCATGACATCTAACCACTCCTATATTTGTCTCTGTCTCTTTTCTCTTGCGTGTAATATAACAAATCCTATGTTTTCTGCACTATTGTTCTTTATATATTTTGATTATATCTTAAAATATGTTTTTTAATATTACTTTTACTGTCTCTTATGTAAGCCGGCGTCAATAACCCTGCTGTTCGGCGCCTTAAAACTATAATATCTATCTATCCTATGTTTTCTGTTTAAAGAGTGTGTTTAATATTATGTTTCATCTCAGTTATCAGATGTTCAGTGTGTTGCCGTTTAGTGAGTCGCGAGACAAGGCGCTTCTGGTCGCCTCTTGGAGCCCAAACAAAGGCTTGATCCTTGCCTCACATCTCCCTCTTTTCCCGCAGAAGTTTGAAAAGTATGTATCAGAACCACAATAACTCCATTCCTTTTACTGTTTCTGCATCATGTATGTTAAAGTTAAAGTATGACCCTACTACTTATTTTTCTATAATTTGTATTCATAAATTATTAAATTCCATCTAAACACGCTTTTTTTTTTTTTATCATTTTTGAGCTTGTAATCAGATCCTTTCTTGATAATATATATACAGCAAAAGTTTTATTGTTTTTTAATGTGGTGCAAAAGTATATTTTCTGGTTTGGTCTGCTCTTGTGTCTCTTTTAGTGTCTCATCTCCATTAAATAGTCTCACATTTATATATATTTTTTTCAACATGTTCCATTTACGTCTATTTTCTCTTCTCATTTAAGTCAAACATACACATTGAAATCATCCATAATGTCATCAAGAAATCTGTATATTTCTCAACAAACATCAAAACATTTTCATCTCATTCTTGCATTCATCCCTATTACTTACCTCTATAATGGTAACCTCCTTAACCTTACCTCTTTCCCTCCTATGCTTCACCCAGATGGCGCCACAGCTGTCTCATCTATTTCTAAAGCTGAACTCTTCGCTCAAACCTTTGCTAAAAATTCCACTCTGGTTGATGAAGGCTTGTTCCTCCTTCTCCTCCACCCTCTGACTATATTATGCCTGTCATTAAGATCCTTCGTAATGATGTTTTCTTTGTCCTTTCTGACCTAGATCCTCGGAAGGCTTACGGTCCTGACGGAGTCACTCCTATTGTTTTCAAAAACTGTGCTTCTGTGCTTGCACCTTGCCTGGTCAAACTTTTCCGTCTTTGTCTATCTACTTCCACCTTTCCTTCTTGCTGGAAGTTTGCTCACATCCAACCTGTTCCTAAGAAGGGTGACCGTTCTAATCCTTCAAACTACCGTCCTATAGCTTTGACTTCCTGCCTTTCTAAAGTTTTTGAATCTATACTTAATAAGAAGATTCTTAAGCATCTATCTGCTCACAATCTTCTGTCTGATCGTCAGTACGGTTTCCGTAAAGGGCGATCTACTGGCGATCTTCTAGCTTTCCTAACTGAATCTTGGTCATCCTCCTTTAGGGGTTTCGGTGAAACTTTTATTGTTGCCCTTGACATATCAAAAGCTTTTGATAAGAGTCTGGCACAAAACTTTAATTTCCAAACTACCCTCATTCGGTTTTTATCATTCGCTCTGTAACTTCATCTTAAGTTTCCTTTCAAACCGTTCTATTGCAGCTACTGTATACGGACATTGTTCTTCTCCTAAATCTATCAATAGTGGTGTTCCCCAGGGTTCTGTCCTATCACCCACTCTCTTTCTATTATTCATTAATGATCTTCTAAGTCTAATTCAAAGCCCTATGCACTCCTACGCTGATGATTCTACCCTGCATTTTTCAACGTCGTTTATTAGACGTCCAACTCAACAGGAACTAAGTGATTCACGGAAAAATGCCACCGAGCGCCTAACATCTGATCTTTCTATATTTTCTGATTGGGGCAAAGCAAACCTTGTTTTGTTCAATGCCTCAAAAACCCAATTTCTTCACCTATCTACTCGACAAAACCTACCAGATAACTATCCCCTCTTCTTCAACGACACTCAACTGTCTCCTTCTTCTACAATGACATTCTAGGACTATCCTTTACTAAAAATCTGAACTGGAAATCTCACATCTCATCTCTTGCTAAAACAGCTTCTAAGAAGTTAGGTGTCCTGTGGCGTCTGCGTCCTTTTTTTTCTCCCTCCCAATTGCTTGCTCTCTACAGGGGCCTTATCCGCCCATGTATGGAGTATATCTCACATGTTTGGGGAGGATCCACTCATACAGCTCTCCTAAACAGGATTGAGTCAAAAGCTTTTCGTCTCATCAACTCCCCTCCTCTGACTGACTGTCTTCAATCTTTAAATCACCGACGCAATGTTGCTTCTCTTGCTCTCTTCTACCGTTGTTTTCATGCTCACTGCTCTTCTGAACTTGCTAACTGCATGCCTCCCCCCCTCCCGCGGCCTCGCTGCACAAGACTTTCTACTCATTCTCATCCCTATTCTGTCCATCTTCCTAATGCAAGAGTTAATCAGTATCTTTACCCTTTCATCCCTTTCACTGGTAAACTCTGGAACTCTCTTCCTGTTTCTATTTTTCCACTTTCCTATGACTTAAATCTTTTCAAAAGAAGAGTAACAAGACACCTCCCGAACTAAATTGGCTCACCCCTCTTTTTTATATTATTCTCTTACTGTCTTCTTTATAGGGACTGGCAACTAAGCGGGCTTTGTGTTACCCATTTTTGTTGTGCCCTTGGCCAGTCCTTTGTAATGTAAAAAATACATTAAAAAATAATAATGTACGTACCTTCCCACCGCTAGTTCAAGTCATGATTTCATTCAAGGTTAAACACGCGCGCCGAGGTAACCGTGACCATGATCGAGGACGCAATACATAGGGCGGCGATGGAGGATGACCCAACTAGGCCCGGCACTCAGAGGCTAATGTTCAAAGGCTACATGGTGCCCGTGATTGAATTTTTGGCACGGGGACTCAATTTTACGTAAGGCATCTCACAGACAGACAGGAAAAAGGAGAAAAAGAACAAAAACAGGGGCAGAAAAAAACCCCCAAAAAAAAGTTAAAAACAGTGATAGACTGACAACAAACAGACAAAAGCAGCCAGACAGACCAGACGACAGACAACATGAAAAATAAAAAACTTAGACGAAAAGCAACATAAGAAATTTTAAAAAAATTATTCACTTACAGAAGTCTGGACAGTCTTTTTAATAATTCCCATAAAGATCTGACCCCCTTAATTTTCAACCAAAGTCTTTAAAGGACACTCCCCCTGATGGAAGGGACTTTTAACTTCAGGTTCATTTTAAAAGAAATCTCCGGGACGGTACCTTTGGGGGGAAGAAAAGGAGGTATTGGAGGGAAGGTTTGGGAGAGGTATCAGGGAGGTGGGGCCCACTAGCATTGCCTGTGTATTTCCCTTTTTTCCTTTTAGATATTACCTGGGGTTTTTACCTAGTTTTTTTTACCTTATTGATTTACCTAGTATCCTAGTCGTATTTATTTATTTAATTTTTACCAAGCTGCATTGACCTATATTTTCACCTTATTTATTTACAAGTTCATTTACCCAGTTTTTTTTCATTTAATAGCTGAAATTTTTTATGGTTAGCAAGTGCTTGGGGGGCCCTTGGGCCCTGTTTGATGTTTGTATATTATTATTTTTAGCAACAATGTGAGTAAAAAACTTCAATCGTGTTTTTGCTGTTTTTTGGTCACTGGTAAAAGTGCCTCGGCGTGACCCGTTTCGGTGATTCCAGGGGGGCGCCAAAACTTCGACGGATCAGCACGCCAACCTTTGACAGGCTGACTTGTCGCCTGTCAAACGCTCGGCCACACCGAGAAGTCCCGGGTTGACCCCCGCGGAGGGGAAAAAGATGGGTTTTTTTTCCTTTAAAAAACCCGAGCCCCTGTCCCCCCAGCAGGAATGGGTACCCGGGTTAGACCTTTTAAAAAACCCATTTTTCCCTATTTTTATACCCCCTGAAAGGGTTTCCCCAGCTTTTTGACCTGGAAAACAAAATTAAAAACCATTTTGAGCTAAATGTCAGGAACCTTGCCTCATTGGACCTCAGTATTAAGCCCGCGACAGTAGAAAAGCGCCTAATTTTGCCTTCCCCAGTTTTTTTTTCACCTGAGTTTTTGTTAAAATTTGGGGATAGAACAACAAATGGGTAAAAATTTGAAGCTTTTTAATTTTATTTCTAAAAAAAACAATCCAAGAAAAAATTCGAAAAAAGACATAAATTCCAGAAAAAAAGCAAAATTTTCTGAAAATTTCATAAAAATTTCATAAATTTCAATTTGCATAAAAAAAAGTGGGACAAAGACTCTAAAAACTATTTTAAAGTGGCAGAAAACTCTATTGTCATGTCAAAAGGAATTCACAGTCATTTTTTAGAGTTTGCTTCTTGAGCATAAAAGCTTACGGTTGTATTCCCAGTTTGAAAAAAGGTACTGTTTTTGTGAGAATCGTGGTAATGATGTTTGCAAATCAGTCATCATTTTGCCCCTCCCCGCTCAGAAATGTCTTCCTATTTTTTACTTTGCTGACTATTCCGGGGCCTTGCTGTAGTCATCACTCCTTGGCCAGGTCGCCACGGGTTGCAGAAGCCAGTCAACTCAATGCCAGGGTGAAAGCGAAGATGACTCTCTGGCCAACTAGATCAGCCAAGTCTCGGGCGAAACCTAGGGAACATAGGTTTCCCTCGTCTGAAGTATCTGGTTTCTCTGGCTGCAGCTTGGGCGAAATTTTTCTGTTTTCTTTTTTGTCACTGAGTCTGTACCAAAGAGGCAAAGGGCAAAACCCCCTGTGTCAGGTACCACTTGTGGTTTCAATTTTTTTGTAGCACTCCCTGACAATTCTGGATCTGTCTCTGAATTTCACATGTCCTTCAAAACTCAGATCTTTGCGGGAGCACTGCGCAATGTGAGACATCCACATGGGTGTAAGAACAGTCCTGAAGGGGTTTGAGGCTTCCCCCAGTTTCACAACTTTTTCTTCTCGTACTCCACTTCAGCAAACATAAAACATCTTCATAGAATACATTTTGGGCCCATCCACCGGCCTGATAAATGGCTCCGGCGACCCCAGTGTTTCCCCGGGGGGGAGGCGTGTCTCCAAGGACGATCAGTGTAAGCTCACCATTCACGGTAGTCAGCTCTAGGAGGCTTCTCCGCCTCAGGTTTTTCCTGTAGTTTTTCCTTCACTCTTTCTTCTTTTTTATTAAACCATTTTTGTCTGATGGCAGGGTTTTAGGGTTGTCTGTGGTAAGATCTGTCCAAACTCCTTGAAAATCTTGAACCAAGGGTTCTCTGGGCTTTGACCTTGCCAAAAGATTTTCCCATACAGCACCAAACCCGCACTTTTAGAATGTGGTGTCTGCAAGGGCCCGGGAAACCCTTTCCCGTCAAGCTTTTTGCTCCAGAAGCTTGGCAGCTCCCCATTACTCCACTGTTGCTGGCCCTTGTGTCAAAAACAAGGCAGTGATCACTCCCGAAGCCCCAGCCCCAGCAAATCCTGGATGCCCCTGCCTAGCCCTTCCTGTTGAGCGTCTATCACTGGTATCCCGTAGCTTGCCTTTAGGGTTGCAGGGTCCTGAACAACAAGCCGAGTCTCGACGTGGTCCCGGATCATTCCCGGACATCCTCAGCTCTTTTCCTCCCCGTGGAGAGCAGCAAAAAAAAACTTGGAGGGTCCCCCGCAAATGCTGCCATGTACTCCTGGCTGAGTGGTACCTTGTCAGCATCCTGTTTTCCCTCTCGTTGTTGAGGTTGAGATGACAAACTTTCCAGGGCAGTCCCCAGCCTTCAATGTACAGGACAAGGCGTCACTTTTTGTCAACAATCCCCGACGTCACGGGATGCAGATGTCAAACATCCAAACCCCCCTGGGAAAATTTAGAGTCACGTTTTGGTATGTGAACTCCGGCGAGTTGTTTTAATCCATGTCCTCTCATTCCCTTTTACTGTCGGTTTTGGGGCAGCCCGGGAGACACATCAGCAGCAGTCCTCGCTGTGTGGCAGTGAAAAAATTTTAGAAATTTTTGTGACAAAATTTATATCTTTTCCTCCCTGCTGCAGTCTCCGCCCCTTGCTTGCTGTGGGAGTGACTCAAATACTTTCATGACCCGGGCATGGGGCCTTTCCTGCTTTTTGTCCTGGGAAACCTATGTCCTTTTCCTTTTTCCCCCTTAGCATCGGTTTTTCTCTATTTTTGGGTGGCATCTGAAGCTCCAGCGAAAGGCTATCTAATTTCCCGGACAAAAAGGGACTCCTTTTTCCCTCCAGGTCCCCGTTCTACCTTTTTCCCCTTTCTAGATCCTTTCTTTTTGGAAGTTCAGAAATGCTGCGCTCATTTACTTGGTTTATGGTCTTTATCCTAGCCATCTGCCAGAATGGGATGATAGCCCCCATTGTTTCATTGGCGAGGTCTTTATGCTTAGGATTCCCCTTTTTTTTCTGGCAAAATCTGGGGATGGAGGAAGTCTGGAAGGCCTGTCTGTTGGGGGTAAAGGGGAAAATGATGCTGGATGATGGTGCCCATCAGGGAAAGGGTTTTTGTAGGGGAGATTAGTACAGGTCGCGTGACGCTTGTCTTGGCGCAGGTGGAGGGTTTGAGATTCAAATTTGCGTCCCGGAGCTCCTTGCTTACTGCCAAGTGAGTTCTTTTGGGGTATCTCTGATTTTTTACAGGTTTAACAATTTTGCAAAAAACATAACAGACCTTAGATGTCATGCTAAAACCCATTGGAATTTGGACTGAGGGAAATAAATTTTATTTTTGTTTTAATTTTTTTTTAAAATTTGTCGTAAATATCACATTAAATTTCCATAAATGTTTCTAGCATTTTGTGTTTCAGTCAGCATCTAATTACTTCTTTAACCGCTTATGCCCCTTTATTGGTGAAAAAAAAAAGGGGAAAACAAACATCAAAATGCTCCAAAAAACTGGCGTTTCGGGAAAAACGTGTATAGATAAGCCCCTGCTTCATGGGGAAAAGGTTCCTGACTTTTTTGGTTAAAAAGGGTTTTGAAATTTTCGATTTTTCCGGGTCAAAAAGCTTTGGGAAAAACCGTGCGGAGGGTAAAAAAAAAGGGGAAAAAAATTTTTTTTTTTTTTTCCTGAAGGGGGTTAGTACCGGGTGTTACCCGGGGGTTTTGTGACCTGCTCTCCGGGGGGGTGGCTTGGGCCAACACAAAGCACAAAGGGGATGAATGTAAAATTTTTGATATGGAGACGGGGCCACAAAAGCTTGCTCTGGCCCTGAAAAAATACAACTAGATGAATACACACACACATACACACACACTCACCCACCCACACAAAGGGATACAACACACCCCGCACGCATGCCCAACACACACACACGTGCAAACAAAACCCCACACCAAAAACACTCACACAAAGGGAAGACAAGAGTCTAGGGAGTTGCGAATCTGTCAAGGCGTTACCGCAGAGATTTTTCCGTAACTAATCCTTTTAAAGTTTTTTTTAACCCCAAAAACCCCCTTAAAAATTTATTCAATCGACATGGGACCAAACCCCCTTACCCCCTAAGATTTATTTGGGGTTTTTTTGAGGTACTCTCATAAAAATTTAATTTGCAGTTTCGGCTCCCCAAAACAGAACAGACACCACACACACAGAGACACGGCCTACCTATAGATTTGGGGAAAATGTTTTGGGGGCCCTTTCGGCCCATTTTTGATGTTTGTAGTAGTAGTGTATGTTAACCCCCCCGGGTTCTTTGGGGGTGAGTCGTGCGGCGGGGCTCCAAAGGGGGGGGGTTTAAGCTCCCGTTTTGCGGACCCCCCAAACCCCCTACGGGTTTTAAACAAAAACCGGGCGCTGATGTTTGGGAATGGAAAAAAACCCCCGGGACCCCCACCTAAGGGGCCGGGGTTGGGGATATCCCCTTTCCCTTTGGGACAGGGGACCGGGGGAGTGCCCCTAACGTCGGAGGGACGGGAAAGGGTTTCCTCCCCAGGGTGGGAAAAAGCCCCGCCATTGCCGGGGGGGGCGACCCTCCCTTCCCCCCCAGGGCCCCAGTTGCCCTAGTTTCCCCGGGGGGGTTTTCCCTTAATCGCCCGCCCCCGTCATGCACTGTCAAAATGAATCATCAACTCTTCTTTCGTAGCCTCCTGGAAGAACCCGTTTTATGCTCAAGGGGGGGAAAACCCGCTGCGGGGGGGCCCCCCCCCCCCCCCTTAAAACCCCGGGGGCTCAGGGGAAACCCCGGGGAAAACCTCAAAGGGGCAGGTGTCTTGTTAGTAGGGGGTTTGTGAAAACGTAGAGTTTCACCCCGCCCCTAGCCCCCCCTCTATGTCTTTGCCCCCAAACCAGTGGTCCCCCCAGGGGGCCCGAAGGGAAGCCCCCTAGGGGAGTAGTGTTGGGAGGGAAGTCGTGGCCCCCGTGGGTTTCAGTACCTACCCCCTGCGGCAAAACGGAGCGCTCCTGTGGCCCGGCCCCCGGGAATCCCTTTTTTTTTTTTTTTTTTGGCCCCAGGAGGTCTTAAAGATTTTAAAAATTTTCTTTAAAAAATTTTCTGATAAGGGTGGTATACAAAATGGTTTAAAAAAAAAAGAAAATTTTTGCGGGGTATCGATTATAAAACAGGGTTCCTGGGAAAACTAAACCACCGCCAAAAATTCCCTTTAAAAATTTTTGATTATAAATGTTAAGTCAAGTTATATTTTTAAACCCCCAGTATAATAGGGGGTCTATCCTAGGTTTTGGCCCCAGAAATTTTTCCTAGCTTTGTTTAAAATTTAAATTAAATTTTTAAAAAAAAACTAATTTTTACTTTTTTTTTTTTTAATATAAAAATCCCCTCTTAAATAAAAAACCCCCCCCCCCCCCAAAACTTTCCCCAACCCTTTAAAATTTACCGCGACTGCTGGGACAATATTTAATTTGGGGGGCTTAAATATTACCAGATCACTTTTTCATATATTGTTAAAGATTTATGCTGAGATTTTATTTATTATAAATTATAATTTTTATTTTTTATTTAAATCTATATAAAATTTATTAAATTACTCACTTTAATTTTCATACAATTTTTATAGTATTACAAAAGCTTAAGAAAGAATAAAACTTTAACTCTTAATCAAATCTAATTCTTAATTAAAATCTAAATTACCATTGGCATAATTTAAGAATATTATTATAATACCTCTTACATACCCCTAGATGTATACATAGGATACCACTTAATGTACGTTATAGTCCATTAAATGAGCATATACTACTCCTGCCTTACATGCAAAATATTAGAAAAATAGTCCATATATATAAATTATAAGTGTATCTAAAACTAAGTTCTTATATATTCTCCGTGACTCTCATTAATGCCCATCTGATTATCATCTAGACCTCATACATTAAGCTAAATAGTGGGGGAACGGATCTAATCAGTTTAAAGTAATTCCAAGCTCTGTTTCGCTCCACCTTCTCTCTAACGGATAAAAGCAAAAGGACCGCTGGAATTACTTCAAATTTAAAGAAACTAAAATTACTACTATATAATACAAATTATATGTCATCTCTAGAAAGGACATAATAAATAATAGATTTTATACACATAAACTTATATGATATACATATAAATGTGCGTTTAACTTTATTACACAATAAAACAATATTTATACACACTCCCTCTAACAGACTATTTATTTCAACAATAAAGCTTTATCTTTAAGCTTAAGTAACTTAGTAATTATAATTCTAATAAAAAAATAAAAAAAATATATTTCTTAAATAAGTACTTATATCAGGTATTTTTTAAACTTATATTTTTTGAAATTTTAATATTACAATATAGTGCCTGAATTTAAAGGAAAGCTTTGATAGAGCTGATCATGTAATTATATTATTACCTATATTATTTACAGCAGAATTAAACCGCTTCCTCAAAGATCAAAACTTTATGTGCTTAACTTTACACTAATAAACAACACTTCAAAAGATAAGCTAATAAAGCTAATGGGCTCATACCCCGTAAATGAGAGTAAACCTCTCTCTTTTTAATGGCTATTCCAATATCATCTTTCTTTTTTCTTTTATTGTTAGTTATAAGCTTAATTTTATCCATCTCTTCATCTTCATGATTCGGGGCTTGAATTGGATTAGAGCTTAACTTATTATCTTTTATTCCTCTTATTGCTACCAAAATAAACTCTTATTCATCAGAAGCTGCATTAAAATATTTTTTAGTCCAAGCTTTGGCCTCATCTTTAATTATTATATCAACCTCTCTAGCTCTAACTTACCCTTATATATCATCTTTTATTATTTTAATAGCATTATTATTGAAACTAGGAGCAGCTCCTTTCCATTTTTGATTTCCCCAAGTAATAATAGGGCTTATGTGAACACAAATTATTATTTTAATAATTATTCAAAAAATTGCTCCAATGCTACTTATCTCCTATTTGATAGAAACTACTCTAATACTTAAAACTTTAATTCTATCAGCAATTTTTTCAGCCGTAGTAGGAGCATTAGGGGGCTTGAACAATATAAGTTTACGAAAAATTATAGCATTTTCATCTATTAATCACATATCTTGAATATTCATAGCTTTAACAATCAGAGAAACGATATGATTAATGTACTTCATTTTTTATTCTACTATTTCTATTTCCGTTGTTCTTTTATTTAACTACCTTCAAATCTATAATATTTCTTCTATATTAACTCTCTCTCCTTTAACTTCTATTACCCCCTTAGCTATTCCTATGGCTCTTTTATCCATAGGGGGCTTGCCCCCTTTTACTGGATTCATTCCTAAGTGAATTTTAATTCAAATTATAATAGATTCTAATATAATAATTTCTCTAGTCTTCCTTTTAAGCTCAGCCCTTATTACTTTATTCTTTTACTTGCGAATTATTATTCCATTCTTTTTACTGTCAAGCCCGTCTATGTCATTTTATAACAAAATAAAATATAATAATAACTCTATTTATTTTTATTCATTTATCTTCTTCAATCTCATTGGCCTAATATTTCCATTAACTTTTATTGTTCCTTAGGATTTTAAGTTATTAAAACTAAGTGCCTTCAAAGCCCTTAAAAAAAGTAAAACCTTTTAAATCCTATTATAAGCCCTAGTGCTCTGCACATCTCCAGATTTGCAATCCGACATATTTATTATACTTTAAGACCTAATAAAAAAGCTAATGCTTATAAATAAATTTACAATCTATCGCCTATATTCAGCATTATCATGCAACGTGATTATTTTCAAATCATAAAGATATTGGTACCATTTTA
>JACEEZ010001249.1:0-16420 GCA_016584305.1 Chionoecetes opilio | reverse complement strand
AAAGCTTAAAAACCCTGCCTTAATAAATGAAAAAAGGCTAAATCAGGGTAACCTAGAGAAATAATTCTTAATATAACCCCTAGTTGTCTCAATGTAGATAAAGCAATAATTTTTTTTAAATCATATTCAAAATTAGCTCCTAATCCAGCTATAAACATAGTTAAACAAGAAATAATTAATAAAATTATTTGGCTATTTGATTCTTCTAGCGCAGCTCTAAATCGAATCATAAGATAAACTCCCGCTGTAACTAACGTTGAAGAGTGTACTAAAGCAGATACTGGTGTAGGAGCTGCTATAGCAGCTGGCAGCCAGGCAGAAAATGGGATTTGAGCCCTTTTAGTCATAGCAGCTAAAATTAATATTATTTTAAATATTAACCACCTATCCTCTATATACATTCTATATAAAAAAAAATTTCAACTACCAAGACTTATTATAACCCCAATTCCTAATAAAATTGCAATATCTCCAACACGATTAGATAAAATTGTTAATATTCCAGCATTAGCTGACTTCTCATTTTGGTAGTAAATTACAAGGGCATAAGACACTAATCCTAACCCATCCCAACCTAATAAAATACTAATTAAATTAGGACTTAAAATTATTATTATTATAGATAAAACAAATGCTAATACGAGATATATAAAACGATTAAAGTTCTTATCACTTGATATATAACTACCCCTATAATATAAAACTCTTCTCGAAATTAAAAGAACAAATCTCATAAATAATAAAGACACCCAGTCTAAAACTAAAGTAAAAGTTATAGAACACGAATTTAGTATTATAATCTCCCACTCAACTACATTTGACATATTTTTTATTAATTTAGAAACTCCACTAATACCACAAATCACTGACCTTATTCCTAACCTAATTATTCTAATCTCGTATAAATTAATTTTTCAAATCATTCTTTAACGCTTTACACATTTTATTTTAATTAAAGAACTAATTAGTAATAAGTTTCTATTTAAAAGCAAAACATTTAAAGGTATCCAATGTAAAAACAAAATTATATACTCTTGGACTTTACCGGAACAACAAGAATATAAACTATTAAAGAATAAACCATGTTGGGTTAACCTATATATATACAATGTATACCTCGCTCTTAAAAAAGATAAAGAAACTAAACCAAATATAGTTAACTTACTCCAACTTACAACTCTAATAATTAAATTAATTTCCCCTAATAAATTGAGAGAAGGTGGTCTTGCTATATTTCTTACCCTTAATAAAAACCACCATAGACCCATTCTAGGTATAAAAGACAACAGCCCCTTTCTATTAATAATCTTCGACTACCTAGTCGCTCGTAAACAATATTAGCTAAACAGAATAAACCTGAAGAGCATAAACCAATGCCGACCATAACTACTACCACCCCTCTTAGCCCCCATCACCTGAAGCCTATAATACCACATAAGACTAATCTTATATGAGCAACGGAAGAATAAGCAATTAAAGCTTTTATATCAACTTGACGTAGGCACATTAAACTTACTAATCTTCCCCCGATCAATCCTAGCCTTAATCACACTCAACAGGTTTCTTTTCCTATAAACTGAAATAGAATGAGAACCCGAATAAGACCATAGCCCCCCAACTTTAATAAAACTCCCGCTAAAATCATTGAACCAGCTACTGGCGCTTCAACGTGAGCTTTAGGTAATCATAAATGAAGTATATATATTGGTAGCTTTACTACAAAGGCCATTACTGTTGCAAAATACCAAATTATTATCAAATAACTATCATAAATAAAAGGTTGCCTTAATAAAATTACAAGACTACCTCTTTTATTTAAAGCTAATAGTAGAGAACCTAATAAAGGCAAAGAAAATAATAACGTGTAAAATAATATATAAATACCTGCTTGAATACGCTCAGGTTGATATCCCCAACCTAAAATTAAAATCAAAGTAGGAATTAAAGATATTTCAAATCTAATATAAAATAATATATATTCTATAGAGGAAAAAGTAATTAAAAGACAAATCAATAATAAAAGGTTTACACCGATAAATCTCCCATAAAAGTTTTTACTATGTTTTACTTTTTGACTAGATATTAACACTAGGGATATAATTCAAACTGTTAATAAAACTATAATATAACTAATACTGTCGATTCCTAGGCTAAACCAAGACATAAAATAAAATCATGAGACCATATTAAACCCCCCCCAACCCCCCACTATAAATCTCACAATTAACAAACCAATTTGAACTACACTACAAACTTTTATATATTTTATCAACATAACTAAAGGCAAAATTAATTTTAACATTCTAATAAATTAAAACTAGAAAATCGATCATTACCATGACTACGGACCACAAAAATTAAAAGACATAATCCTAAAGCCCCCTCACAAGCTGCTAGAGTTAAAAAAAACAAAGAAAAATAAATATCTCCCCCTACTCCCGATATTTGAACCCTTAATAATAAAAAAAATCCTAATATTATAAACTCTAACCTTAATAAAGAATTTAAAAGATGTTTATGATATTTTATAAACCTCCATAAACCACAAAAAATCATTAAAAAAATGACTAAGCTACTTAAAATAAGATCTGTTCATTGTTTAAAGTTTAAAAAAAACTTTGGTCTTGTAAGCACAATAATGAATAAATATTTTTAAGCTTCAGAGAAAAAATTACTTTAGCTTAATTACAAAACTAATATTTTCAAAAATACTCTCTGATATCACCTTCTAATAGTTCCCCACTATCTACATATTAGCTAATTTTATTTCACACGTCTAACTCATCCTTTATCTCTAGGACTAACATTACTAATTCAAACCGTAAGAATTTCTTTAAACACAGGATTATCATTATATTCTTTTTGGTTCTCGTATATCTTATTTATAATTTTTTTGGAGGAAATATGTATTGTTTATTTATGTGGCTTCTTAGTTATAATGAAACTTTTCATGTCTCATTTTATTAATGTTTACTTCTTTGTTAATTTATAATTTTTTGTTAAAAAAGTGTGTATTATAGGACCCATATTCTAGGGTAGTAGATTTTATCTTCTTTGCTACATCTTCAATCGAGTACAATTAATTACCCTTTATTACAAGATGAATTATAGAAATTCAAATATAATGTTCACTTTATTTATTATCTTGTATCTTATCCTAACATTGGTTGTTGTAGTTAAAATTACAAACTTATTCAAAGGACCTTTACGATTAATAAACTAATGACTACCCCTATACGTAAATCCCACCCCTTATTTAAAATTATTAATGGAGCTTTAATTGACATACCCCTTCCAACTAATATTTCTTTGTTTTGGAATTTTGGATCTCTATGGGATTATGTTTTAATTGTTAAAATGTTTTTCGGGGGACAGGGTATTTCTCTCTATACACTACACCGCCCACATTGATTTAGCTTTTTCAAGAGTTGCACATATTTGTCGGGATGTAAATTATGGTTGACTTCTTCGAACTAGACATGCCAATGGGGCTTCCTTTTTTTTCATTTGTTTATACCTTCACATTGGACGTGGTATTTTTTATGGGTCATATGTTATTTTCCATGCATGGATGGTAGGAGTAATTATTTTATTTATAACTATAGCTACCGCCTTTTTAGGATATGTTCTTCCATGGGGACAAATATCCTTTTGAGGGGCTACCGTAATTACAAATCTATTTTCAGCTATTCCATATATTGGAACAGACCTAGTACAGTGAATTTGAGGTGGGTTTTCAGTAGATAACGCAACATTAACTCGTTTTTTTACATTCCATTTTGTTTTACCCCTTCTTATTGCTGCTGCATCTATAATTCATATTTTATTTCTTCATCAAGCAGGAGCTAACAACCCCCTTGGTATTTCAAGGCAGTTAGATAAGGTTCCCTTCCACCCTTACTTTACTTTTAAAGATATTGTGGGATTTATTGTTATAATTTCTTTTCTGCTTTTACTATCATTAATAAATCCATACATATTAGGAGACCCAGATAATTTTATCCCCGCAAACCCTTTAGTAACCCCGGCTCATATTCAACCTGAGTGATATTTTCTCTTTGCCTAGCGGAAATATTACGATCATTCCCAATTAAATTAGGAAGGTGTGGATTGCTCTAGTAAGCTTCTGTTGCATATTTTAGTGATTCAACTTTTACTCATGCTTCCAAATTCCGAAGTTAACCTTTACCCATTAAACCAAAATACTATTCTGAACTACTTGTGTCTATTTTAATTTTATTAACTTGAATTGGTGCACGCCCTGTTGAAACCCCTTATGTTATGCTTGGTCAAATTTTAACGGTATTATATTTTTTCTATTTTATTATAAACCCTTTAATATTAATTTTATGAGATAAAATACTTTGAAATAGTTTTAGTTATAAAAAAAACATAATTTTGAAAATATATAAAAAGGAGATAATACACTAATAACTGAATACTATACTAAGAGAAGTTAAAGATAAAATTCAGCTAAAGCATAGGTTTAAGCAAAAAAAAAAACAAAAAAATTGTTAATGAAATGGGTAAAAATCTTTTTCAAGCTAAAGGTATAAGCTTATCCAGTTAAAAAAACGAAAACCGTGGTAATGGTTTTTTTTCCCCCCACGGAACTCATACAAAATAAACGAAATTATAACCCTTTTAAAATAAAATACCGTGAACATGGGTCTGCTGCCTAAAAAATAATACCAAATATAAAACTCTCATAACTAAAATTTAGCATATTCTGCTATAAAGATTAAAGCAAACCCTCCAGTCTATTTCTGTATTAAATCCAGATAATAATTCAGATTCTCCTTCTGCAAAATCAAAAGGTGTTTTTCCCGAAAAAAATTTTTGTTTTGCTAAAACAAAGATCTAAACCAAATTAAAACTTAAAGAATAGAAAATATAAATCATCATGTTTTCTGGTATTTATGAATAACTCTAGCCTGAACCCTCAACTAATATAATAAAAGTATAATAAAAATTAAAGCTAAACCTTACCTCATAGAGATACTCTGAGCTACCGCTCGTGAAGGCTTCCTAAACAAAGAAAGATTTACAATTAGATGATACACGGCTACTATGTCCTAAAAAACTCCAAGACTTAAACAACAAAAAAGAATAAAAACTCTTATATAAAACTAAACATCCCAATTTCATAAGGTATAACTAACCACACTAATAAAGCCAAAATTAAACAAAAATTGGAGAAAATAATAGCTAAAAAATTAGATATTAGTTGGTATTGTTTGTTCTTAGTGAAATAATTTAACTGCATCTGAAAAGGGCTGCAAAGTCCTATAAAATCCACTTTATTAGGACCTTTACCGAATTTGAATAAACCCTAAAATTTTACGTTCAATAAAGTTACAAAAGCTACTCCAAGGAGAACACAAATAATTAAAATAACAAATTTAACAATTGAAATAAACTATATCCACAAAACAATTAACTTTAATTGTTCAAATATCTATAGAAAACCTCTATCTAATTAGATCCTAAAACCTAGCGCATTATAATCTGCCAAAACTAGTATCAATTCAAAAAATAAAAATTTTTTACTTCTCAATCATTTCGTACTAAAAAAAAACTCCTGGAATTAGGAGATAGAACCGACCTGGACTTTCGCGGTTCTGAACTCAAATCATGTCAAAAATTTAAAGCGAAACAGACATTCTTAAATAACTGCTGCATGATTAGATATTTTATTCAACCTCGAGGTCGCAAACTTCTTTTTCGATAGGAGCTCTCAAAGGAAATAACGCTGTTATCCCTAAAGTAACTTAGTCTTTTAATCTTAATAAGGTCAACTACATTAAAATCATTTATATTGTATTAATTTATAAACAGTTAATATTAATTATATATATGTCGCCCCAACAAAAACACATTGTAATTAGATTAAACTTTTACTTTTTAATTTAAGTAGATTCTCACTTAATGTAAAGCTTTATAGGGTATATCGTCTCCTAAAGATCTAAGCCTTTTCACTTAGAAGTAATTTCAAATTGTACAAATAGAGACAGTTTTTCCTTTGTCACGACCATTCATTCCAAGCTTTCAATCAAAAAGCTAATGATTATGCTACCTGTGCACGGTCAAAATACCGCGGCTCTTAAACAATCTGTGTCAGTGAGCAGGTCCCAGACTATATATTACCTCAAATAGACATCGTTTTTTGAAAAACAGGCAAGGAATAAGATTGCATAGTTCCTTTTATTATAACACCTTATATTTAAATCTTGAAAATTAATTTATTTTTCTATTTACAACATATTTACTAATAGAACCATTTTTTCTTTATATTAAAAAATATTATTAATAACTTGATAAATTAAAGTAATCATAAATATTTTAAAATTATTAGATGTGTATTAGGAACATATTTATCATAGCAGTCTAAGCCTAGTATAAAAATATAATTTAAATACTAAAATATGATTTATCTTTTGCGTAAGAAGCTAAACCCTCCTACTCCTAAACCTAATTAAAATTAAATTAAATCTAAATTAAACTATTTCTCAAAGAACTAGATATTAACAAAACTCAACTTGGGCATTTCACCTTTAAGTTATTATTTAAAGTTTTTATACTACAAAAAACTTTATTAATTACTTAACTTTTTTTTGTTCCGAGATTATTGTCTTATCAAGTAAATTGATTCGCCATGATACACAAGGTACCATTTTTTTACAAGTACTAACACTACCTATACACATTTAAAAATTTCCGTTACAAGTACTTTTAATCTTATAGTTCTTAAATATTATAATTTATTTAACTTTTACTTTCTTTAATAATTGATTCTTCACACATAGAACTATCATTTAACCAAATATATGAGTGTCAAATAAACCGATTTGCACGGTAACTCTTTCAACGTAATGACAATGCTTACTGTTAGCTTTATTTGATTAATCCAGGCTTACTTCCAGTGTGAGCCTACTATGTCCGACTTATTCAACTTAAATGAAAGCGACGGGCGATATGTACATGGTTTAGAGCTTTTATCTTTTAGAGATAAAGCTTTTATTACAATCTAAAAACCTCTGTTTTGACCTTATTTAAAAATATCATCCAATTAATTTAAAACATTATTGTAACCATTTGAACTTTTATTGGCTGCACCTGATCTAATTTCAATTATAATTAAAATATCAATAATATGTCTTTAAAAATTATTCCGAAATGATGGTATGACAAAACTGATTAACCAAAAAAAGTAAGATTTTCGCGGTGTATCGATTATAAAACAGAATGCCTTGACAAGGACTAAACCACCGCCAAATTCTTCAAATTTCTAGATTATAACTGTTAATGTCAAGTTATATTATAAACTCCAGTTCTAAGGGGTATCTAATCCTAGTTTAGGCCTAGACATTTTCTAGCTTCAGTTTAAATTAACTTAATTGTTATAAAAAATAATCTAATTCACTTTTATTTTTTTAAATTTATAATAATCCTCTCTTAACTATAAACAATAACTGTTCACTTAACCTAAAGTCTAACCGCGATGCTGGCACAATATTTAAGCGGGGTTTCTAATATACCAGATCACACTTACATATATCGTCTAATGATTATGATGAGATTTTATTTATTATAAATTATGAAGATTAGAAGATGTTAGAAGGCATATAGGCCATTTCATTGATATGTGGAATTAGCCATTCATATTCCACTGGCCACTGCGTATTTTATTGTGTATCCTGCTTCTTTTTCAGTGAATGCTTTCATCTTTTCAGTTTTCAAAAAAAAAATCTTAGTGATTTTTCCAGTTGTCAGGCTTTTTAAGTGCCTAAACTATCCACGGTTATTTTTTTTTTCGTCTTTTTAAACTGCAAGCAATTCAAAAGCTTTTCATCAGAGTCAACCTTTGAAAAAATTTATTGCTTTTATGTACTCCTTTTCCTACTTTTATGCGTTGATGTAAAAAGAGCTTCAAGTATTATATTTCTTTATCTACAGATGTTTGCATCTAATTTCACTTATAAGATCAGTGTTATGCAGTATATTTTGATACCGTATGATGGCTATGTTACACAAAAATTTTCTACCTTTTAATGCATACAATATTATAAGCCAGCCAATAATTTCCAATAGCATTTTCCCGTAAATAAGCACTTAATCAGTCACAGGCTATTGCAACTAATGATAAGGTTAGGTTGGCCAACTGTCGCGTTTTTCCATTAAGATGATGATTGCCTTATGTATCAGTAGCATGAAAAAAAAGTAAAGTCATATATATGAAAAATTTCAATGGTGCAAATTTCATAGATTGGTTTAAGATATTTTAAAACTAAATAACGTAATTTGTGTTCAGTTTCTGCAAAGATAAAGTATCGGAATATATTTCCATTCCCCTGATCTTTTAGCGTGAAGGACAAATCGCGAACTTAAGTAGATTGCATCGTTCTACCCTGTAAACATGTACACATTAATCGAACATAGTATTTTTTCTAATCTCAAGTTGTTGTCAGCTTTAATAAAGATGTCATTTCTATAATCATGTATTATATCCTTATTACTTAATATCCCTGTTAGTTTTCGTACTGCATATTTTCGGTTTAAAGACAAGTAAGTAGACAATGTTAACATGAATGCGGGGTTTATTAAGATCCTTGCTTTAATTTTGAAAAGTACTTATGGGGCAGGAACTTCCACATTGATTTGTGCCTCGAGGAAGCTGTTTGTGTACTGTCCCCTCTTGCAGCAACAACCCACCTTTTCACGAATGCAAATTTCTGTTTTATTACGGATTATAAAAAGGGAGGAATTCATTGATATTATAAGTTTCGATAGCAGGTACTCTAACCTTGCCATCAAAAAAATATTGATCGGGAATTCATCTCTTTAAAGATCCATAAAAGGATTAGATAACTATAATTGAATCATGGAGAGTGCAGAGGTACAGTTTTTGCACCTTCTGGAGGGGGCATAATTGCAACCCTATTTGTACAATAGGTGTAATGTTGCACTCTCCAGAAGGTGCAATAACTGTAGTTTGAAAACGTGGGTGCAGGTTTTGCCCCTTTTTAAAGGTTGCAAAAGTGGGACATAATTTATGCATCTTTTAAAATGCGCACAGTTTCAACCTTAAAGATGCATTGTTTGCACCCATAGGGGAAAGTGCATCCCTCCAAAAGGGCAAAAGTTGCACCTATAAAGGGGCAAAAAGTTGCACCCCCAAAGGTGCATTTTTTGGCACCCATATGGGTGCCCAAAAACATCGCAACCCAAAAATTACAATTCCAAAAGGCGCAAAAAAGTTGCAACATAGTGTTAAGGTGCAACCTTGCACCATATAAAGGTGCAAAATATCGTGATATAGTTTTGTTTTTTTTTTTTTTCATATTTTGCAAAAGTTGCACCCCTAAAGGTGCATTTGCTTGCACCTATATGGGTGCAAAATTGCACACTCCAAAAGGTGCCAAAGTTGCCACCTATAAAGGTTGCAAAAACTGCACCCCTAGAGGTGCATTTTTGCCCTAGTCAAACTTACTAATGTGATACTCAAAACGGTGAACTTGACGAACTTGGTTAGTTATTTTGTTTTGACTAAGACCATACTCGGATTTTCTAGGTAGTTACTCAAAAAATGACTAACATTGTACCAGCCGTGACTAACTGGGTTACTGTTTTAGACCCACGGCTTGAGTATGCTAAGGTAGTCACCATGAAAACTTTTGTTTTGGTGTACTGTATCCGATCAAAGTTAATGGTTATATTCTGTACAGCCTTGCAGGGCATCAAACATATCAAAAGATAATAAGAAACATAAGAACATAGAAAAAATAAAGAAGCTACAAGAGGGCCGTGAAGACTACACGTGATACTTCCTGTGACTCGGACAAATATATGTATTGGATAAACAAAGGTGGGCATTCGCCATTTTGTCCGCAATCTGCATTCGGCAACTGCGGAAGGAGTTAATTGGTTGCGGAATTGCGCAATTGCCGATGCCTGAAAAATGCCCCGGAATTGCGGGGTGCGGAGCCGCCAAATTTTGAAACGCAATCGCCAACTAATTGTGGACGGTACCACCTTCAAAGTGCCCGCGTGAACATAAGTTCCCGCCAAATATGGTGGAGACGAAACGCCAGTGGAGCGCCCCTCGCAGTCAGTGCGTGCTGGGAATGGGATTGAGTGGGTGTGACGCTCGGCCGTGTGTGTGTGATTTCTACTACATATACTGTTGTTGGGAGTGAAGTGCAGTAAAAATATTCTTGTCCAGAAGGGCAATCTTAGAACCAGAAACAGTGGTTAGTGGTTACTAAGTATTGCACAAATTCGACAAATAGACACTGGTTAGTGGTTAGTAACAACTACCAGGTCTCATACTCTATTGTCTATTTGTATTCAGTAATTTCAAAATTTGTCTTATATTTTGCAGATTGTGATCATATAATTATTAATTTGTAGGGTCAAAATTAGTTTGCGGAATGCCGGAATTACGATTTCCCCCCCCCCCCCCCCCCCCTGTGAAAAAGGACTCTGAAAACAATAGCCGAATGCGATTGCGGATGGTGCAGTCGAATTGCGGAATTGGCGATAGCGGAATGGAAAAACAAATTGCGAGGCCAACTTTGAAGGATAGCATTCTATATATATGTATGTACCTCCTTTGCTGTGGTAGACAACCTCAATGTAGATGTCAAGGCGACACTGAGCCATGCACCACCACTCTCAGCCACTGAAAGGCTTTGGTGGGCGGTACTCATGGCTGTGCATCTGGCGCCCACGGAACTTGTCAATGTCCTTAAGTGTGGGTGTCATTGCACGGAGTGAGTGGCTGCAAGGGTAGACCCAGAGGCATGACGAGGATTAAACACATGTGAGGGAAAGAAAGTATATCATCTACTGCAGGCATATCATGAGAGCAACACACAAACCAAAAAGACATTATGATGATGATGATCATAAATTGACTCCATTTGTATATCAATTTATCATATATCAATCATATCTCGATGTATGTTCAATGTTCTCACGATCTCTAAGCACTTCATAAGTATAAAATTGTAGCTCCTACCATTTAAAACCATATTATTCTGCCCAAATTGTAAACAAAACCATCTTTTGCCATGATAGTCACACCAAGGATAAAGCTCAAAAATTACCACCTTCCAACAAACCTGACAAAAATGCTTGTGTAGCTTGATAAGAAAGGTGACCCTGAAAAACAGTCCCCCGTTGTCGGCTAAGGCTTGATCACCTCCCTCACCCCTCCCTTCCCTGCATATATGACCATTACATACAATTGATGCCTCCTCACCCTTCCCTTTCCTGCATATACTCACCATTACATACAATGATGCCCTCCCTCACCCCTCCCTTCCTGCATACCCAATTACACACAATGATCCCTCCCTCACCCCTCCCTTCCTTCAATAGCGCGTTTTGCGTTTCGTCGCGACGATCTTGGCCCGGTATGGACTGGATAGTCCCGGGCGGACACTGTTTTCGCGAGGCGAATGGGACGGGCTGAACGGGGGGGGGGCCGAGACTGGGCCAGGCCGCGAGCAGGGACCAGGTTGGACTGTGTGGGAGAACGGCGATGCGCACTACAGTCAGCTATGGGAAACGACCAGGAGCTTCTCGTGCTGCGGTAAGACATGAAACACCATGATGGCGAACATAAGACTAAGTAATTTAACGAAAAAATTACAATATCGACATATTTGCTGAAAACATCTTGGGAAAATGAATTGTACCGTCAACAACACTAATCGCCACTGCACTAATGTCACCAGGCGCATATATTACGAAATTTTAGCATCACTACAGCCTTGCATGTCACTGAAGACATCTGTAGTAATGTAAGCTACGTACTGTGCACGTGATTGATCTGTAGAGTGAGCTTTAAAATTCGTAATATTGTCCCTGCGACATTAGTTGCAGTGGCGAATATAGATAGTGTTATAACGGTAAATGAAAATGAAATTTTCTATCAATAATTTTTTTAACAGTCATCCCTGCTACGGACTTCCCATTGAGTAAACACGCGCGCTTTTAAAAAATGTTGGATTTTTGCCCGGAGGACCGCCCACCACTCGATCCCCAGCCAATAGGAACGACAAATGGGACGGGGACAGTCCAAGGCCTACGAGAGAGAAGGCCTGTCGGTGGGGGTAATACGTCAGAACAGTTAGTGCGCCTTCAGTTCAGGGTTCACCGGGTGGACTTAACTCTCTCCCCTGTAAAATGCTGTGTGTCTCACGTTTTAAGTGCATCAAATTTTGTATTAGTATTTTTGACAAATTAATGCAGATTAAAGCATTAGCCCAGCTGGTAAGGGAATAAGAAAAATATATATTACATACATTACAATATACATTTTATTAAGCGCATAATAAAAGTAAATATGCATCAACAAAAATATTTCCTAATTAATAATGATGTAGTCAGGTCTAGTCGTCAGATTTGCCATCAGCTTTCTCCTCACGTGGCCTCATCGAAGAAAGTAGTTATATAACTTGATCTCAGGTTGAATTGCAGTTCACATACCTGAAAAAGAGTTTGGAACATTGTTTAAACCTCCATTTCCAAACTCTGCCGGTGTTTATTTACTACTTATATATTTCGGTTATTTGGAATTTTGCCACCCTGTTAACCATTCAAAATATTTAAATGACTGAAAATAACAAAATTAAACTTAATATTTTAAGTATCTCGAGGAGGCCCGGACATTACTCCTGTAGTATATCCTTGAACGGGGTGGGGGGGGGGGGACTTAACAACTTTTTTGTTTTTTTACATAGTGTGGGCTATAGCGTCTGTAGGCAGTGGTAACAGGGCCGAATGGTAGGCTCGGAGGATCACTTGAGGGCGTGATGGTTGGTCCTCGCCCGTGTGGCGCAGGCAGGATTATTATAGTTTACGCCTGTGATTAGAGGCTCATTGCCGCCCCCCCTGTGTCCTCCGATCACTCGCAATCGAGGGTGAGTTAATGGGCAGGGCTGTTGTGTTCTTTAGGCCACTCGGACGGTGCAGAAAGGTTTGCGGTTTCTTCGCGGGATCGAACTCGGTCACGAGAACGCAGTCGGAGGACGCTAAACACTCCGCCTACCGCCTCCCATCAGACCACCCCTTACTTGACCGGCCTCCCCGAGTGAGTGTCATCAATAGCTTCAATTCCGCTCATACATATAGATACGCATCCCCTGTATCATTCTGGTATCCTTCTCTGCACTGGATTATAACAATGCTATATCATCCTGTTAATACTAAAATCAATATATAATGGACCCACGTTATCACACCTTAAAACACGGGAGTATTATGAAGCCTTGGATGCAATATAGGCTACATATCATGTACTCATATTCTTTTGCTGAGAAAATGCACCATAAAATAAATATATCTGGCTTTTTGGGCCAAAATACATACACGGCGGGGAACGCGCCTGTGATTGGTTGTGACGTAGTAGGCGCAGACTCAGATCTCGCTGATCAGCTGATCGGCGGTTTTGGTTCAGCAGACCGCAGGACATATCCAATTCAACATTGTCCCAGACAAAAAGAACATTATTATGCTTGTTTTGTGCAAATGTGCAAAAACACCATAATTAAAACTGCAGAGAATGTGTTTCATAACATTGTCTAAAGACAGAAAAAGAGGAAAACAGTGGTGGATGTCTGCAAGGCGTGATTTCGATGAAGCGAAAAATCATACTATGCTGTGAGACCCATTTGATGTATTATTACTGTATGTACTTGTGCATGGATAAGTAACTTGGCAAATAGGTGGTAGCTGTGTGGGCTTGAGTGAGCTGTGAATAAGTTGCGGGAAGTTGTATGCATATGCAAGGGGGGGGGGAGGGGGGGGGGGGGGGGGGGGACTTTGAGGTAGGGAGAGAAGGCTGGGTTTTTCAATGGGTATGTATACAACACGCAGTGAGTTCGGTAAAATTCTAGTCCTTTCCGCATTATTAGAGTGTTTTTTCCTCCAGACCTTCACAGATCCCTCAGATACCTCTAAACTGTAATTAGTAAAGTGGGGGAGATGCCCCCTCACACCCGGCGCCTCCCTAACGACCCCCCTCTGGACCCTCAAAAATATAATATGTTTAAATATACTATCTAGCCCACTATACCTAACCTAACCTAATCTCACTAATAACATCATAAGCGAGACCCCCCCCCAATTTTTTTTTTACTAAACTACCCCTTATAAAATTATAGTTATTATTTTACGAACCTAAACTAACCTTACTAACTTGCATTACCCCTACCACCGCAGAGGACCAGTAATCCTCGTTCAAGTGAGTATAGTAGGTATCACTGGGTTGTGAATATGTAAGTTGTAGTTTATAAGGAAAAGTGGTAGACAGAGAATAAGGGGCCCGTGACACAGACAAGTGAGACTTGTTGGGATCGGCCATTCCTGTATTAGGGGAGCTAAATAAACCCTGCAATGACATGTTACAGCTAGACAGGTGTACGGAACTGTAGAGAGCAGGTAAAACACCAACACAAAAAAAAAACAACAAAACCAACAACCCCAGAAAGTATGGCTTCTGCCACTACATTAGCAAAACTCGAGTCATACAATAACGGAACGTGTCCGGAAACGGTCCAGAACGGTCCGGAATGGCAGATTATTTTCCGGAACGGGAGTCGGCACGGTCCGGAACGGAGATTATTTTCCGGAACGGAGTTCCGGTATATTGATGGGTATGATGTATGTATTGATGTATGGATATAGGATGTATGTATATGATGCAAGGATATATGATGTATGTAAGGGTATGATGACGTCTCTATTCGGTAGTAGTAGTAGTAGTAGTGAAAACCTAGGTATAGGTTTTCTTGAGATATGAGAGACGGATATGAGAGGACCATTTCTGTGTACAGTAAAACCTCTCATATCCGGACTAATTGGGCCGAGGAGTGGTCCGAGTAAAGCAAGGATCCGAATAATGGGGGGGGGGGATTTTTTCCCCCAATACAAATTTTTATTTTTTATTCTAGGTTACAACATTTCTAAGTCATGCAAATATCAATAAACATAAGATAAATCATGTCAATAAATAAATCTACGGTAAAAATACACAATACAGTATTGTACAGGAGTAGTGTACAGAACTATCAGTCCTACGTCTGGCAACCGGCAGCCGGCAGCTGTATCATGATGGCGGAGATTTCCTCCTCCTTTGTGTTGGTTGTAGTGCTGGGAGGACCCATTGAATAGTCCTATGATACTTGGTGATATCCTATGATGGTTACATACCTTGGTAGCGCAGTCCATAATGACGGCGGGTCACTTCAAGAAGTCTTACGGCCGATTGGCATAGCCCACGGTGTTATGGACTCGCTCAGCGGGTGTATTTGGCGTTGTCGGTACCTGTGCAGGAGGACAAAGATCCGGATCTTCAAATCGCTTGTGATCCCTGTCTTACTCTATGGTTGTGAGACATGGACACTAAATAGTGACTTGAAGAGACGAATCAATGCCTTTGGTAATAAGTGTCTTCGCAGAATCCTGGGGTATCGCTGGGATGATTACGTGTCAAATCAGCGATTGGACCGTGAGACTGAATCGAGGCCTATTACCTGCATAGTCCGTCAGCGCCAACTTCGGCTATATGGGTATGTGGCACGCTACCCTGAAACCGATCCTTCCCATCGGGTTGTATCTGTAAGAGAAAATCCGGCGTGGAGGAGGCCAAGGGGGCGTCCACAGGGCTCGTGGCTGGGGCAAGTTGATGTTTCTTGTCGAGAGCTGCTTGGTATGGGAAAGGAGCCTGCATGGGAGCTCGCGCGTGGTGACCCCCGGGAGTGGCGTCGTAGGGTGGGCGAGGCCCCCGGCGTATGCCCCCAATGATAGATTGATATATGGGAGGATATGTATAAAAAAAAAAAAAAAAAAAAAAAATTCTAGCTATATATATTAGCTAGGAAATTTCGACCCCTAAAAAAAAAAAAAAAAAAAAAATAGGTCTATATCTTAGCTAGGAAATTTCGACCCCTTAAAAAAAAAAAAAAAAAAAATTGGGAGGTCCTAATAATGTCGAAGTCCGAATAATGAGGGTCCGAATAATGAGGGTCCGAATACGAAAGGTTTTACTGAATAGGTCATTATTGGAGTGGGGCGTAAATCAAATCTTTGCTCCTGTTTGTCCTCTACTATTGTGGGGAACATGTGTGCTTTCTTACTTTTAAATCCTTTAGGTTCACAGCAAACCCTCTCTTATTTGAACTCGTAGGATTCAAACTTTGGATAATTGGACCTGTTTCAGGCCAAGTTCAAATTTTTCAACAACTTTCCAACTTTCCCTGATCTGAACTGAAGTTCGAATTGTCTGCACATTGTTCGAATTGTCAGAGTTATCTGCAGCATCTTCCACCTCCTCTGCCATCCACTTCGTCAGCCAGCTTCCCACGCCTCCAACACATAAGCACCTCCAAGGGCTGAGAAGTGCCTTTAAAAA